>JAPEIP010000005.1:85910163-85929948 GCA_026120095.1 Capsicum chinense | reverse complement strand
AAACCTATCTTACGGGTACCAAGCCTTTTCTAACGCCTGACTTCAGCATCCTGCGCTGGCTACACAGTTTTGGAGTTTAGGGATTGCTCCTAACAACTCTTCCTCTCTAACGGGGAGCTGCCATCCCTGCACTTGCTCGGTGCTAGCTCCTACTCCCAACTTAAAGACTCAGAACTGATTCTTAACAAATCTTAAACTGATCTGAATCTGATACTGATCATGTTTCTCAAATGATCTGACTGAGTTATGCAGAATTCACTTGGTTTGGTATCTGACGGAATACTATTGAATCTCGTCATCTGACTGCATGATACTGAGTTCCGAACTAAATACTTGAATACTACTAGATCTAAGCTGAGTACTGAACTGAGGCTAGAATTCTAGTTGTACTAAGATTACTGATATTTCTTATGTTCTGTATCTGTCTGAGAGTACAAAGTTCTATAACTCACTGAGTTCTGAGAATCGTGGCTTAACCAAGATTATCGAGAAAACTGACACGGGCTCTAGACTGTAGCTAATTTGTCGGGTATAAATACCCCCAGGAATTGATAACATAAAAGTAAAACACAACAATTCTTGAATAATCAAGACCATGGATATTGATTCACCATCACAATCACTAAAGCATCTCTTCAAGTATTTAGAAATCATAAATTTGTGATAGTATAGGGAGATATGCTATTGGCTCATACTCCATTCAACATGGTCTTTCATCAAACACTTAGCATGTATTACAATCTTAGCATGTATCGAAGAAGACATAATTGGGGAATTTTCTGCTATCATGTCACAATTTTTTCAGTAAGGTTTTTTAACAAACACTTGGCATGTATAGGCTTGCACACAATTGGGGATTTCTAGTCAACATGCTATAATGGCTCTAATTCCTTCACATAAGTTTTTTATCAAACATAAGGGGAGCATGCTTTGCTTATTCAACAATTTCTACACTTAATTGACATTAACACATCACTTAACAAGAAAATTGAAGAGGGTTTATCATGAACATCACATGAATATAGCATACTAGGGTCAAAGCTTGAAACCTCATAAATAAAACATGAATTAGAAACTTAATAATTGCATGGACTCCAATTTTAATTCACATAAATCATGAAAACTCATAAACATAAGATATTTGAAATTTAGAAAAGGGTTCTTGAGCTTCTTGGATGAAAGGGGTCTAAGAATCAACATCTACATACCTTAGTTTCTTGATTCTTGAAAAGTTAACGGAGGAATATTGATGCTTAGGGGTCTTGATTTTGGAACCTTGTCTTTTGTTCTTGAACAACTTTGAGAGAAAACTAGTATTTTAGGGTTAAATGAGGCCAAATCCCCTGTTAAGGAGTGTATATAGGGGTAGTAAAATAATTATTTTCTCCCTTGGAATTAAGCAGAAAAATCTCAATTTTACATGCTTGCGTGACGCGATGGAATCGGACCAGCTCACTGGAAAATGAACAATTGGGAAATTGGTTGGTGGCACGACGCGGTAGAAATCGCGTTGCCACCTTGGTTGCGAATTAGAAAGGCACCGCGGCGAAGTGGAATTGCATTCGTACACTACAAATTGACAACTCTAAAATTAATCCTTGGCGCAACGTGCCATAATCGCAGAGGCTCACTGGATTTTGACGATCGCCATTTTGGTGGGCTCCGTGATGAACTAAAGTGTCAGGTGGCACATTGTCTCACTAAATTGGCTCTAACTCTTCGCCCGAGGGTCGGATTTGGGTGAATTTGGTATCGACAAAAAGCTTATTCAATGCTCTACATGAAAAAAGGTCAATATTAAGGAAATTATACATGGTTCAAAATAATTCTCACTTGGGAAGACACTTCTTAACCTTTAAGGGCTAGATTAATACTTTACTGAGCACACTCTAAGGTTCAGACTACGAGAGAATTTTGTGGGGTCTTACAATCACCACCACGAATAGCCACCAACACCATCAATGGTACTATCAATGCCATCGAAACTACCACCAAACTGCCAATACCAACACTAACACCAACATCAACACCATCTTCACTGCCACCTAGACTGACACCACCACCAACAGCCACCAAAAATACCACAAACACCATCCAAAAATACCGCAATATTTAACAGAACACCGCATCAAAAAGTAGGATTTTCTATAGTTTTTCCTATTGCTTTATCATTAAAACTCAAAATTGTTAACTCATTCTCGAAGATAATACAATTAAAAGTCTTTTTTTCATATTTAACTAAAAATCCATAATTGTTAGAAAAAATAAAAATTGTAGAACTCTTCTTGAACTTTGTTACAAACCAAGAAAGAGAAAATGATGGATACAAGCAAGAAAGAAGTCAAAAATAAAAACTATATGGTCAGAAATGGGAAGAAAATCAATCTGTTGTGAAGGGTTTAGTAATATATTAAGTAGTTATTATTTGTATTATTGGGAGAGAAAGAAATGAGCGAGAACTTCACATTTGAAATAATGAAATATTTTTCCCAAAAATGGATGATTTGTATGGGTTGATTTGTATTTTTGAAAGGAATGACAAGTTTTTAAAATGTTAATTTGGTACGAATTGATCTTAATTATTTTTTTAATTTTAAAAGATATAATTTTTCACTGTCTCATCATAATAAAGTATATTAAGTTCAACTGAAACACTGATGAATTTTGGGTATTAGCTTAGTAATAAGTTAGTTAGAATCATTCAACTCAGAGTAATCGTTTGATAACTCTGGTTAGGAGAAACGCAATACCAATATTATGCAATTACAATGACTCAATTGAAGGTGTAGTTGACCCTATTAAATCATCCATAGTTGTAGCTGAATCAATTTAGATATTATCTTAATAAAAAGTTAATAAGAATCATTTCAACTCAAAGTGACCAATCGACGACCCAGGTCGGGAGGAACGCAATACCATTATCATGTAATTACAAAGACTCAATTGAAGTTGTAGTTGACACTATCAAATCATCCCTAATTGTATCTAATTTAATTTAAATATTAGATTAATAATAATTTCATAGAAATTATTTCAACTCAGAGTGATCGATCGATGACTCAGGTCAGTAGGAATGTAATACCAATTTGATGCAATTATAAAGACTCAATTGAAGTTGTAGTTGACCCTGTCAACTCACCCATAGTTGTAGCTAAATTAATTTATATATTAGCTTAATAACAAGTTAATAGGAATTGTTTCAACTCAGTGTGATCGATTGATGACTTAGGTCAGGAGGAACGCAATACCAACATCATCCAATTGGAAAGACTCAATTAAAGTTTTAGTTGACCCTGTCAACTTATCCTTAGTTGTAGCTAAATAAATTTAGGTATTAGATTAATAATAAGTTAATTGGAATTGTTTAAACTTTGTATGATCGATCAATGACTCATGTCAGAAGGAACACAACACCACCATCATGTAATTATAAAGACTCAATTGAAGTTGTAGTCGACCCTATCAACTCATCCCTAGTTTTAGCTAAATCAATTTATGTATAATATTAATAATAAGTTAATAGGAACTTGTAATCTGTTTTGGATGTGAAAAGAACCTATTACCAAGAATGATGTTCATTAATATTGTTTTTCTTGTTCTAGAATAAATTGGGTTCCTGCATTGTCGAACTCCGCACACCTTTCGTGGAAATTTTTTCTATACTTCTCATTTGTTATATCAAACAGCGCCATAATGGGAAATTCTCTTCCATTACCAAATAATGAATTCACTGATTCATCTATGTTTGACGTCATAATATTATACCTGTACAAAAGAATCACTTAGTATGACATCATACTAATCTTGTACCTCAAAAAAGACATTATATTCATAAGAATGTACCTATTTGTCGGACAGTATGCCTGGATCCATATATAAAAATTAACATGTATAATATGTTCTGCTGTCTTGAGATGCATATCCGCTATTTTATTGAAATGGTCTAAAAACTCCTCTCTACTATATGTTTTAGCTACTCTATAAAAAAGGGTCACGACCCTTTCGTTATAAAATTTGCTCCGAATGTTTTCTCCAAGATGCCTGATGCAACTACCAAAGAGAGTTGAAGTGAAGAAAATTTAACACATCTTTTGAATACTTGGATGCCTATCCAAAACAAACATAACTCATTGATATCTTCGACGCAGATTCACAACCAATAATATCCTAAGAGGCATCACATTCCTTGTCTGCTACACAAAAATCAATAGAAAAGATGTGATTCTTCACATCCTGAACCTTTGCCGCAAGCAGAACTCCATTATACCATCTCTTCAAGAAGGTTCCGTTGACGGCTATGCCTTTTTTCAAATGTCACAAACCTTGAATCCATGCACCATACGATATAAAAAATTACTTGAACCTGCAATTTTAATCAACATGCAACACCATTTTACTTCCGAGATTTTTGTACTCAAGAATGTAACTGTAGGCATTGAGGACTGCATACCCGTGCTCATGTGTCCCCCTAACCAAGTACTTGGCCATCCCTATGCATGTATATATCTTCCAATAACTGACCATGATACTAAATTCCACAAGGAGTTGATTGGAAATTTCTCTTGTAGAAGGGCCTTTTCAATTGAGGAATATGAAATATTTTCTGAGGACATTGTAGTGGCGAGAGGATTTTGGCCAAAAATGTGCTCCAAACCATATGTGTAATATTTTTATGTTTATGAATGATGAATCCGTTAGAACTTAATTACTTCACCGCTCTCAACCACCACTTGCAGTTCGGATTAGTACTTTTGTAGCAAAAGTTTTTTCTCGAATTAATCACCTTCGTGATTCTGAAATCTTTTTTCAAGTAAGAAATAAACAAAGTAGTAGATAGTTCTTTTTCATCCTTTAATGACCTTCCAATGTAAAAGCTGGTCTCATCGTCTTAACGATTTCCAGACTGTATCGATGAAGAAGAACTACCCCTGTATTGCTTGCAGCAGCGTGCATAAGTTATTGATCATCATCTGAAATATTCATGTCCAGATCATCCAACCTATCATCAAAGATGTATTATTGGTGTTCTTCTTCTACATTCTAGTTCTCATTCTCTCTCGTATTTTCAACCACGTACACCCTTAACACCAGCCTGGATGAATTACTAAGATAACCACACAATCAAACCTGATTGGTTATCTTGAAAGGTAGTACCCTTTGATTTTTGAAGAAGTTGTGCATGTAGCTGATGAAAAGTTCTTCCGATTGATAATTCAGTCCATAATAGCTGATGATTAAGTTCATAAAATCATCTTACGAACATTACTTTGAACTGTCATTGCTATCATTTGTAGTATTTCACCCTCCTTCCAATGCCATATATATCAATTGCTCTTCTTAATCTATTGACCATAAAAATCCACCCTATTATTATTGATCCCTCCATTAGTGGTACCTAAATACAGTCATTCATTAAAAAAAGTTACTAATGATATTATAATAAAATTATTAGTGATTTCATAGTACTGTAACATAAACCCCAACAGATGTGTAATCTATTGCAACATGTGAAAAATATGTTGTAACTGGTAAGTTATCAGTTGTAACAAATTACTTACCTGTTCAGATTCATGTTATGCTCCTGAAGCTGATTTCAACAGATAAGTCATCTGTTGTAATAGGTGAATCATATATTACAACATACTATACATCTGTTGCAACATATGAAGTGTCTATTGGGATAGATGTTACAGTACTAAGGAATATTTGAAGCTGATTTTAACAAATGAGTGGATATGTTGCAACAGATAACTAACCTATTGCAAAATATATTTACTCTGTTACAACAGACGACGTATTTGTTGGAATCGAGTTCAGGTTCTGTTGCAATATGTTACTAATCTGTTATGACAAATATTTACCTGTTGCAATAGATAACTAGTCTGTTGCAATCTATTACAACAAATGGGTCATATGTTGCAACAGATGATCTATTTATTTGATTCATGTTACGTCATTATAGAATCATAAACATGGATCCAAAATATAAGTCTTTCATTACACCAGATATCTAATCTGTCTTAAGAAATTAGTGTTTTGTTTAAACAGATGACTCTTATGTTGCATTCATGTTCGCTTGCTATCTATTGTTTAAAAAAACAGCGTAATAACAATTATCTATATGAAAAATTCAACTAAAAATCATAATTTTACTTACCAAAGTCTCCTATGAAGTAATGCCAAAGTGGAAAGTGATGCACGAAAGAAAATTTGACCTAAGAAATTTGTCAGATAGCAGCAGTAGTGGTAACAACAACCACAATGGTCAACAAGAAGAAGATGAAGATGATAATGAAGTAGAAGATGATTATAATGAAGAAGATGATGATGATGATGAAGCAGGAGATGATGAATAAAGCAGAAACAACAATGAACAATAAAAATCACTAAGAAAGAGAAAACAACAATAGATGAGAATAGAGAGAAATACGTCTTTTTTCTCTCTCCCTTTCTTGTTATATTAGGTTAACATTTGGATCAAAGTGTAAATTTAAAAACTTGTGGGTTATTCTCAAACTTCACCAACTTTATTAATCCATAATAAAGTAATTGTCACCTCTGCTCAATTATTAAGACTTGAGTCACCTACACCTCATTTTCAAACTCTTTTATCACTTTTAGATAAAAGCCCCTGTTACTCGATATAATGTTGTATTTGATTTTCGTGTACTACTTGTTTAATTTTTTTCTCTATCCACTGCATATTGATGAATAGAAATAACATAATTCCCTACATTTTCTCTAAGATTTATTTTCAAGGACACTTGGTAATTGAGTTTGGTTATGTTTAGACTATTTTTTTTCCATTTTTTTTATTGTTTGCATCGAAAGAATAATTTAGAAAAAACGAATTAAATCAAATCAAAGTTTAAAAAATTGAGTCAAATTAGTTTGATTCGGTGTTCGGTGCTCATTTTTGTAAAATCAAAAAATTGAAAAATTGAATCGAATTTTAACAAAATTGAATTGAAGAACCAAACGCCAACCCCTACTTTTCCATATTACTCTAAGTAGTCTTCACTTCATCATATTCATAGTGGCAGTACTTATGTTTTTCTTTACTCCAGAAAAATATGTGTGTATATATTTGAGAGGTACAGAGAAATAAGAAATGTATCGATAGTTGAAGACTCTTTTGTGGAAGAAAATTCAACAGATATAAGAATTGAAGATTCTAAGGATATTGAAGTAAAGGTTCGCAAAATATTTAGATAAACTACAGTTAAAATATCAATAATTTTTCAAAATGAAAAGTTACCAAACTTAATGAAATGCAGTAATCTGCATGATTTCAATTCTCAAAACAAGTTTATTATTTTCTATTCCCTTATTATTAATAGTTGTTACCAAGTTCTAAGTTTAATCATTGCTTTGCCCATTAAAGTATAAGAGTAAATTTGTAAAATACATCTCTAATTATTGAGTTTATAAAGGGCGTGCCAAGTCAACCGAGGCCAAATAAAATAACCTAGGGGAGGGGGAGTAGAATTTTATTACTCATGCCGTTTCTCTCTAATCATCAAAGTGATTGGCCGAAGATTAATTGATCAATTTGTGGTCCAAGTTTGTAAAACTTTGAAAATCATTTGAACAATTGATTTTGATCAATTCCGAAATATTTATACTATCGAGCTTGGACAGATGGAAAACATGATAAAGGCACTCCATAAATCTTCATCATTCATTTCTTGCAACTTTCTATATAATAGAAGATAGGAATCAAATTTGTGATAGAAAAAGCCATACCTTCAAGTTACATCCATTTGAATTAGGCTACTTTAGCATCTGGACATATTTTACGACAAAAAAATACTGAAAAGATTGAGTAGCCAAATAAAAATAATTTTAAAGATTCATGCCTACATCTCAGCCACATTGCAAGGTTGAAATGCTAAAATTTGTATTCTGATCTCAACGGTAACCTCATTTGTCATAAAATACCACATGCAATTTGTTATATATGTGTGACAGACTATTTTGTGTAAAAATTAGGGACAAATTGAACACGTATTAAATAAATTTTCCCATAAAACAACCTTCCTTCAGTAAAACAAATGTGTTACTCAATGCAAAAAAAAATACTTACGGTCACAACAAAGAATGCAGACAATTTATAATTTATTTTTTAAAGTAAAGAAAAATTTCTAAACTGATATGTAATTATCAAAGAAGGATAACCACTTGAGGAAGAAAGAGAGAAATATACAGGTACAGTTGTTCGGGTAGTATTACCAGCACACAACTTCATGTTTAATGTTTCACCAAGTAACCGTTTGAAAAATAAACCTTCAAATATGAGGATAAAAATGCTTTTGATGCCACAAGTATTTCTAATCTCCTTCATAAATCTTTCAGGACAAAAAATTTGATTGAAACAAGTCGTAGCCGTGTCAATTTTTTTCAAGAAACTCTAAAATCTAATACCAATACAAAAGTGAGCTCTTATTCTAAAATACTTCTGGTCTACAATGTGTTGAACCCCAAAATTGACCTAAAGTCTATTTTTTAGCAAGCAAATCTATAACCCAATAGTAGATCACAAAATTCATCGTGAGCGGCACCCACAATACTCACCAAGTGGGAGAATCATCAACCCCAAAACACCATCTCAAAATCAACACTGAAAGAGATAATAAAACTAATCCATCAATTAAGATATTCAAATCTAAATAAAAAACATAAGTACAACTAAAATGTAGAACATTGTACTTAATTAAACTATCCCTAAGACCCAAAAGTTATCCATACCAAAACTACTATAGATTGTCAAGAAGGGAATGAAATGACAAACATAAGTTTAGAGATAAAGACTCTGTCAACTAAGAAGGATTCATGATAGCCCGAAGCATACTGCTCACCCTTAAATTCAAAGTCAACCGCTAGAATTACAAGTGAGGTCTCGTAGGAGTCACAGGAATATGCACTGTAATCACAAAAGCAAGATCAAGTGTAATATCAGCTCATAAAAAAATAACGGTGCACTAGTAGGATCATCTCGCTAAACTAATATGCGAATTTGAACACATAACAAGGTTATCATTCAACAAGTTAATTCATGCTCAACCATCATACACTTTGCAACACAAGTATCACATTAACAATTTAAAATTTCAATCAACAAGTCAACATATTATCACCAAATCAAGTTTTGTAAAACCAAATCAAAATAGGTCAAGTAGTTAAGCAATTATCAATTGTATAAATATATTTTTTGATTTACTCAAGGAACCATCAAACTCACCTGATCCTTGTACATACACGGTATGGGTTGAACAACCACAATCTAGTCATGACCTTTAGGGGATAATTTTTGTCCATGTACTAAAATCTAAAATGCAGTGTTTGCCAACTATGTTTCACCAATAACCTCTGACAACATTTCGAATATCAAAACATCCCACATTTAGAAATAAGATAGGTCAAAATCATAGAATGTAAAATCATTAACATTGACCACACCAAACAACGTAAACTAACAAACTTCCATGACTCAATTTCTCAGGTCATGATGACACCTACTATAATTCACCAGTAGGTAAGTCAATCCATTATATGGAAGAACTGGTAACAAAGTATCAAGAGAAATAAAAGAAATAGTCGAAAAGAATTCTAACTAGAGGTATAACATAGAATGCAACCCCGAGGCCTAGTAAAGTTAGTGCAGGAGCTTCTAGTACAATTAGAGTTCAAAGGGAAATACAAAATAAATATATATGTACAGACTACCTCTGATAAATAAATTAGAGATATGTCAAAATAATACGAAGGAAAGCGGGAATACTTCGAACTTCGAGATCTTACACAAATTTTTTATCCATAGCTACTCCACAAAATGCATACATCAATGACGAGACCTTGTACTATGATTTGTAAGATATAGAAGTATAGTGTGAGTACAAAAAACGTAGTACTCAATACACATCAACCGACTGAGCTCCAAATTATAATGCAAGAATGAATTCCATGTAAAGCATGAATATAAAATACAGGCAACCATCCAGGAAACTAAAACATAATCATGCTAATAGAGAAGTAAGGATAAACGATCCTATTCTAACAATGTCATAGAACTAAGGTACAATACCATATATCGCTAGCCAATATGCAAATGAAGAGAGAAAGCAGGACATATAATAGTAATACAAGGACAAATAAGGCATATACAATATGAATAAATAAGAAAAAAGAGAGATATATAATAATATCATATATATTATATAATCTCTCTCTCTCAATATATATATATATATATATTATATACCTATATAGGACTAAACTCATTGCTAACAACCTAAGAGAAATAATCTAACCTCTCAAGGAACATAGCCAAGAACAAAGGATGAATTAGCATAACAGGGTCCTATCCGAAGGATAATTAAATAGGACTTTAACTAACCATAATGTAATTTACTGTAATAGAAAAAAAAGATCATAAAATGTACCAACAATCCTAGGTACCAACCCGCAATCATCCTGCAAAAAAACTAACCATAATAATAATCAACAATAAAGTAATTAACTAGCCCAGACAAACAATAACCTGACAGAGCCCCATAAGCCTAGAGGGTGTAAGCAAGCATTCAACAAACAATAATCATAACTTATACCTATACAACCTCCCATAAGGCTGATACCAAAAAAATCATATTGGTGATAGGTAATGCATATGAATGAATACACATAAACTAATAGTTAATGATATTTCATCTGAATGCTAAATGTACCAAGTGTATACAACTCTTTTAGCTCAGTGGCTAATAAACAAAGGAACTTTGGAGACCATCTTTCTTTGGCACTATGGCTCACAGATGAAAGGGTCCATAGAAGATCAAGATATCCATATACATTGCCTGGTTTAGAACTAGTACTTTCAATAACCATCATAATTACTTTACTAGGTGAAAAACATATATACTTATATATATATATATATATATATAAGTGCAGAGACTCGAACCATGACTACAGGAGTGTAAATTTGTAAATCCATTACTTGAGATTGACGTTGGGACTAAATTTGCATAATAACATAGAAAGGGTCAGAATCTCTTTTTTAAAGTAAAAGTACAGGTACAAGAGTGGAGTAGTAATGGACTAGAATCAATCTCGATGTAGTTTCCAAAATATCACATTTTTTTCAAAGCTCGCAATTGATTAGATAAGGTAGTACGTTTTAGTTACACAAGAAATCCATTTTTAAAATAAAAAGTGGGAATAAATTCCTTTTTAAAAAATAATAGTAAAATTAAGCATTTGGTTGGAATCGTGACACTATGTAAATGATAATGCACCCAAAGTGTCACGACCCAACTTTTGAGACATGATGGCACCTACCTTGTCCCACCGGTAGGTAAGCTGATTCCATAACCCGGAGCTAATGTAATGGGTTACACTGGTAGGAACGTCCAACGTGGACCCTATGCGTGAACATGATATAACAACCATATTTCACAACTAAAACAATCGATATTCAAATACCAATCCCATAACCTGATAGTATTAATACACGAGTTTCTAATCTAGACCATATAAGTTTACAATCTCAAAGCAAAAATGTCTTAGATAATCTCATACATTTGTCTCGGAAACAAAAGAAAAATAAATATAGAGGGGAAAGAGGTCAACTCAATCTTCAAGAACTCACCCTATCTCGAAATAGTCAACTCGCACGAACTAACTCAACGGCGGCAAGTAGAACCTAGGTATGCACTAAAAAGGTATAGAAGTGTAGTGTAAGTACCAAAACACAGGTATTCAGTACGCATGATCGGTTGACTGAGCTCAAATATAAAGTAAAGACGATATAAAGTAAGACAATAATCTTAAAGTCAAGGGATAGGATCGAACCTAAATCTTCTTTGATACCACTGTACCAACATCTATACTACTAATGCGATAACACGGCATACTATCTCAATATACTCAATAATCACCATTACAGCTGAGTATCATTTTTAGAAACATAAAGCCATATATACAATAGCAAAGCATCTACTCACCATAATCATTATCAACTATCCTCAGAACATAAAGCATAAGAACTTACCATGATGTCCTATACTACCAGGAAATACATGAAAGAGAGCATAATAAAGAACTCGTCATGGTGTCCCATACCACCATAGAGTACACCAAAAGAGAGCACAACTACTTCATCAATTGACCAAAACTGTGGGTATCTCAACCCCGCCATGGCTTATTACCAAAATCCACCTCCAAATTTCCATACTGTAACTTAACATAAATGAAAGCAATATGGTCATAACATTCATATGCAGTCACTAATTCTATAATTCTTAGATAAACACTATGTGAAATCCATACTAGTTAACCTTATTTCTCATTAATCAATAGAATACAAGTCTTATAATTACTAGCCCTTAATTTGGCGAAAACCACAAGCGACCCATATTATAGACTATTTAACTATCATAAGGATATTCCTTATCTAGCATCTTCATTATATGAGTCATCAATTAAGCCAGCTCAACCTCACATATTGGAAGATAATCTAACTAACCATCATGCAATACTAGGTCCATCATTTCTAAGCATGTATCCACCTTAAGGACTAGTTTCCATAATTTAATCAAGTGAAGTCCACCAACTAGTTTACTAGGTTTGTAGCCTTGAAATTGTAATCACATATTTTAGAAGTAACTAGTTGTCACAAAAGCTTCCTTACTAGGCGAGATTTCATAATATAACTTCTTATTCAAGTCAAGTAGATATAGTAGTTTAGTCTATGATTCTACACAAAATTACACATACCACTAAGTCTTAACCCAATATTAGGCATAGATTTTGTATAGTTGCTAATTAGAATCAACAAGGGTCACACCTCTTATTTAGTGATTAGGAGCGAGAATTGAATAGAAATTTACCAAGAAAGACCTCATATCTCAAGAACATAGGTGGTTGTCCCATCACAACCTAACCTTAAAACTATCAATGCATATAAGTAAATTCACCCTATACAACATCGTAACGTTCTTAGTCTTCCAGATTCACTGGGCATCATCATAATATCAATATTTTCCTTTGGATTCACCAGTTATTATAATATAAACATATTCCTCCAAATTCATCGGGCATTATCTTAATATCAATATATTTCTTCGAATTTATCGGGCAATATCATAATATCAACATATTCCTCCGGATTCACCAGGCATCATCATAATATCAACATATTTCTTTGGATTCATCAGGCATTATCATAATGTCAATGAGTTTCCCAATACAACAACATACATCCACATGCATAGCCAGACCAATAAATATACACAAAAGTCCACAATATAAGGAAGTAGGGACGTAGGATAGCACTTGTCATTTTACATTGCTAATAAACACCACATATAATATGAGTATAAATAAGGCATGAGTATTTATATGACATGAACACTAATCATATTTACAAGGTTATTCAAGTCATGATCACAAAATAATCCAACAAACGAGTTTACTAACCATAATCCCAATAGGTACATTGGTCACTCATCGATAATATTGGTCAATAAGGATTTCATAGTCCAACTTATGGTGGGTCAGGTCCCACTTCTAAATCTTCAGAATGTCAAGCTTACTAACACAAGTCTAGTTTTAGCCTAAAATTAGTCTAAGTCATCTATACCTCGCCATAAGGGCTTACTAATCCTTACTAGGTCTATAGGGAAAGCCTTTTTAAGTATCCTTCCTAATTCAACGCAACACCAAGGTCATTTCCTATTTGGCATTATATAGGTTAATACACTCCTAAGAATAGAGGTATACCAATCATATCTATTTAGAACAACTATAGTATTCACACACATGACCACAAATAAGCTAACCAAGGTCCTAGACTAAGGGTCAAATATCATACCTTACAAATTAATAGCCTATAGCAACTAATAAATCCCAAGTTCACCATTTAATCAACTATTTTCTAAATTTCCCGCCTAATCTCACAAGATATCAATAATTACATTACAAATAAACTTAATCTAGTCTATGGGAAAGCCTAAACTACCTTGAGTCCAAGAAACTCACAAACCAATGAGCTTTTCCTTTTTCTTCCATGAATATTTCTCTTTCACAAGCAATGCTATCAACAATACTATCTAAGCATTATAATATGAATGACAATACCCATTATGGCAATATTGTGCAATGGGTTTCAAATGGACACCAAAACCCTAATTGGGTTTCACCCTTGGAAAGGATTTTCCAAGACCAACCCATGACCTAACTATCTTTAGGGAGTTAAAACCATCAAGTAATTTGACTTAATCACTCAATTTTGGGGCTACAATTGACCCTCAATGGTTTAGGGGTTTTGAGTCAAGAAAACATGAAATCAATACCAAATTAGAGAAATTCTTACTTTAGACAGTAGCAAGAATTAATTACATAAGTTGTTTAATCTCCAATTAAACACACAAGACACACTTAGAAGGTTTTAAACTACATTAGGGTTTACAAGTTAAGAGGGAGGCACAAAAGGGCCAAAATTCATGTAAGACAACACTTAAATATGGACCAACCATCCCTATGATTAAACGGTCATGGCCCCTGCCACTGCGGTCATGGCACACGCCACACTGCGGTCGCGGCCTTGCGGTCATACCTCTTTCACCATATTTGCGGCACCTTGGTGCATGCTTTGCATGGATAAAGCTTTTGAACTTGGTTTAGAGATTTGGCCAATGCCTCAGAATGCCTTCAGAGTCCATTTCGAACAAATAAGATATGACACCCCATAGTTTTTGAAGTTTGGAACACGCTTCTGAAGTCAGATTTCATATACAAAGTTGTTTTACTAAAGTTTTTGGTTGGCTGTAAATTAGGACCAACGAAGACTTCAAATTGAGAAAAGGTTTTTTAAAACCTAAATAAATTGTCAGGTAATCAAACTATCACTCCTCGTAAGTTATTAATGACTTGGAATGACTATAGGAAAGCTCTATCAGAGGAGGTAAATAAGATTACGGATAATGTCCTGAAGGATCATTACATAAAGATACATGTCATCACCAGTAACCAAGCAATATAATCATAAACGTCTATAAACTACAACCACATCCTTGAAAGGGATAGAATACTAACCCAGGCACTCAACTAGTATCGTAATTATGATCCTGAGCCCATAATATACTATTTAATATAATATTAAGGGAAAAAGTTCAAATTTACACCTCTACTTTGAAAAATAGGCTAAATGTATCCTTCATCATACTTTGGGTCTAAATATACCCCTATTGTCATACTTTGGGGCCTAATTCACCCCTCTACTTTTAAAAATTAGTTAAAGATACCCTTCGTCTTACTTTGAATCAAAATTTACCCTCATTATGAAAAAACAATTTGCATGTACCCTTTATTTAACCCAAATGACTATATCAACGTTAAATGGCTCATTTTTTAAAAATAAAACATATCCTGATCTAATCTGCTCGATCTAACCCACAAAAAATACACAAAGAAATATCCCCCTCCCTTAGTTCTGTTGGTTAAATTTTCTAGTGATCAAATATACATTCCTTTCAAAGAGTAGCACCTATATGTTGTTTATAAATGAACAAAAATAAAAATGCAATAATGCAAAAAAAATGAAACACAAGAAAATATCTATTGCAAACTCTGCTCTTGTTTCAATTATATTTAAATTTCAAAAATTGGTATGTAATTCTATGTGCATCTAGATCTTGAATTAGTGGATAAGTTTTCTGAGTAAATGAAATGATTAAAAAATTGTGTAGATCCAAATTATATATAAACAAATATGAATAAAGAGATGTCACAATTGGCACATAAATAGACATCTTAACTCAATCATCAGAGAAATATCTAGTAGGCCTACTCAGTTGCATTTAACCTCTAAGTGTCATTTTCATTATCTCTACATTGATAAAGCTCCATGAACTGAGAAAGGGGTATATTTGTTTGTGTTTGCATTATGAGCTGTACACTAATAAATGCAGATTCTCTTTTTATGAGCTATACACAAATAAATATCTACTGGAAAACCAGCAAAATGCGAAGTTCTAACAAACTTCAATCGGGTGCTCGGGATTCGTTTGGAACCTTTTGCGCACAAACAAACTATAAAACCATACGAAATTCACTATTTTATGCTCAATGGGACTATCAAAACTTTAATAAGAGGCCGTTTCAATGAAAAGTGGATCCCACACCAGTAGTTTCATTTAACTAAATTCTACCCAATAGTCCAAAATGAGTTTAGAAGCCTCGAGACATGAACCAAGGGTCCCCTAGCCTAAAATTGATATTCCAAAGCTGCTAGAGCTTTCAAATTTCTCATCCGGTGATGTTTACTAGGAGTTTTGATCCAGGACCAATTTCTTAACAATAAAATATGCAAATAGAGAAATGATCCTAAAACTCAGATGAACTATCCGATAATTGAACCGACAGTCTAACAAGTCATAAATAACCCTTAGTCACTATTGCAAGGCATAAAATGCCAAAAATGCACTGAAATCAAGAAAATAACTTAAAGGGTAATTACACAAGCCACACTACAAAGTAGTTAATATGCACATATAAAATAAATTGGGTTAAACTACAGTACCATCACCTAACTCGAACCATCATTACACAATTCTTCCATACTAGAGCTTTACCCTTCTGTGCAATTTTTGCTAGCTCTTGGTCTAGAACATGCATATAAATAAATAATTAATAAAATGATCTACCAAGTTGGGAATTTTAACTCGCACCCAACCCCTAAGTTCAAGTTCATGATTGTTCCTTTCCCATTCTAGGGCTTTTTAACCATAATTCACCTAAAACTACCAATTTCATGGATTAATTAGTGACTTAACAAAATGCATTCACCTAAAACTACCAATTTCATGGATTAATTATTGACTTGACAAAATGTAAGGGTAAAATAATCATTAATAATCTAAATCCATTAACATTTTATATAATTTCCTCACTTGCACAAGAAAATAACGAAAGTCAACACTAAACCCTATCTAAACTCTATAAATTAGCAATTCTAAGGATTAGTTATCAATTACAAGTTAACATGGATGAATTCCTTACATTAACAATGACAAATGGTGACTAGGTCTGATCGTCGCTATGGCAAAAATTTCTTTTCTATAGTGACACCTCACTATAGCAACGTGCATGTTGCTATGGCAGTGTCAATGGGATAAAATGTTAAGTTTCACCCAAAAACTTCAATTTTTTCAACACACCTTAAATCAAGGTTATTCTAAACAATGTCCTTTATGCTAAGATCAATTTTAAAATTCTACTCTTTCTAATTTGATTCCATAAATTTCTATGGGTTCTTATCATATTATCTAACTAGAAATCAAATTGAACACCAAAATCTTTCCCAAATAATTTCGAAATTTTACTATATCATACCTCACTCTAATATTGCTCAAAAATAGCTCAGTCTGGAATTTATAACTACTCAATTAGGAAGAATTTGAACATAATGTTTTCAATGGGAGGTTTAAACATAACAACCAAAATGGTCGTACATGACTTATTTTTGAAAAACAAAAATCTCACTATAATTGATTCGGTTTGATTTTAAATTAAAAAGGTCAAATTAAACCAAATCAACGTGGTATTACATATATATCATTTTTAAAATTATTTTATACATATGAATATTTACTATGATGTAATTTATAAACATTTCTTAAACTTTTGTAGAGTTTTTACTTTTAAATATATAAGTGGTCCAATATATTTTATAGCCTACAGATAGGGGTTATGTTTAGAAATGACCCTAAAATGAGTTGGTCTTGATATATTGCCCCCCCACCCCCACAATAAAAAGTCTTATAAAAATGGCCCCATAAGGGGTGGTTATGATTCTTTGGCCTTATCAAATAAATCTTGCCATAAGCAAACGTTATTACTCTTGTCCAAAAGAATTATGACAATTCAAGATAATAAACCTGCTCAATTAACCAAAAATTCTACATTATAGAAAAATATTATATCTTAGACATATATCCATAAGGCAAACATTTTAACTCTTGCTTAAGATAGATATACATGATATTACAAGATAATGAACCTGCACAATTTACTAGAAGTTTTGACTTATATTATTGTAAATGTTAGAACTTATTTAGTGGAGATAAGAGTTCAAGATCACATACTTTAGCGGATAAAACTTTAAGAGTTGATATTTGAGCGACAAAAATTCAAGACCAGTTACTTTGAGGGACACTAGGTGTATTTTCCAATATAGATATTAGTAACTCAAATAATGCCTAAATCAATTCTAAATCTAACAAAAAATGAGTCAGACTATGAGTCATAGGTTAAGAAAACAACTCGTAGGGTTAGTTGTAGTATTTCTAGAATGTTTTATCCTTTACCATACTCTATGAATAGTTGCTACAAGTCACCTAATAACTTGTTAGGTTACCATACAAGTCATAACTTGACTCATCGAAATAGTCAATAATGATAAATTATGGATGGTCAATGTTCAATCATGTTTCCAAAGGTACGCAAACTTCCCCGTTAACCTTTTCTTATACAATCTACACCTTAAATCATTTCCCACTAGGTTCCTACTAAGATTACATATTACCATTATATATTCAATGATTCTACAAATTAGTCAAACCCTAAGCAAGTTTACGAAAGACATCCAAAGAAATATTTACATAGTAAAACACATATGAGTATGAATTTAGGAACAAGTCATTACCCAAGTCGTTGTCACCGGCAGTTGACAGTTTCGCATGCTAATTTTTTGAACTTCTTACTACAATATCGAATTAAGGTAAGACTAGTTGAATTTGAAAACTAACTCAATGGTCTATATTTTGATAGGTCTAGAGCTCAAAAACCTAAGGTATTACAATATCTCTCCCTTAGGATAATTCATCTCCAAATGAAACTAGCTAAGCTAAAGTACTAAGGGAAAGATTAAGATTTTTGCTCTATATCTTTTCGAGATAAACCATCAATTGATATCTGATTATATGACAGATGCATAGAGTTAACTGAACTTGTGAATGTAGTCTATGACATGAAAATAGTTAAATAGTTAGAGATAAAAATAAAAAATTAATTAATTAATTTAGAGGAATATTACCTTAAGTTGAGACTGAGTTTGAAGAGAAAGATGGGGTTACTTGGCCAATATATATGCCTCTATTTCTGAATTATCTCCCTTAACTAACTGATTTCTCCACAGAATCTTTACCAAGTTAACCTCTTTATATCTTAGACTATATATCTAACAATCAAGGACCTTAACTGGGAAATCTTCGTAAGAGAGGCAATTTTCCATGCCAACCCTTTTTAAAGGGATTATTGAGGCTGGATCACCGATGCATTTCTTCAATAAAGAGATATAGAAAATTGGATGCACTACTGATAATGCTGTAAGAAATTTTATCTCGTAGGCTACCTTACTATATAGACTCAAAATCTTGTAAGGGCCGACATAAAGGGGATTGAGCTTACCTTTCATGCAAAACCTCTTCACACCTTTCATGGGTGAAATTTATAAGTAGACAAATTTTCTAATATCAAACTTAAACTCCTTTCTTTTTTACTTCTGCATAAGATTTCTAATGACTTTGGGCCATTTTTAGCCTTTCTCTATTAAGTTGAACCTTTTCCATTTCCTCATGCACTGAATTTGGATCTATTAAGGGAACTTCACCAACCTCAAACCAACCAATAGGAGATCTACACCTCCTAACATAAAGAGCCTTAAACAGGGCCATCTGAATACTAGAGTGATAGATATTATTGTGAGCAAACTCAATCAAACGCAAGTGA
>JAPEIP010000005.1:85852990-85910063 GCA_026120095.1 Capsicum chinense | reverse complement strand
GTCATTACCCAAGTCGTTGTCACCGGCAGTTGACAGTTTCGCATGCTAATTTTTTGAACTTCTTACTACAATATCGAATTAAGGTAAGACTAGTTGAATTTGAAAACTAACTCAATGGTCTATATTTTGATAGGTCTAGAGCTCAAAAACCTAAGGTATTACAATATCTCTCCCTTAGGATAATTCATCTCCAAATGAAACTAGCTAAGCTAAAGTACTAAGGGAAAGATTAAGATTTTTGCTCTATATCTTTTCGAGATAAACCATCAATTGATATCTGATTATATGACAGATGCATAGAGTTAACTGAACTTGTGAATGTAGTCTATGACATGAAAATAGTTAAATAGTTAGAGATAAAAATAAAAAATTAATTAATTAATTTAGAGGAATATTACCTTAAGTTGAGACTGAGTTTGAAGAGAAAGATGGGGTTACTTGGCCAATATATATGCCTCTATTTCTGAATTATCTCCCTTAACTAACTGATTTCTCCACAGAATCTTTACCAAGTTAACCTCTTTATATCTTAGACTATATATCTAACAATCAAGGACCTTAACTGGGAAATCTTCGTAAGAGAGGCAATTTTCCATGCCAACCCTTTTTAAAGGGATTATTGAGGCTGGATCACCGATGCATTTCTTCAATAAAGAGATATAGAAAATTGGATGCACTACTGATAATGCTGTAAGAAATTTTATCTCGTAGGCTACCTTACTATATAGACTCAAAATCTTGTAAGGGCCGACATAAAGGGGATTGAGCTTACCTTTCATGCAAAACCTCTTCACACCTTTCATGGGTGAAATTTATAAGTAGACAAATTTTCTAATATCAAACTTAAACTCCTTTCTTTTTTACTTCTGCATAAGATTTCTAATGACTTTGGGCCATTTTTAGCCTTTCTCTATTAAGTTGAACCTTTTCCATTTCCTCATGCACTGAATTTGGATCTATTAAGGGAACTTCACCAACCTCAAACCAACCAATAGGAGATCTACACCTCCTAACATAAAGAGCCTTAAACAGGGCCATCTGAATACTAGAGTGATAGATATTATTGTGAGCAAACTCAATCAAACGCAAGTGATCATCCAAACTACCTTTGAAATCAATTACATACGCCCTCAACATGTCCTCCAAAGTTTGGATGGTACTTTTTTCCTAACCATATGTCTATGGGTAAGAAGATGTACTGAGAAGAACTTGGATACTAATACTCTTCTAAAAGTCTTCCAAAATCAAAAAGTAAAATGGGTACCCCTATTAGAGATAATAGACAAAAAAACCTAATACAACTACATCGACTCCCTATGATAGAGCTTACCATAATCTTCTACTGAGTCTAAAGTATTAACTAGAAAGAAATAGGCCAACTTAGTCATTCAATCCATGATAACCCAAATAGAATCATACCATCAACAAGTATGAGACAACTCTGTAATTAAGTCCATATTCACCACTTCCCACATCTAAATAGAAATACTGAATTCTTGAAGCGTACCACTAGGTTGGTGCTCAACCTTAATTTATTGGCAATTTGGACACTTAGCCGCTAATTTTGCGATATTCTTCTTCATTTTATTCCACCAAGAGACTTTTCGCAAGTCGGGTACATCTTAGTGGCTCTTAGGTGAATAGAATATTTGGACTCATGTACTTCTGTTAGCATTTGCTGACTCAAGTTATCCACTTACAGAAAACAAAATCTGCCCTGATAGTGAAGAACTCCATCTTTTCCTTGGAATAAAACCTCAACCTTCTAATTTTGAATTGCCTTTATTACCTTTTGAAAATAGGATCTATATCTTGCTTTACTTTCACTATTGCAACCAAAGAAAATTCTAAACCCTTCTTAACCCAGAAACTACCTTTGGTCAAATTGACCAATCAAACTCCCAACCTAGTAAGCTGATGAACCTCAAAAACTAACTCTTATTTATCATCTTCACTGTGAGCAACACTCCCTATAGACAATATGATAAGTACATCAACCATAATATTGACCTTACTTAGGCAATATAATACACTAATAACATAATCCTTCAACAAGTCTAGCCACCTTTTGTAACAAAGATTTAGATCTTTCTAACTGAACACATACGAAGACGTTTGTGATCAGTGAACACATCAATACATACCCCAAAAAGATAATGCCTCCAAATCTTTAAGGCAAAGACAAATGCTTCCAACTCAAGATCATGAGTTGGGTAGTTCTTCTCTTGAGGTTTGAGCAGTCTAGAGGCATATGTTTTAACATTGCCTTGTTGTATTAATGCAAAACCTAGACCAACTCCAGAGGCATCAAAATAGGACACAAAATAATCTGAACCCTCTAGTAAAGTCAAAACATAAGTGGAGGTAAGTCGAGTCTTCAACTTTTAACAATTTTTCTTAAAAGAATCAAACCATTAGAATTTGACTTTTTTCTGAGTTAGTCTGGACATGAGGGAGGAAATAGAGGAAAATCCTTCAAAAATCCATTGGTAATAACCATTTAAACCCAAGAAACTCCTAATATCTAATAGAGAGATGGGTCTAGTCTAGTTCCTTACTGCTTTGATCTTTTGAGAATCAACTCGGATGCCTTCATAAAAAATGATATGACCAAGGAATGCTACTTGATTTTGACAAGAATTCACACTTGCTAAACTTGGAAAATTATTTTTGATCCTTAAGATTCTACAAGATAATCCTTAACTGGTCTACATGTTTTCCTCACTTTGACATTAAATGAGGATGTCATCTATGAAGACTATAACAAAAATGTTAGTGTAGTATTTGGACACCCTGTTCATCAAGTCCATAAAGAATACAGGAGCATTTGTTATTACAAAAGACATAACTAGCAATTCAAAGTGACCATACTGAGTTTGGAAAGATGTCTTTGAGATGTCACATTCTTTGAATCTAAGCTGCTGATGATAGCTGGATTTGAGGTCTATCTTAGAGAAATAATTCGCACACTAGAGTTGCTTGAACAAGTCATTAACTTTGGGGATGGGATACTTATTATTAATAGTGACTTTATTTAACTAACGGTAGTCGATGTAACTTTCGAGAGAACCATTTTTTTTGTGTATGAAAAAAACTAGAGCACCCCTTTGAGAGATACTAAGCTAGATAAAACCCTTATTTAGGATATTTTTCAACTATTATTTCAATTCATAAAGCTTGGCTAGAACCATTCTGCAATGTCAGATTGAAATAGGCTGGCTATTTAGAAGGAAATCTATTCCAAAATCAATTTCCCTCTAGGGAGGAACTCCAAGAAAATCTTTAGGAAATACTTCTAGAAATTTATTCAATATTGGAACTAACTCAAGACTCGGGGTATCGAAACTTGAGTTTTTGACTTAAACAAGATGATAGATGCATACCTTAGAAATCATTTTTCTTGACTTGAGGAAAAAGAAAAATCGTCCTATAGGTACTGAGGTACTACCTTTTCACACTATGATAGGCTTATTTAGAAACTGAAATTAGACTACTTTATTCCTACAATCAACTGAGTCATAAAAAGAGTAAAGCCCATCCATGCCAATAATAACATTAAAATTGGTCATGTGTAATTCTACAAGATTGATTTAAGTTACTTTTTAGGATACTGTGACTAGGCAATTTCAGTATACCCATCTAGTTATGATGGAACTACCAATTGGAGTGGAAAGTGAGAAGGGTTCTACAAAGCTTTTGGTACTGACACTAAAATCTACAGATATAGAGGGAGTCACATAGAAAAGTGTGGCTCTGGGGTGTAATAATACATACATATATATATGAAAAATTTGTAACATACCAGTGACCATATTAGCAGAACCCTCATGATCTTGTCAAGTATTAAGGTCATATAACCTACCATGATGTTGTCCACCAATTGTACTAGAGGTGGTACCCTATTGAGTAGGCTAATCTACTAGGGCTGATTATGAATTAGACTCATTTGGTTGGCAAATATCCTTACCTCTCTGCACACCCATTAGGCAATCCCTTATGTTGTTGATTGAGTTTCCATTCATAAAATAAGTATCGGTTCCCGCCATGTACTTACCCTTATGGTTTCCACCATATTTCTTTCAAATTGGGTTGGTAAGACCACTATTCATACTACCTTGGGACTTAGATCCTGATGCTCTATATCGAGTATCCTATCGAAACTTGGGCACTAGAGTACTAGAAGATGATGGGAATGGTGCTAAATATTTTTGGCAGAATTAAGAACGATTTCCACCATCCAACCTCTGTTGAGTGTAATTGAAGCTACCTGTTCTAGCCCTCTTATTCTCCTTTCCTTCTTCTTGATCTTGTCCTCTATAATCCGTTGGGCATGAACGATAAACCAGGAGATCTCCATATCCTTAATCAACGTGGTTGTTCTACAATCCTTGACCACGTCCTTAGATACCCTAGACATAAACCTACTCATTCGAACCCTAGATTCGATAACCTGAAGCATACCTTGCCAATTGAGTAAAATAGAATGAATACTCATTTACACTCATGTTTCCTTGCTTCAAGTTGATTTATGCCTACTCTTTGTTTTCTCTTTACTCATGTGAGGAGAACCTGTCCAGAAATATAGTAACAAAC
Source organism: Capsicum chinense (assembly GCA_026120095.1). Classification (NCBI taxonomy): domain Eukaryota; kingdom Viridiplantae; phylum Streptophyta; class Magnoliopsida; order Solanales; family Solanaceae; genus Capsicum; species Capsicum chinense. The sequence continues at coordinate 85,905,470 of JAPEIP010000005.1, read as the reverse complement.
TCATCCCGCTCTACTGGTCCCGAATCTGCACCTCTATCTTCTTTTTTCTACCTAAACCAAGTATGTGACTTTCCTTGTAGTCTGTAAATAACCAAATAAACACTTTAACTCTAACTGACACCCATGATCTCAGTAAACTTTTGAACACCTTTTAAGAACTAATATGGACCCTCTTCAGATTTAAACCCAATGAATGTTGGCAAGTTCATTTGAGTAAGGTCCCAAATTTTAGTTACCGCTATATTTGCTAATGGGTTGGCTAGGGCAACAACCTGCTTGTAATTCTGAGAGGTCACAGATTGGGCTACTTATTTGAAAGTAGCCCTAAACTTTACATAAGAGACCTGCTCATTCCCAGGGTCTTCGAGAGCATGCAGTGGTGTTTGTTGATTTCTATTTCTCCATCTGTTAATTCTCTTAGGAGGCATTTTATGTAAAAGGATAGAGGATGAGTTAGAAGGCGAATCTTAATAGAGTTCACACTCTATTGTATGATATGAATCATGAAATAAGTGAGACTTTCCTAAAATGTTTCATAGCCTCGCACTCATAAGTATGACACGTTTCACACCCATGAACAAGACTTTACTTGACAAGACTTTTAGACACCCTAGTACACTTTTAACCTGCTGCTCTGATACAAGGTTTGTCACGACCCGAGACTACCCCCTAGTCACAACTCGGTGCCTAAGGTCACAAGTGACCCTAAGCTAACCCATGGCCTGACAAGCATTAGGATACTAAAAAAATAATAAAATACAAGACAGAAGCTAGCTGAAATAATTAATGGAAATAGTATTAAGGTTATACTGAATATCAACTAACATTAGAAATAAAACTATTTGACAACCAACACACTGAAAATCTGAATTTGTATGAAAGACTCTAAATTTATAAAAGTTATTGGGAAAAGCCCCCAACTAACTCCCACTAACTAAAATTATATAAATTGACAAAGAAATAAATAACTGATAACTTGTCCTTGAATGATAAGGACTCACCAAAGCTGTTACTAAGTAGTGTGGAAACGTGCTAAGTGTGATTCGGTTACCAAGAGCCCAAACCTCTATTATGAGATAATATAGCACAAAAAAGTATGCGATCAGTACTTTGAATTTACTAAGTATGTGAGATACGAATCTAACTAGAATAATCTAAAGAAGAATGCATGAAACATGATAAACTATAAGAAAGAACAAGTAATGGACATGTATGGAATAAAATTAAATAACGGATTACAATTTTATGCATGATCTAAACTGTAGCATAAACTGAAAGATGAACTAAGGACTATGGTTGCTAATAGTAACTAACATACCCTAATCTAAGCTAATCAGGGTCTGACTTATGACCCTAATTCAAAGGGTGTCAATACCTTCTAAGGGTACCAACACTTACTAGCATAGATCCACTAAACTTATGTGCCAAAGGACTAGGGTTTCCATACTCAAATGGCAGATGCCCACTCAATCCTAAAGTGGTGCCATAGTTTTAGAACTTTGGGACTTCTACTAAAGGTCTCAGTCCCCAACAAATGGGCGAGCCTTCATCCCTACATTTAGTGCTAAGTAGTACTCCTAATTGAAATGACACTGATAACTAGTATATGCTCAGCATGATAATATTTTGAAATTACAAACAAAAACATGATATGAAGTGCTCATCCATGTAAATTAACATTTGCATAAAATTTTAGGTATTGTTTGATCATAACCTATCTATTCTAATCATGACAATATTAATTGAACATTTTAATGAAATTTACAATCCAAGCCCAAAACCCAACAACACATCATAATAAGGAATTTCATGGTTTATGAGCATAGGAAGATGCTACTCTTATAGGAAAATATGTACTCATTATATACTTATAAAACAAATCATCGGAATTAAAGAAAAACTATTATTGAAATGGAACCCAAACTTGAGGGGGAAAGTAAACTTGAGGATTTAGAAGTTTTTAGGACTCAATAGGTGGAAGGGACCCATTGATGAAATCCCACATACCTGAAGATAGAAGCATTTGAGAAATCTTTGGAATATAAACTTGAGATTGAGGAACCCTAACATTGGTTTGGAGAAGAATAATTTCCCCTTTATTGTTTTTAATTTGTTTTGTAACCTAATAGGAAATTTGGGGAAGATTAGGCTTATATTCGACCCCTAGAGAAGCCTAAATAACGAGGGTTAGGAGTTAAAAAATGGGAAATAACCAAAAAGCCCTTTTTAAAATATGCAAAAAATTTTGGGATATAGACATAATAACTCAGGCCACGACTCGTCGTCTCCGATCACTATTTATGGCCTGAGGTTCAAAGACCTGATCCTTCACTATTAGAATAATGGGTCCTTATAGAGACTCGTTGAATATGACAATAGTTTATCATGAAAATTATGGTTAGGTACTAAACTCTTAAGTATCCTTCGATTGGGACAATGAGTTCCTCCTAATATCTCATTGTCACTGACAACGATTCATAGGATAGAGTCATTATCACTGGGCTAAAATATCAAACCCCTTACTATTGTGGAAAAAACTCAACACAATAACTCATTAAGCCTAACAATGGGTCGTTACCAGAGTAGTTATTACTGCAGTTGATAGTCCCTCAGGCAAATTTTCTAGAACTTCTTACTACACTATCGGATTTAGGTAAGACTAGTGACATTAAAAAACTAATTCAATGGACTGTCTTTTGATGGATCTAGTGCCCAAAAACATGGAGTATTATAATAATAGTACACTTACTTTAATTTTAGAAAATTTCTTTGATGTTTTTACGTCATTTAGCCTTGAACTTGGTGAGAAGGGAATTTTACTTTCTTTAGGAAAAGTTATAAATAAAAATTGGGTGATTTAGGATGTTGAGAAAAGTATTTAGGGTAGGAGATATGGTTATGGGATATGGAGAGAATTACGTGTTTTTAAAAATCAAAAAGAAACTATTTGGGTCTCTAGTCCCTATGACTTAAGGTAACGAGTTGTTGTCATAGACAACGACTCATTTTAAGAAATGTCAGGACTTTAGATACCATTTATTTAGTTTACTTAACTTAGAACTCTCCTGATGAGTCTGGTGATAAGTTGTAGTGTATCTGCACCACTTGTAGGATCCCTCGTTGGGACCTGAGCACCATACTTTGTTGAGGCTTTTTCTATATATTACCTACGTATTTGAACACCCAGATTAACCTATGACATATTAAGTACAAAGCATGGCTTACCTCCCATGCAGTGCTTAATTTAACATCGCAACATGACATGGCTAAGTTGGGAAGTCAGACTTTACTAATAAGCCTATGGGCTGCCTCCTATTAAGCACCTAATTTAACATTACGGCATGACTCAGTTGTCTTGGCTACTCAAAATTTTTCAAAGCTAAGATCCTCACACACTTTAAATTCCTCCAAGCTTTCTATATAGTGTTTGACATGATGCCCATTCACCTTAAATAGAGGATCACCTTATCATTTCAACTTAATTTCACCATGTGGAAATACTCTAACCACTGTGAATGGTCCAGACCACCTAGACCTTAACTTTCAAAAAACAAGCAAAGTCCTGAATTATAGATCAAAACAATATCACCGGGCTAGAATACCCTTTTCTTTGTCCTTTTATCTTGGTTCAACTTTGTCATTCATGTCACCCAAAACTACACCTCCACTAGAAGTATAATACGATCGATTGAAAATATAGTAACCCAACAATGTTGGGGTTGATCCAATAGGAAAAATGCAAAAAGTTACTAGACTTGATGTATTCCACAAGTAGTACAAGAAAGTAAATGGGGAGATTTTGTTATCAATAGAAAATGAAAACCAACTCTTGAGTATTGTTTCATAAAAATCAATATTGGACGACCGTTAGGAATGTGTTCCCCCTGGCATCTCAAATATGTAAATTTCTTATGTTCAACTCAATTATTCTATTATTCTATATGCAATGCCTACAAGTTAGGTATTATCAAGAAGATAAATTTCACCCGTTGACTTGGTTATCATCTCAGAGTGTCACCTTGTTGTCCGTTGTTATGGACCCTGTCATACTTGTTTATCATACAATTATATTAATCCTTGCTACCAAATCACAAAATTCTTGTTTATCGAATGGATGCAAATACAAGCTATCTCAAGTGTCTGCATCTACTTGAGGCTAATTATTAGAAAGGAGAATTAATATACATACAAAAACACTAAGACAATTAAATCTCACACTTTCTCTACATACTGACTTACCTACTCATGTTTGTATTAGAAACCATCATTATCAATGAAGAACCCATAAAATCAAATGCACACGAATAAGATAAAGAAACTCCAAAGTCTTTGGTTGAATAAAACCTTAAATCTTAAGAATTAACGTAGTAGAGTGTGATTTCGTGCAAATTAATGTCACAACGCATAACCTAAAAAAAGATAAACCCTAGGGTATTTATAGTATCTCAAAGTAACATAAAAATCCTTTTAGAAACAGGAAAGGTAAAGATAAGTCAGCAGCTATTATAACTTGGTCTTCACTCGTGTACTCATTTTACGAGTCATACCTTACCTTGTCGTAACCATTCCAGTGTCTAATTTTCCTATGGCTTCAATTCTCTTATCATCCTACGACTTTGGCTTATGAGTCATAACTATGTATACGACTCATGTCCTTTGATCTGTATCCACTTGGGACTTCAGTCTTTATAGGTCTTGATCACTGGTTTGTATACAACTTCTATATATGAGTCATACTCGAACATCTAATTTGTATCCTTCTAACTCTTCAATTTATGGATGGCAGCATGGATTCTGCTATGCTCATGGATTTAGTACATGACTCGTACCTTAGCTTATGACTGGGATACTTGATTCATATCTGCTATATACTTGGTTTCTTGATTTGACTTTTGTTCTGTTCTTTATACGATTCATACGAGTCGTAACGAATGGTAACAATTCAAGAGAAAACTCGTATACTAATCTGAGTTGGTCTTTTTTCAGGTCTTTTTCTCCCTTTTTTGTTCAAATAATGTTATAAACCTATTTTACATGTAATTCACACCAAAGTGCATCATATCTAACAAAGCACCCTAAGTTCATGCATATATTCATGATTTTAAGCTTTGAAAGTGTCATCTTTCCATGCCACATCAACACCCTTAACTTATAATTTTGCATGTCCTCTGGCAAATAAAACCACACACTATTTTCTACCTTGAAGATGATGCTTAATACAGGACGATATCAAACAAACCATGGTAGTGATATAAATTAAATTTCAATTTCGTTGTTCCCCTCTTAATTTTAAATTTTTTAAACTCAAACTTGCGTATAACAATTCAGAAAATGTAAAAACACGAAGGGATCCAATGAAGGAATTACATTAGCAATTGATACTCGGTCATAGGCCTATTTTACATCTGTTAAACAATATAGCAACTTAGCAACATAACCCATGTGCACTTATAGTCAAAGAAATCCCATGCACTTTTCAAATATATAGTCTCATCTATTTCTTGGATATGATGAACAACTCTTTCTCTCACAAAGGACTTTCACCGTTGTGCATGGAATACCATAGGCTTGCCCGTGTGCTCTTTTCCTAAGTCATCAGATAGTCATGATAAGATCACTATAGGACTTTATTTGTCTTTTAACATAGGTTAGGGGCTCGTAGGATATCTCTTGTGATTATTTTAGTGACTAAGCCTCCTGGACACTATGATTTTCTTGGGGTCTATAAATTTTCAACTTTTTCATTTATTTCCTCCCTTGTATCTCCTTTTTCTTTTAAGCATATGCCAATTTGAGTCAGGCTTGGGTTTTCTAGTGCTTATTTTTCTCATTTTTTTACTTTTTCTATACTTTGCACTTTTCTTTGCTCTTGCTCTTCATCAAACCTTCCCATGATTCAACTATTTTTCTTATATCCCCTTTCTTCATACATATTTTTCTCTCATGCACCCCTATAATAGCCACTATCAACATAGGCTATTTAGTTGAGTTGAGTACACAGTATCTACAGGAGTACTAGGATAATTGTAAGGTAAAAGGAAAGGTGATAGGTGTAACAAGAAAATTTATATATTAAATCTTAAATATTTGGATCAAAGGGATTTGATCGTTTGGTACATGTATTTTTGGCTTAAGTGGACTCATACAAAAATGGACTATGATCACATCCTACCTAACTATCCTAAACCCCAGTAAAAGAAATTGGAAAAGTTCTAGATTCCAACATAACCTAGACCTTACCAATCCTTACACACACTTGCATAGGAAAACATTACTAAGTGTATGTTATCCAACTCTACACTTATTTTGTCACTACCTGTACTACCCCTAATCCAAATTCCATTATCAGATACTCAATAGTCTCAACCATATATATAACTCACGCAATTTGTAAAAGAAAATTTTATGAGGGGCTCAATATTTTCAAATCTTTAGGACAGTTAACACTACTTTTCAAAAAATCAGTTCAAAAGTCCACAACAATCAGCAATGTTTCATTAATCACGAAAAAGAATCAAAATCACAATCAAAATCTTTAAGTACAACCTAAATATTCATAATTCATAATAATCATAGTTAAAAAAAAAAAACCCGCTTCCATACGTGCGCTCTGATCTACTCCCTATCTTAGCCGTCTGCTTCAAACCTGCAAGTCATAATAGACTTTCAGTTTTGGCTATATCTAAAAATTTTCAAATTGCTCCCAAATTTTTGGTACCCCACCCCAACCTAAGAACATTGCACTATCCTCAGTGAGAAAAAACATTAAAAGAGTACGTATAAAAATCATACCTAGGCGCTCAAGGTACCAAAGCATCAGTATAAGCATACGAGACTTAGTTTGGGTCCCACTCTCCTATGCAAGTTTCCCAACTGAGATTGGATCATCAACAGGTAGGTGTACAACATATTACCCCTTAACATCAGTATCTGGATCTCTCGATCCACCAGATCCATTGGCTATCTTATGGTGTTGACCATCCTGGAGTCTATTATGTTTAACCTCTTACAATCTCTTGCATTTTTCTCCTTTATTTGTCTTTTTTTTCTTTCTCTTAGTTTTATTTCTACCTTCCTCAATTTTCTCAGCCTTCTCACTCACTGGGACTTCCCAAATATTTGGAACCTCAACTGTGGGAATTACAATATATATGACTAGTTCAGCAACCGATAGGCTCTCAGATCATTTAGCAACTATTTTCTTTATCTCAATAACATCATCTTAGACATTAACAATTTTGGGTGCCTTCCCACGACCTAGCTGTCAAGTGATCATTGACTTAGATGCATTGATAAGAACTTGTACGTGCCTATCTTATACCTCCAGTTGCCATTTTATCTAACTTTGTACTCCCAAACGATGGTGCCAAAATTTTATGTCGCCTAAACCTACACCTCCACTAGTAGTATAATACGTTAATTGCAAATATAGTAACCCAAAAAGGTTGGGGTTGATCCCATAGGAAAGATGCATATAATTACTAGTTTTGATGTAATCCACGAGCAATATAAGAATGTAAATGGGGGGATTTTTTTATCAGTAGCAAATGGTAACCAACTCTTGAGTATTGTTTAGTTGAAATCAAAATAAAACGAATGCTAGGAATGTGTTTCCCCTGGCTTCTCAACTATGTAAATTTCTTGTGTTCAACCCAATTATTCTATTGTTCTGCATGCAAATACTAAATGTTAGGTATTAACTAGGAGATAAATTTCACGCATTGACTTGGTTATTATCACAGAATGTTGCTTTGTTGTCCCTCGCTACAGCCCCAGTCGTACATTGTTATCATACAACTGTCTTAATCCTCACTACCCAATCACAAGCTTCTTGGTTATTGAATGGATGTGAATACAGGCTATCTCAAGTTTCTATTTCTAAATGAGGCTATGTATTATTAAGGAGAATTAACATACATATAGAAAACCTAGAACAATTGAATCTCACACTTTCTTTACGTTGCTAATCCACCAGGGTTCCCACAACCCTATCTGAGGAGATTAACCACTCATGTTTTTGCAAAAAATTATGATTATCAATGAAGAACACATAAAATAAATAGCACAATAATAAGATGAGTAAACTCCAATGTCTTTGATTGAATAAAACTTTAAATCTCAAGAATTAATGTAGTAGAGAGTAATTGCAAGCAAATTAATATCACAACGCGTACCCTAATAAAAGATAAACACAAGGGTATTTATAGTATCTCCAAATAACATAAAAATACTATTAAAAATGGGAAAGGTAAAGTTAAGTCAGCAGTCGATACGGCTCGGTCGTCACTTATATCCTCAACATACAAGTCATAACCTACCTTGTCGAAACCATTCCAGTGTCTAATTTTCCCATGTCTTTAATTCTCTATTTAGCTTAAGACTTTGGCTTACGAGTCCTAACTACGTGTACAACTTATGTCCTTTGATTCGTATCTTGTAGGGACTTTAGTCTTTTTAGGTTTTAATCGCTGGTTTGTATATTACTTCTCTATATGAGTCGTACTCAAACTTCCAACTCGTATACTTCTAGCAATTTAATTTTTGGATGGTAGATTGGATTCTGTTATGCTGATAGCTTCAGTATACTACTCATACCCTAGCTTACGACTAGGCTACTTGAGTTATGTCTTCTTCATACTTGGTTTATTGATTTGAGTTTTGGTTCTGTTCTACATATGATTCAATATACAAGTCAAAACAAATTGTTATGATTAAAGAGCAAACTCATATACTGATCCGCATTGGTCTTTTTCTTCTCTTTTCATTGAAATAAAGTTATAAATCTATTTTACCTGCAATTCACACTAAAGTGCATCATATCTAACAAAACACCCTAAGTTCACGCATAATTTTATAGTTTTAAGCATGAAAGTGTCGTGCTTCCATGCAACATCAGTCTTTTCCTTATACAAAGATGAACTCTCATATACACGAAGGTAGAATTCATCTAACTCGTTCATCTTGCCTAATGTCAAGTGCACAATCCATTCAAAATTGAGCTTCTTCAATGCCCATTGCGCCTTATCCTTAAGTTCTACTAGGAAGTGGCATGCCTTCTCATACACAAGATGATAAACAGACGTATATATGGGGTTTTTGTAAGTTGTCCGATAGGCTCAAAGTGCATCATCTAGCTTTCTTGATCTATCAACCTGGTTGGCATTCACAATCTTTGTATAATACCCCAAAATCTCTAGTAAATCTTCTAACCATTCATTATATGTTTATAGGTCCAAAATTGATTATTTTTAATCATAGCTAAGTGTCATGGTTATTCACCTAGTGTGTCTCTTTTGATGTGAAAAATGTTCATAGAAAAACTTAGAGCAAAGTCGATCTGAAGGCATTTGATATCGATTGAATTTAGTATTCGATCCTACAAAGGTCAACTTTATACTTGTATAAATTCTATGGTATATTAAGTTCTGGGTTCAAAACCCACCAAATGTAAGTTAATTGAGTTCTTTTTCCAATGTATACAATTTTTCCTTAGTCTGATACCCGAGTAAAAAGTTATTAGTATTTTTGTCAACGAACCAGTAAGGGTCCATGATAATAGCGTGGCATACCCCCATGTGCTCCGCGATAAGAGAGTACCACACCCATGGTCCCAGAGACACTAAAACTCATATTTTTTTTTAGTTTTTGGGAGCAAACAAGCCATTTACATCCTAAATGATCCTTTAACTACTATTAACACATTTCCCTCATCCCATAACCCAAACATATAATTCCTCTTCTCCTAAATTCTCAAGAGCACCAAATAAGGGTTCTTCTCCTAAATTCAAGCTTCCACAACTCAAGTTCAAGCTTGTTTCAAAGACAATTCATCAAGTTTAGGTATGTAGGGCTTGAACAAGGACAACTTTTCATGCTTGAGCACAAAAGTTTTAAGGATTTGATGGCTAAGGTTCATACCCATTTTTTATATTTTCAAAATTATGGCATTATCATGTGATTTAAAGTTTAGTTCACACAAGAATTTATATTTTCTCATGTTGTTACTTAAATGATTGCTATTCTGAGATGAATTCTAATATTTTGAAATGAAGTTCCATGAGTTGACAAATTTACATGAGTTTCAACATGATTCAGTTAGTTCACAATTAAGAGTATGTTATTTTAGCATAATGTGTCTCAATTTATAAGAAGTTTAGACTTACTATTTTGGATTTTAGATTATTACATTTTGATTCAGATTTTAATTTTGATCTTATTATCTCAGATAAAAAATGAAATTCACAAGTTCTTTTATAAGTATGATTTAAGAAAACAAAGCAAGTTGGTTTTTGATTTTATAAACACATATACTACTTTAAGTGAAATTTCATAAGTATGAGAATGAGTATTTAGCACCGAGAGGGGAATGTGGGTTTAGTGCATCCTATTTTCTTTAAACTATATACCACCATAGGTTTACGGGACCTTGCTAGAGAGTGCCTCTTTTTTTCAACGTTCTCAGTTTAGTGATCACTCCAGTTTAGAAGAGTCTTGTGGATAGATATAGAGATTTCTATATCATATTTTCAGAAGGATACAAAGTATTTTTAAGGAAAAATATTATTTTCTTGATCCATTTAGATGTGTTGGGGATGAGATGGCATTTAATTTTTGTTAGTTCAGTTTTTACGTAGATGGATAAAACTCGAGGTTCGAGAGACGAGGATCAGGACCCTGAGTCCAATGCTAGAATTTTACTTAGGAGTCGTGGTTTGTATAGAGGTCAGGGGCAGTGTTATGTATCAAACCTAGTTTGAGATCAGGTAGGGATCCATCACCTAATCCTGTGATTGCTTCTGAGACTGAGAGAGCTCAAGGCATTCTGCCACTGTAGTAATAGGTGGGCTAGGGTGTAGCATAGGCTCCACCCGGTTTTATATCCTCTCTGGTCCTTTAGGATGCATTGGTACAGTTATTGGGGTTAGTTGTCCGTCCACCAGCTAAGGGAGCTCTGCCAGTATCAGAGGGTGATGGTGATTTAGTGACAGATCTTGCAGCAATAGTGCTTAGGGTAGAGGATTTCCTAGCACTAGTGGTTCCATAGCTGATAGTTCCCCTACCAGTTATGTCTTTATAGAAGTAGAAGATATTGGGATGATTTTTGAGATTGACTCCACCTATGTTTGCCAGGATCCTAGGAGAGGATGCTTATGAGTTTATATCCAGTTGCGAAGAGAGATTAAAAAATTTTTGTTTGGTTAAGTTGCGTGGAGTTGACTTTGTTGCCTATCTACTAGACACGATATTTATGAGGTTGTGTAAAGGTTATCTTTGTTCCAGGCTAGCTGGATCTCCACCTGTGACTTGGACATAGTTCTTTGAGGCTTTCTTGGGGAAGTATATGCCCCTCAGCATGCCAAAGCATCTTTATGATAAGTTTGATGCTTTGATATAGGGTTTTGTATTTATCGCTAATATGAGGAAAGATTTCACGAGTTATATAGACATGCCACTGTGATTCAGTCTATGGAGTATGGGGGGATTTGATGCTTTGTTAGAGGATTCAGATTACCACTTTAGAGGGCTACACAAAGTGTAGTCACTTTATAAATGTCTTTTTCTGAGATTATCGAGAATATTTATTCTATAGAGGTGATGTATAATGAGGCCTAAGGGGGAAGTAATAATACACCTTATTACCAGTGCAGTTATAGTGGGAGCCAGCACAGTTCAATGTTCAAGCCAAGGATTTCGCGTTAGGCACTCCCTAGTAGCAATATCAGGGTCAGCCTAGTCGACTAGTTCAAGTATCACTTTAGATATCTAATAGTGGTCAGCCCGATTATAATGGTTTTAGTGGTCCGAGTAGCAGTTAGTCACAAAGGCGTGTTCAGTTAGTATAGTTGAGTTGTGGTGGTCATTTTGAACCACTGCATATTTTAGAAAGAGTATGGCGCCCAGGGAATGTTATGAATGGGGTTATTTCTCACTTTATCCGTGAGTGTCGCCACCATAGGATGATTAAGCTTTTTTTTAGACTGTACATCCAATCAAATTAGTACCACCGCCAGCTAGGGGTGGTGCATAGGGTCATGAGAGTGGTCCCTAGGGTTCTATAGATGGTCCATAAGATGGTAGGATAGGTGGTCAAGCAGGCTGCTAGTATAGTAGTAGAAAGGGTCATTTGTATGTTGTACTAGGTAAAGCAGAGCCTGAGGCTTTGAATGCTTAGATCACAGGTATGATTTTTGTATGCCAGGAGCCAACATCTACTTTTATACCCTGGTTCCACATTTACATATGTTAACACTCATTTTGTATTGCAACTGCATTTATGTTTCGAGTCCTTATGTGTGTCACTTTATATAGCTACACCCATGGGTGATTCTTTAGTAGTGGATCGAGTGTATAGACATTATTTTATGACTTTTCGGGAGTGTGATTCTAATATTGATCTCATTGTCCTAGATATTGTGGATTTTGAAATGATTTTAGGCATGGATTAGTTATATACTTACCATGTATTCTTGAATTTTTTTGATAAAACTATTACCTTAGCCTTGCCTTGCATACCTCAGTTATGTGGCAGGTTTTATTAATCGTATAGTAGCGGGTATAATTTCCTACATTTGTGCTAAGAGATGAATATCAAGGGGTTGTGAGTAATTTTTGGTGTATGTTTGGAATGTCAGTGTTGAGAGTCCATCCTTGACTTCATGCCATTTGTTCGTGAGTTTCTTGATGTGTTTCTGATTGACCTACCTGGCTTTTCTCCTGATCCTGATATAGAGTTTATTATTGACATTGAGATAGGCACTCAATCTATTTTTATGGCTTTTTATTGTACGACTCATACTGAGCTAAGGGAGTTGAATAGTCTACTTTAAGATCTTCTAGGTAAGAGCTGTACCAAACTAAGTGTGTCAGCATAGGGTGCTCTAGTTCTATGTTTGAAGAATAAAGATGGCTCTATACATATATATATGGACTACAGGAAGTTGAATAAGGAGACCGTGAGGAATAAGTAACCTATGCCTCATATTAATGATTTGTTTGACTAGCTATAGGGTGCAACAGTGTTTTCTAAAATAGATTTGAGGTTTGGTTACCATCAGTTGAGAGTTAGGATTGTCGATATCAGTAAGAGAACCTTAAGGACTAGTTACGACCATTATAAGTTTATGGTGATCTATTTTAGGCTAACCAGTTCCCCAACAACTTCACGGATTTGATAAACCACTTGTTTTGGCCATAGTTAAACTCCTTTATGATAGTATTTACTGATCACATTTTTATATATTCAACGACCATGGAGGAGCACGAGCAATATTTGAGGATTGTGCTCTACACTTTAAGAGATCATAGGCTTTATGCCATGTTCTCAAAGTGTGAGTTCTGGCTTGATTTTATAGCTTTCTTAGGTCACGTATAGTCCAAGGATGGTATTATTGTAGACCCAATAAAGATTGAGTTTACTCATAGTTGGTCTAGTCCTGTGTCACCTATTAAAGTTCATAGTTTTATTGGGTTAGCAGGTTTGTATAGGCAGTTTATTGAGGGTTTTTCTTTTATTGCATCCCCTATGACTAGATTGACCATGAAAGAGGTTTCGTTTCATGTGTTCTGCGAGTTTTGAGGTAAGCTTTCTTAAGCTGAAGGATTTGCTTACTTCAACTCCTATTATGACTCTTCCAATTGAGGGCGATGGTTTTATTGTCTATTGTGATACGTCTAGTTATAGTCTAGCGTGTCTTCTGATGCAATGAGGCCATGTTATTAAATATTTATCAAGGTAGCTGAAGGTACATGGGCGCAACTATCTCTCTCATGAATTAGAGTTGGCAGAGGTAGTATTTGTACTTAGGATTTGATTCATTATTTATATAGGTTTACTGTGATATCCTTACTAACCTTTAGAATCTTGAGTATATTATGACTAGAAAAAGATTAATTCTAGGTAGCATAGATAGATTGAGTTGCTGAAGGACTATGATATCTCTATTCTTTACCATTCGGCTAAGGAGAATTTGGTAGGAGACGCCTTGAGCCGAAAGTCAGTGAGTAGCGTAGCTTAGACTTTATATCAGTTTCTTAGTGGCCATTGGCTATAGAAATTTATTCCTTAGCTAACTTGATGATTTGTTTGGATATTTCTAACCCTAGAAGATCATTACTAGTGTCGAGGCCAGATCTACCTTGTTAGAGCTAATTTGGGGTTGTCAGTTTGAGGATAGTAGGCTTTATAGTGTTTAAGGGCAGGTGTTAAGAGGTGAGTCTAGGAGGGTTGCCTTATACTTTGAGGGTGTTTTGAGGGTTGATGGCTTTGTGTTACAAGGGTTGGAGATTTGATTTAGTTGATTCTTTGTAAGTCTCAAAGCTCTAGATAATCTATTCACCCTAGGACAAATAAGATGTATAGGGATTTGATGCAATATTACTGGTAGATTAGTATGCAGAGAGATAATGCAAGATTTATGGCTTACTGCATTTTTAGTTAGCAGGTAATAACCGAGAACCAGATGCTTTATGTATTACTTCAGCAGCTACCTATTCCTAAGTGGAAATAGGAGCGAGTTACAATGGATTTTATAGGTAGATTACCTTACGCTTCCCATGGTTTTGGTAGCATTCGGGTCAATGTGGTTCGATTGATCAAGTATGCACATTTTATCACCATTTCAGTTTCTTACAGTGCTAAGAGATTAGCCCAACTGTATATTCAAGAGGTGGTATGCCTACATGGGATACTTGTATTCATTATTTCAGATTGAGGCTCTCAGTTTCAAGATTCTTAAGGACATTTCAGGAGGAGTTGGGAACCCAGGTTAATTTTAGCACTGCATTTCACCCCAGACTGAAGGGCAGTAAAAGCAGACTATCCAAGTTTTGGAGGACATGCTCCACGCTTGTTTGTTAGATTTTGGGGGTTAGTAGGACCAATTTCTACCTTTGGTAGAGTTTACATATAATTACAACTTTCATTCAAGTGTTCAGCTTGCACTATTTGAGGCATTGTATGGTAGATAATGTCGATCTCCTATTGTTTGGTTTAAGACTTCAAAGTCTAGGCCGCGTGGCACAGATTGGCTTAGTGAGTCATTACACCATGTTTGGGTTATTCTGGAAGGTTTTGAGCAGCTCAGAGTAGACAAAGGAGTTATATTGACCACAAATGTCATCTATTGTGATTCGGAGTTGGTGATAGGATCTTTCTACGAGTGTCGCCCATGAAGGGTATGATGAGATTTGGGTGGAGGGGAAAGCTTAGCCCCAAATATTTGGACCCTTTAAGATCCTGCAGACAACCATCCTCCAGTGTTTCATGTATTTATGCCTTATCAACCATCCTCCAGTGTTTTATGTATCTATGCTATGGTAGTATATTCTTGATGATTTGCAGATACTTTATGCGATTAGGCTAAGTTAGATGAAAATTTGGCATTTGTAGAGGAGCATGTATCCATTTTGGCTTGAGATATCAGACAGTTGCGCTATAAGGACATTTTAGTAGTTAAGGTTCAGTGGCATCCCCTTCTAGTGGAGGAGGCTACCTGGGAGACAGAGCCTAATATGCAGGCCTAATATCCCTACCTATTTGAGCCTTCAGGTATTTCCTTATCCTTTCCTTTCGCGGATGAAAGTCCTTTTAGTAGTGGATGTTGTAATAACCCTCATAGACATTTTCCTTGATTTCATATATTTTTCAATGTCTAGAACTTTTTCTATAATTGCCCCAAGTTATTTATGACTTGTTGGGGCTGACAGTTCAATTTCGGGACGATTCGCTTGAGAATTTTAGTAATACCAAATATGTTGTAGAATATTTAATCTAAATTGGCATTTGATAAAAATATAATTTATTACCCTTCTAAAAATGTTTTAGACATGTACAAAATTCATTGGTTATAATATATTTATATTTCTTTATAAATAGTTTTATAACTAATTAATATTTTAAGCAAGGATAGTGAATCTGGATAAGTTAAAATATTATTATTATATAATAGAGGTTTTATTAGAAATTATTTTCTATCAATAGTTGTATATTCAAAATATTATATTTATTTTATCAAGAGCCTATGCAATATCCGTGTACATACATAGTGAGACAAATATATTTCCATTAAACTGCCACCTTCCCCACATGTGTATATGGAGGAGGTGGCCAGCGAATTACTCATATAATGTAGTGGAAGAATGTAAGAGTAGGTCGGTATTAATAATGTTTCATGCCATTTTCCACTAAGTATTATGTATTACTTCTTTTGGGTTTTCTTGTATCACTAGAATAAGTATTAGTTCTTATCCTTTCGAACACAAGTTAAACAAGTTCCTATACATTTGCTAATTCTATTATTACATCTGTGCATATATTAATGTATGTGCATTCTGAAAAATTAAGAGGAAAATCAATTACTTACATCAAATTATTCAAGCTCGGGTTCTAGTAGGGCACTATTCGGAGGCTTCTTGGAGGGGCTTTTGCCTTGGGCATCTAGGTAGGCAAGGCTTATCCTATCTTTAGATTGATCTTATTTATGGTAATTGTATGCTATTGTTCTAGTTTTTGATGGGTAGTTCTCGTCTGTATATTATTTGATACCTATATATATTATGCCTTATTTCCCCAATTAGGACCCATTCTAGTAAATTTTGGTTGTTTTTCTTTTATATGATATAGCTTCTATCACTTTATGATAAGGAATTAAGTTGTGGAACCTTAAATGTGTCCCTTTTTAGTTAAGATATGTGAATAGTTAATTAAATGTATTTTAGTTAGGGTTTAGGGTTGGTGACATCCAAGCTACACTTCCTCTCAGAAGATGATATCATTGCTATCAAATAAAGTAACCCAACAAAGGTTGGGTTCGAATCACAAGAGAATACGTTGACTAATGGATTTTAGTTGTTGTAATCAACAGGCAGAACCAGAAAAGTAAATAGGGTGTTTTGAGTATCAATATCGAACTAGTAGAAAATACTAACTTTAGTTGTAATCAGTCGTAAATGAACCCTAGGATTGTGTTCCCCTTAGCTTCTAAACTTTGTAGGCTTATCATGCTATGTTCAACGAACCTGATACCACGCATGCAGAATCGATAACTTATGTACCTTCTATTGTCTTTTGGACGAGCAAAAGGATTTCATCCTTTACCTTTTGAGTGTCAGGATGTCACTTTACTAACCCTTATCTTGATCCCAATTAACCTTTACCTTTTGAGTGTCTAGTTATTTGATAAAATCTAACCATCTTATGTAGGTAAACCCTAGAAGTGTGGATCAACATTTAAACTCCAAACAACTATTGTCTTTATCTTTTCCTAGTCACTACTTGTCTTTTAGATTAACTAGCAATAATATAGGCAGGATCCTAATGTGCACACCCGTTAAGAAAACTATTATATTAAATATAAAGCAATGTATGCATGCGTATCAGTTCAGAACAACGATAGCACTTCCCCTACTTCATCAATCCACCAGGGTTTCCACAACCCTAGCAATATTTTTAGCCGCTCGTGCTTGTGAATTAATCAACAACATTCATGATTGAAAGCATAGATAAAATAAAAATAATAAGAAGTAGAAAACCCAAAATCGTAACTGAAGTCAATACAAGAGAGTTCCAAGATTAAAATTGAATCTTGGAATAAAAATATGTTTCTGAATATCAAGAGTGCGTAACTTCTACTAAAATCAGATAAAGGGTATTTATAGTACATAAGGAAATTCTAAAACAAAAGCCTAAATGAAATAAGAGAAAAAAGAGTCGGTGGCCACTTATGGTCTCTACTTGCTCCAAATCCTTGTGTAGGTAGTACTTGCAACCAACAGGGAGGGTGCAGGTGGTGACCGTAAGTTCCAGACCAAAATTTCTTTCAAGTCGGCTCTTGGGATTTTGGACTTCTGGCGCTTGATTTGCCTACATGTAATCCATAGTGATACTTGCGATCCACATGTTGGCTTAGCAAGTGTTGGGAGTCATCTTTTAACCGCTTCTTCAATTCTTGCACATGTTTTGATCATAAACAAGCCCATAATTTCTCCATGATGTAGCCAAAAACACCTTTTACATCTTTTGACAAACATAGCATCCAGAACATGATTTCCTGTAAAACATACCCAAAATGCATCATATGTGACAAATCAACCTCAAAAACATGCATATTTTCCTTATTTTAAGCATCAAAAGTTTTATATTTCTATACCACATCAACACCCGCAACATAGAACATTGCATGTCCTTCAACAACAAAACTCAACAAAACAAAAATGATGCTTAACTAGGAGAATTTAAGCTATTCAAGGCAGTCAATCAACACTTTTAACCTCAAAACACAACACCCCCTCCAACCTCATATTTTAAAACTATGTATAAACATAAAGCACAACAAAGTGCCACAAAGAGATCAAGGTATGGCATTACATTAGCAATAGACAACCACATATATATACAAGTTACACTACCCAAAACAAAAAAGCCGCTAGCAATATGATTCATGTTACCTCACAAGAAAGATGTACCACTCATTCATATGGAATGATGCATGTCAATGTAGGGACACTCAAGAGGCATTCACCCTCAGAAGAGAAATTCCAATCAATGTGCATCAAATACCATAGGCTTTCCCTTATTTTCATTACCTTAGAATTTAGATAGTCAAGTTAGGATAACTATAGGGCTTTTCTCGACTTGTAATATATGATTGGGGTTGGTATGATAAATATGGAAATATTAAGTGACTAATCCTCCTTGGAACTACACTAACCTTGAGGCCTCACTTACAAGCCAAATTTTTACTTTATTTCCACCCTAATTCTCTCTTTTTATTTTAATGCACATTCTGGTAAGGTGTGGTCTTTTATTCTTTCTTTTTCACTTTTGCACAATTTTCTTTTCTTTCTCTTTTTCTTTTCTTTTGCTACCACACCCAACCCTACAAACTTTTTCTCTTATTTTACCCTTCTACATACCCATTTTACACTATGCACACCTATGGTAGCCACCCTTAAATCAAGCATTTTTTATGAGTTGAGGTGCACAATATCAAAGGAGGACCACGGCCAAAATAGGTTCATTGTAACACAAATGGGAAGATGAATAGTGAAATAAGAAAGAAAGGCTATAAGGATCAAAACTGAGATCAAGGGATACTATTTCACATAGGGGAGGTAATTTAGGCTAAAAGTGGACTGAAATAAAAAATGGTCCATGATCCTTTCCTAACCGCCTATCTTCTAATCTAGGCATGACTAACTAGGAACCTTATGAATTCAACACACAAAGGGAACTAAGTAGCATCTCACACACACATAGCACAAAATCAGTATTACAAGATACTACTTATTTGATTCATGCAATTGTCAGCAAGCTATTATCATGCCCCTAATCCTAATGTCATAATAAGATACACAATATTCACACATATGTACATTCACACAGTTCTAAAATAGTATTTTTGGAGGGGTATCAATAATTAATCAAAACATAACTACTAGCCTAAATATTTAAAAATCTCCTAATAACACAAAAATAGCACACAATACGAAACAAAGCACAATACTACACAAATTATTCTAAACATATTGGTTCGACAACCATACCACAACTGACAGGAAAAGAACCACGACAAGAAAAATCTACGGAAGCTACGGTATCTCCCACCCTTACTAAAAATTGTGCACTATCCATAATGTACGAAAATAATACAAAATAAAAGGAGTTAAGAACATACCTGGGACACACGAAGAGTTCGTGTCATGAACATCCCCATATATGGGCAAATTAGCTGGCGAAGGCGGTGGTGGTGGTGGTGCTCTACTAGAGGATACACTCGATGCTAGATCTATATGCCTTTACCTATAAATGACTATAGTCTCCATCAAATCATGTGTATCCATTTTAACGGTTTGGTCATATGGCATATTAGGATATTGCAAGTCGCCAATGGGACCTCTCTTGGTCCCAATTACTGGGACCTCCTCCTCATCCTCCATAAAGAAATCAAATTATCTCAGTGCACGTGGAGGTGATATCTAGACCAATAGTGGTATAACAATGATACAAGAACAACCAAGAACACACAAAACAAACACCCAAAATAATCCACAAGTTATAGAGAATCGAAGAACCTTTGAGTGAACCCTCTTGGATTCAAGAACAACAACAACACAATGTATTGTGGTGTTTAACACCTAATTTCTTGCAATCCACAAATTATTTTATCAACAGAATATGAGAACAACAATATTACATTAACGAGAAATTCATGGGTTACACTAACAACAACAGAAAATTCGAAACTTACAACAATAATACAAGATAGATAGTTAGACCAAATGAAGGGATAATATTAAGAACCCAAGAATTGTGAGACTCTTGGACCCTTAAAACTACCCAAGGCACAAACCTAACTCTAATGTTGACACAAGAGGGATGTTACCTCCTCTAAACCCCATCGTATCAAGCCAATGATACAACACAAGTGATATCCACACTTGGGCAGCCCTGGTTACGAATTGGTGGCTTTTCCAAGCACTACAACTAAGGGTTGTTACACTCCTCACACTAGATAGAGAGTTTTTCTTACATCAATAAACAACTAATTCTTAAAAACCCTATCTTGTTCTACTTATATTACATTAAAAAGGAAGACAAATGACTACACTACCCTTAATGAGAAGGGTGGCCACGGAGTCCATTTTGGGCAAAGTGAAGTGACCAAAATTCCCTCAATGAAGGTGGTTCAAAAATCGTGAGCTATTAAGTGTCCAAAATCGTGAAACCTCAAGTCTTCAATGCTTCAAACAATTTTCCACTCACGACCTTGATGAATGGTATGCTCAATGGTAAGCTCAAAATGGGTCTTCCTTGTATATTTTTGTGCCCTCGGAGTGACCAAGTCTTGAGACTTTAAGTGATGGTCTCCAATAATGTCTTCAAAAATTAGGGTGGCCATTTGACTTGAATCATCCTCCCATTCTTGAGAAGGATTCGACCTCGAATCTAAACTTTGCAAGAATGAAAAGAAGACAAACAAGAACCACATCCTCATTACATAGGGTTAGAGTTTGTAAAGTAAACAATATCAACATGCCAAGGAGGTATACACTTGATATATAGCCACACATCCTTGACTTTAATCACGAAGGGCTTAATAAAACTATTACAAAGGGGTGGTTCCCATATTGAAAATAAAGTCCACGCAACACATATAGAAATATCACTCAAAAAAGTGGACCGACCAACAACTATCCATCCTTCACACCCTAAGAAGTTATCGGGGTCAAATGGAAGATGTAACCAAGGACTTAGGTCTCAGCCACACTCATTCTCCCCTAAGTTACCATCCTTAAGGTTAAGTAAGCCCTGTTTATCACCATTGGAAATATCATGCACAAAAATAGAGTTGAGTAAGGTGTTCCACCAATTCTCATGCATGCATTTACTACTAGTTTCAAATTCTCCACTAGGAATATGCGCAACATAAAAACACTTAAAGAAGAAGTAGATGAAATTTCTAAGCACACATCACCTTCTCTTTAAAATGAGAAATACTTACATAGACGTAAACCACCACGGGCAGCCAGGGGATCATAAGCAAAACCATCTTTACCAAGACAATCAGAATTCAAGTTTCCTAAACAATCAAGCACATCAAGGTCTGTTCCACCCAATTGATCATTGTCCACATTCTCACTAGTTGTTAGCAACTAATATACCAACATAGACTCACCTTTTTCCACAAGGGTCAACTAGTGTGTGAATAATCTCATAACTTGGTAATGGAACCTTAGTCCAGTTATAAGTGCTAGCACTAGATGGATACAAATTTTTTATACGTGGAGACTCAATTTCATCTTCTAAAGGACCAAGTAGTGCTTGCGTACATACAACAAAAGTTTGGTCCTCATGTGACCTAACAATACCAAGAGTATCACAAAGTGGAGACTCAAGCACCTTTACCCTAGGCAAAGCTGCAACTACACTCACTTGGCTCCTACTAGCCACAACACAATGTTCTAAGTCCATTGGAGTGTAGGGAATAGAGTTTTTGCCTCGTAGCTCACATGGGCTACAACCTTCCTCTTGAAGTATGTTTGGGAAGACCACATGCACCATTTGACCTACCATACGATCCAACCTTTCATTTTCCATAGCAAGGTCTCAGAACATAGTGTTAAGGTAGGCTAAAATGACATTATTGACATTATTCTCTATGGGTTGAGTGGTTGAAGTCACGGGTTCCCTTTCAATTGTTCCTAAAAAAGAAAAGAAAAGAACAAGCCTACAAAGCAAAACACAAGTTAGTTCGGAACAATCTCACCATACTCTCACACACTTAATCGTCTCATAGTTGGATTCAAAACTGTTGCAAGTCGGCTTGTAGTTCGTGATGAGTTAAGGGGTGAGTCTACTCCTTGGTCGGAATGGATTCTTTGTTTGAAGACTCAAGAAAGGTAATGTTTGAACTTGAACCAGGAATTACAATGATTTTGAAAATGACAAAAGCACAAAAGAAATGTAGACATGAACAATAGATTCAAAGGACTAATTGACAATCTAGTAGGAGTTTACTAATTTGTTAATTAGTATTAGGATCAATTAAACAAAAGAAAGGATCAACTAATAAGAAACTAAGAAATCTAAAATTTGAGATTAAATATGTTGTGTGAACAGTAAAATGTGATGATGTGGGAGCACGTAATGGTTGCGGTTTTATATAAGTTGTAATTTTCCAATTTGGAAGTGTTGGTCAATTTTTAATTTGGGAATTGGGGAATTTGTTTAAGGATGGAAATTCAAACAAATCTTGGAGCCTTTTTCAAATTCAAGTTTCAAGACTTGACTTTCTTGTACACCCTTAAAACATGGTCCCTTGTATCATGGAAAGTTGTTGGATAGTGGCTGTTAAAGTCTTTGGTGGTTAAGAAGTCTTGCAAGACTAACAAATTCTTACACCTTTTCCTTCACCTTTCTGGATCAAATAAGAACTTTATTTTTAACAAGGTAAGAAGGTTATGAAGAACATCAAGATCTATAACAACATTCACCAAGAACAACAACAACATTCTCAAGAACAAACAACAGTTTCCACATGGCTCTTCCCAAATCCACAACAACAATTTCTTCAATACTTGGCCAACACAACTACAACTTCAACAAAGATGTTCTTAGGCCACCAATTAACAACAATATCACGTGGTCAATCTTAGAACAACAATAATTTGAAGACCTTATGGACAAAACAGTCCACCACAATAATGTTCAGCAAGAAGCAACCAAGTCTTATGTTCACAACAACAACACTAACACTTAAAGCTCAAACTTAAATATAGACTCAATGTGTTAGTGAAGAAACAAAGACAACTTAAAATCTTGGCCAATACAAAACAACAACACAATTTTCGGCTAAGAACACAAGATGGACAAATTGCACTTTTTACTGGAATTTTTTCTCAATAACAATTTTTTTTTATTTTTTTAAGCAAGCTAACCCAAGATTGATCTTGTGGGAAAAATATCAGGCCATTATTTAATACCAAATGATACAAGACCAAACATGTAAATACACAATAAACACCCAAAATAGTCTACAAGTTCAAGAGAACCGAGGACCCTTTGAGTGCCCCCTTTCATATTCAAGAACCACAACAAGAACATAAAGTATTGTGTTGTTTAACACCCAATTTCCAGTGATCCAAAAACTATATTATCAACACAATATGAGAACAACAATATTACATCAACAAAAAACTCACGGGTTACACTAACAACAATAAAAAATCCAAAACTTACAACAACAATACAAGATAGATAGTTAGACCAAATAAATGGACAATATTAAGAACGCAAGATTTGTGAGACTCTTGGACCCTTAACACTACCCACAACACAAACATAAATTTAACGTTGACATAAGAGGGACATTATTTCCTCCAAACACCAATGTATCATGCCAACTATGCAACACAAGTGATATCCACACTTGGGCATCCCTAATTAGGGAATGGTGGCTTTTACAAGCCCTACAACTATGGAGTGTTACACTCATCACACTAGAGAGAGAGTTTTTCTTACATCAATAAACAACTAAGTCCTAAAAACACTATCTTGTTCTATTTATACTACATTATAAAAGAAGACAAATAACTACACTACCCTTAATGAGAGGGGTGGACATGGAGTGCATTTTAGGCAAATTGAAGTGACCAAAATGCCCTCAATAAAGATGGCCCAAAAACTGTGAGCTATTAAGTGTCCAAAACCATAAATCCTCAAGTCTTCAATGCTCCAAGCAATCTTTCACTCACAACCTTGATGAATGGTATGCTCAATGATAGGCTCAAAATGGGTCTTCCTTGCATATTCTTGTACCCTCGAGGTGACCAAGTCTTGTTCCTTTAAGTGATGGTATCCAATCATGTATTAAAAAATTAGGGTGGCCATTTGACTTGTATTATCCTCCCCTTCTTGAAAATTATTTGACCTCGAATCATAACCTTGCAAGAACGAAGAGAAGCCAGACAAGCACCATATCCTCATGACATGAGTGTTAGATTTTGTACAATAAACAAGATCAATATGCCAAGGAGGTACACACTTTATTTATAGCTACACATCCTTGAATTTAATCATTAGAGGCTTTGCAAAAATATTACAAAGGGGTGGTGCCCTAATTGAAAATAAAGTCCATGCAACACATATAGAAATATCACTCAAACAAGTGGACCAACCAACAACTATCCGTCCTTCACATCATAAAAAGTTACTGGTATCAAATGGAAGACGTAACCAAGGACTTAGGTCTCGACCACTCTCATTCTCCCTTAGGGTGCCATCTTCAAGGTTAAGCAAGCCCTCTTTATCACCATTGAAAATATCATGCACAAAAAGAAGGTTGAGAAAGGTGTTCCACAAGCCATCTTGACATAAAGGTTCTCATGCATACACTTACTACTAGTTTCAAAATCTCCACTAGGAGTATGCCCAACATAAGAAACACTTAAAAAAGAAGTAAATGGAATTTCTAAGCACACATCACCTTTTCTTTCAAATGAGCAATCCTCACTTAGACACAAACCACCATGGCCATCCAAGGGATCACAAGAAAAACCATATTTACCAAGACAATCAGAATTTGAGTTTCCTAAACAATCAAGCACAACAAGGTCTTTTCCACCCGATTGATCATTGTCTACATTCTTACTAGTTGTTGGCAACTTATTTACCAACGTATACTCACTTTGTTTTATCACAAGGGTCAACTAGTGTGTCAATACTATTGTCACTTGGTAATGGAAACTTAGTCAAGTTATAAGTGGTTGCACTAGATGGACACAAATCATTCTCATGCGGAGAATCATTTTCGTCATCTAAAGGATCAACTAGTGCTTGCGTACCTACGACAAGAGTTTGGTCGTCATGTGACCTAACAATAACAAGAGTATCACAAAAGGGAGACTCAATCACCTCTACCCTAGGTAAAGCCGTAACTACACTCACTTGGCTCCTACTAGACATAACACAACGTTCTAAGTCCATAGGCGTATAGGGAATAACATTTTTACCTCGTAGCTCACATAAGCTAAAGCCTTTCTCTTGAAGTGTGTTCGGGTAGCCCACTTACACTCTTTGACCTCACTTACGATCGAACCTTCCATTTGCCATAGCTAGGTCTCAGGACATAGTGTCAAGGTAGTCCAAACTGACATTGGTGGCATTATTATACATGGGTTGAGAGATTGAAGTAGCGGGTTCCCTTGCAACTGCTCCTAAAAAAAGAAAAGAAAAGAACAAGCCTACAAAGCAAAACACAAGTTAGTTCAAAACAACCTCACCACACTTTTACAGATTTGATTGTCTCACACTTGGATTCACAAGTGTTGCAAGTCGGCTTGTAGTTAGTGATGAGTCAAGGGTTGAGGCTACTCCTTGGTCAGAATGAATTCTTTGTTTGAAGACTCAAGAAAAGTAATGTTCTAACTTGAACCAGGAAGTACTACAATTTTAAAAATGACAAAAGCACAAAAGAAATATAGACACGAAAAATGGATTCAAAGAACTAATTGACTATGTAGTAGAAGTTTACTAGTTTGTTAATTAGTACCAGGATCAATTAAACGAAACAAAGGATGAACTAACAAGAAACTAAGAAATAAAAAATTTGAGGTTAAATATTTTGCATGAACAGTATTATGTGATGACATGGAAGCACGTAATAGTTGCGGTCTTAGACAAGTTATTATTTTCCAATTTGGAAGTCTTGGTCAATTTTTAATTTGGGAATTGGGAATTTGTTTAAGGAGGGAAATTCAAACAAATCTTGAAGCCTTTTTCAAATTCAAGTTTCAAGACACTACTTTCTTGTACACCCTTAAAATTTGTCCCCTTGTATCATGGAAAGTTGTTGGATAGTGGTTGTTAAAGTCTTTGTTGGTTGAGAAGTCTTGCAAGACTAACAAATTCTCACACCTTTTCCTTCACCTTTTTGGATCAAATAATCACTTGATTTTTAACAAGGTAAGAAGATTGTGAAGAACATCAAGAACTATAACAATATTCACCAAGAACAACAATAACATTCTCAAGAACAACCAACAATTTCCACATGGTTCCTCCTAAATCCACAACAACAATATCTTCAACACTTGGCCAAGAAAACTACAACTTCAACAAAGATGTTCTTAGGCCACCAATTAACAATAATATCACTTGGTCAAGTTTAGAACAACAACAATTTGAAGACCACACAATATGAGAACAACAATATTACATCAACAATAAATTCACGGGTGACACTAACTACAATAAAAAAATCCAAAACTTACAACAACAATACAAGATAGATAGTTAGACCAAATAAAGGAACAATTTTACGAACCCAATAATTGTGAAACTCTTGGACCCTTAACACTACCCATGACACAAACCTAACTCTAATGTTAACATAGGAGGGACGTTACCTCCTCTAAACAACAACGTATCAAGCAACGATGCAGCACAAGTTATATCTACACTTGGGCTGCCTAGTTACGAATTGGTCTATTTTCCAAACCCTATAACTAAGGGGTGTTACACTCCTCATACTATAGAGATATTTTGTCTTACATTAATAAACAACTATGTACTAAAAACCCTATATTTTTCTATTAATATTACATTACAAAAGAAGACAAATAAATACACTACCCTTAATGAAAAGGGTGGCCATAAAGTGTATTTTGGGAAAAGTGAAGTAACCAAAATGCCCTCAATGAAGATGGCCCAAAAATTATGAGTTCTTAAGTATCCAAAACCGTGAATCCTCACATCTTCAATGCTCCAAGCAATCTTCCACTCACGACGTTGATGAATGGTATACTCAATGGTAGGCTCAAAATGAGTCTTCCTTGCATATTCTTGTGCCCTTGGGGTGACCAAGTATTGAGACTTTAAGTGATTCTCTCCAATCATGTATTCAAAAATTAGGGTGGCTATTTGACTTGTATCGAATTGAGGAAGTATCTGCTACATATCTCTTTATGAGAGAGCATACCTTTGCTTTTAGTAAATAAAAATCCTCCCTCATTTGGGATAGATCCGGCATATTTGTCTATATAAATCGAGATGTAACCCATCTATCAAACTCATCATGATATATTTTAAAGTCAGCACGTAGCTAGTATAGTGCAGATCTCAGTGTGGTGTCCCATCTGGCCTCTCCCTACTCAAATCTAGTATAGAAATCTAATATCATTTGCTCGTAGAGGATAGTCATCTTGGTCTCAACAACTCTTAATCGAACATCAGTGGCCCTTAGTATGTTTACTAAGATCTGCAAGAGCTCTGTAGATATAGTAATCATCCTATAGTAAGAGTTGTAGCGGATAGGCGAGTAGGCTCTAAAGATATGCCCGCCAACTCTGCGGTGGAAGTTGGGGCTGATAAAGAAATGGCTAGGATCCCCTTACCCTGCCTATGCAAATTTGGAGCCTCTCTCTACTTCTCTATCTCCATGCTAACACCAACACCTACATCACCTCTATGTGTATCACTAGGATCTGTGGGAACTACTGGGCCCATAGTCTGGTCCTAGGTACTACAGCAGGGTCTGTAGATCTCTTGGGAAGGTCTGGGTATTCTAGATCCTTCATACTCCTTGTCTCTACTTTATCCATCATATGTACCTCTCATATACCCCTTATATCTCAAGTACGCAATCCTCACCGCATAGTCTCTGATTTATGTAAGGAAATAAAAGATTAGTCAGCTCCCTAAATACTTTTTCATAGATCTCATGCTGGAGGATAGCTGCAAAATCAATAGTATATCTGGAAATAATACTAGTAACTAGGGATGCTTCCTCCCAAGTAAAAAAATTATCGAAGGTTATGGCAAATAGTCGATATCAGATGAGCACCCACAAAAACATGGCCTCAAAGGTCAATGTACCCTTCTCTATCACACTATGCCCTTTAATTCATGGGGTAGCATCACCCAAAAGTGAAATATAGTTGGCTATCCACCTAGCCATCTCAATGTTCTCTTATCTGTGCTCAGTCACCCACATAATATATTGATCATATATGACTCTCAGTCTATAGTCTCACTAAGATGTTAATGCAAGAGTGATATAATTAGGACCAAAAATGACCCGGCACATAGTCTATATTGACAGGTCAACTATGACCTCTCTCACAAATGTATAATCAAGTCGTATCTACTTTAGGAATTTTACCAGGCCTAGAGCTATATGCATTGTAAGAAGTAATCTAGTTCAGTAAGATGCATAAAACTCTATCATGACTATGTTGTAAGAACCAAGTAGTTTGGTTATCCACTCTAATTGATGTCAATCGAATGCAACCCATAACTATAGTACTCAACTAAGCCCAGATAGATAAATCCGATGCTCCTCATAAATAATATTATTATGCCTACTTACTTTGAAAATATGAATGTCCATATCAAATATGTCTCACATATCCTCTACACACCACTTTGGAGGTGCTTCAATGGCTTGTATGGGTGTGGAACTCTGCCCCTACTATACTGGTGCATCATGGAAAGCCTTCTCTATACCTTACTCCGACTGGGGTACATCTAAATACTATATAAGTATAGTAGTACCCTCCTTAGACTTGGGTACTGCTGATGACTCTTCCTGCTCAGCATCCTAGGAGAAATCTTTGGACCCCTCCTTAAGTTGGGGGTCTTGAGCTGCAACCTGAGGAGTAGACTCAGAATCTATCTCCTCTCCTTCATCTTTCTCATAATCTAGTGGAGGAGTGTGTGAGGGTGATAGTCATGCTAAATTCATCCCTATCTGAGCAGCAACAGCTTGAAAAGCTTGGCACATCTGCCCTTTAGTAACTTTGTATGTCATCCCTACTGTAGTATCTCTACGTCACTGTATTGGGTACCCCTACACTAAATCACTAGGCTTGAAAGACTCTACCCATCTCCTCAAGGTATTGACATTCTTCTTCATTGATGTTTTTGGTGCCATATGTACCTAAAAAACCAGTCATTAGTTTCCAACAAAAATTATGGATAGCAAAAAGTTGAAGGAAAACTCAAAATTCTAAAAGTTTAATTTTTTCCTCAATTTTCACACCCCTATAATGTATTTGAAATATTAAAAAGTTGATATATGGTCTATTTATATGCCTACAAACCATAATTTATCCATATTTTAGCTATGTTTAGAAAACAAAGTTCCTAGTTTCTTATATTTTTACTGTACTTCTATGAAATTGAGCTAACCGATGTGATTAGGATGATTTCAAGCATTAATGAGGTAGATGAAGACATCATAGGACTATGGAATGAGGATTACATATGACATAATAGAGAGTAGAAACCTGGACCAAATGTGGAGCCTAGAAACTACAATCTGGACCAAATGTGCCGCCTAGAAACTATGTCCAAGAGCAGTTTGTCATTTATAATTAGTTCAGGGACCTAGAAGAAATTATGTGAGAAAAGATTATTAAAAGTCTTAATGCTGAATTTTTATTGATTATTCAATTATTCTATATTATTCAGAGAGAGGAGAATATCGGTTTAGGGTGGCGAGAGAAAAAAATGTTTCTTCTCTCTTACTTTCACCATTCGCACACCAAGATCGTCTTCTAGTTTCTAGTATGATGAATATATTTATGATGATATTCATTTTATTCATGAGTAGCTAAGATTATTAGTTAGGGTTATGGAATCCTTGTAGCATACAATCTATTATTTTGCTTTTGGAATTCATTATGCATTGACTTGTTTATATTATACTCTCTTTGCTTATCTTGAATTCTCGTGGTTGCAAACATAGAGGATATGCCTTAAAACAAAACTTGTTCGAAAGATAGGTTGTTGTTAGGAAAAGAGAGTAGTGACAAGAAAATAGGATTACAAACCCCTATTTCATAAGTTAATGCCTTAGCAGGATTAACTACTTGGAGATTCCGTATTATTTTTGGTAAACGCTTTTGATTCAAGAGAACTAAATTAATTTAGTCCTTGATGGTTGAGAAACACTAGGATTATGTTATTAAATACAATATGCTTCTCTGTAAACACGATGCATGTATGAATTCGTAACGCCCATAGTTAGAAAGTATTGAAAACTATAAGGTGCACATAGCCCTAGCTTGCTATTTCTCTGAATTTGAATACTACTACACATATTTCATCTTGTTAAACTGAAACAATTAATTTATGAACTGAATCAAATTCCCACTATTTATTTTATGGAATCAAATGATTAAAAGTCAACTAATCTGTATACAACTTAATTAGCACCATATTCCCTATGGAAATTAACTCCAACCTAGTTGGGTTATATATTTGACAACGACCACTTACTCTCTCATAAGAGAGGTATAATTTAGGAGTATCACAAGTCCGATATACACACATAAATGAAGAATCATAATTTTTAAAGCAAATATGAATAATAACCTTAAGAGTGTGCTGCACATCCCATCGTACATGCTCACTAGACCAACTATGTGATGCACAATACACTGGATATCATAAAGTGTGAGATTAGATATACGCTGCATTATAAATTGCCTATGCACACTACCTCACTTAGAAGATAGGTTAGGCGCTGCCTATGTCAACATATTCGATAGGTTAGGCGCCACCTATGTCAACATAGGTGAGAGGTGAGGCGCTGCTTATACAATTACCTATGCTCACTGCCTCACTTAGGTGTTAATTTAGGTGCCGCCTACTTATGCTTAGGCGATTTCATGGGAGCCACCTATCAGTGTAAGTTTTGCCTAGTAATCCATTTTTTTTATTGGATCAACTCGACATAAATCTCACCCTATAATAGAATCCACACCATGAATGCCTAAATTAATCCTTATTTCACCCCTAACCTACATAAGATTGCTCTCACCATTCTCTTTGTCTTTTAACATTAACTATCTCAAGACGTTTCCTTTTCTTTCACCAAACTTTCATCTTCAAGGTAAGTTTTACTTTCTTAATCATTAGTTATTGTGACTCTATGTTATAGCTAAGTGATTTATTAAGGATTTTGAAATAAATTCTTTCCATGGTGATGTTATGGAAGTGATGGCATTTTGTATATCGTATATGGTTGAAAGTGTAGAGCATGATTCTGTTCAAAAAGTGTTTCATTGAAATAGAATTGCCAAAATTGAAGTGAATGAATTGTATTATGACTAATATTGATACACAATGTTAATGTGTATGTCAGTGAAGTCTGATTACCCAATAAAAACACTTAATTAGTTTATACTAACAAATTAAGTATGGAGTGGTGACTTCACCATCTCAATCTTAGTTGAAGTTAACTTGATTATGTGTGACTGAGATGGATGATATGGGTGATGTGATGAGTACAGGAATAATGGTTCCAATGATTATCTTCATGCAAGTGGAATGACTCATAATGTGGATGAGAAGTACTACTAGCCAGGTTCTTTATCTTATTATTTGTACTAGGGAAAGTGCTGAGCTTAAGTGTGGGGTGGTTGGGTACTTTGCTACTTGTTTTTTTAAGAAAATAGGACCTCCTTCTTAGTATACTTCTAGATAGGATTAGTTATTTTGTTCATTTTGTTAGTTATTTAGGCATAATTAAGTGCTTTTCTTGATAATGGATGGATGATGACCGTCTTAAGAGAAAAGTAGTCTTTTAATTACATGTAACTGCTCTTGTGGGTCACATGACATGATAACATAAGTATGTGATGGATCATTATATTTGAAACACCTAGGCTATAGTTGTGACTCTTGTTGTAATTGTTAGTTTTAATTGAATTCTGGTAATTGTTCGGTCGAGAATCTATAATGCTCCTAATTGAGTTAACCATGTACCATAAGCGTGTAAGACTGTTGTATATTCCTTATAGCCACTGATGCTAGAGCTTGCCTGGTGTGTATGCAAATCGAAATAAAGATTGTGAGTTTAGGAGATGATTTAGGCATTTCTTTGATAGCCATTATTTATACCTTCTTTTGACCTACCTTTGTACATTATCTTAGCTAGCCCTGTTGAGCCTTTATCTTGTTCATTTGTTAGCCTCATATATAGCCTAATCCATTCTTTAATAGACCTTAATTTGATCCAAAAGCTCCTAAGCGCTTTAATTTAAAATCAATGTGAGTTAGGAGTTTGACAATAAGAGGAAAAATGTGAAATTAATGCCCCAAAGTCTAGTTATTGGTGTGAGCAATTGATGTGGTTGGGAGTAGCTAAAATTGTTAAAAAAAAATTCAAAATTTTATCCCAGATATGTTACAATGAACCTATTTTGACCCTGATCCTTCTTAGACATTACGCACCTCAATGAAGGCAAGTTGCCTAAGTTGAGGGTTGCTAGTATAAGGGTGTATAACATGAAAAGAGTGCAAAAAAAATATTTGAAAGGGTTGCATACTCCCACCATAGTGTTGTTAATTAAGCTTAATGAGTTGGGGTGAAAAGCAAATCTATAAAGATAGCAGAAGTGGAAATTAGTTGTTAAAGATTGATCTTAATTACATAATGTAGTGTATTAAAGAACTTAGGTAAGATAGTCATTATTTCTGGCCAAAATAGTTCCTACCCATCCTTTAGCCTGCATTACAACCCGTAAAAGACCTATTTGATCCTAATCTTAGCATTCTGATAATAGTGGAGTATTACACTAAGAGCAAGCATATGGACATCAGTTGTAATTTGAGAATTCTTTGTAAGAGTGAGTGAAACTTGATTCTTGTACCCATTTTGTTAGAAATTGCATAATTGGGAGTGATTATGGGAAATTTTCTTGTTATGAGGGCACATGGTTGATGAAGATTGGGTAATTTATATGATTTCTATACTTAAATGATATGGATGAAATCGCAAACTTAATGAGTCTATTCTTGAGGGTAGGCTATCTCTATTAATGATTCCTGAATCTACTTCTTGTTCATAATTGTTGTGTCTTGTCTTCCTTTGTGGGTGCTAAGGCTTGTGTAGTATGTATAAATAGATATGTTGTTTGAGGACGAACAAAGCTTTAAGTGTGGGGTGGTGATCTTGGGTATATTTATCCGCCTAAGAACCGTAATTTATCCATATTTTAGCTATGTTTAGAGAACAAAGTACCTAGTTTCTTATGTTTTTACTCTACATCTATGTAATTGCGCTAACCAAACTGATTAGCATGATTTCAGGCATTAATGAGGTAGATGAAGACATTATGGGACTATGGAATACGGATGTCATATGACACAAGAGAGAGTTGCAACCTGGACCAAATATGACGCCTAGAAACTACAATCTGGACCAAATATGGCTCCTAGAAACTATGTCCAAGACCAGTTTGTCATTTATAATTAGTTCAGGGACCTAGAAGACAATTATGAGAGAAAAGATTATTAAAACGCTTAATGCTGAAGTTTTATTGATTATTCAATTATTCTGTATTATTCAGAGAGAGGAGAATAGTGGCTTAGGGTGGCGAGAGAGAAAAATATCTCTTCTCTCTTACTTTCACCATTCGCACACTAAGATCGTCTTCTAGTTTTTGCTATGATGAATATATTTATGATGATTTTTGTTTTATTCATGAGTAGCTAAGTTTATTAATTAGGGTTATGGAAGCCTTGTAGCATACAATCTATTACTTTGGGTTTTGAATTCATTATGCATTGACTTGTTTATATTATACTCTCTTTGCTTATCTTGAATTCTCGTGGTTGCAAACATAGAAGATATGCCTTAAAATGAAACTTGTTCGAAAAAGATAGTAGTGACAATAAAATAGGATTACCAACCCCTATTTCATAAGTTAATGCCTTAGCAGGATTAACTACTTGAAGATTTCATATTATTTTTGGTAAACGCTTTTAATTCAAGAGAACTAAAGTGAATTAGTCCTTGATGGTTGATAAACACTAGCATTATGTTATTAAATACAATATGTTTCTCTATAAACACGATGCATGTATGAATTCGTAATGCCCATAGTTAGAAAGTATTGAAAACTATAAGGTAGACATAACCCTAGCTTGCTATTTCTCTGAATTTGAATACTACTACACATATTTCATCTTGTTAAACTGAAACCATTAATTTGTGAACTGAATCAAATCCCCCCTATTTATTTTATGGAATCAAACTATTAAAAGTCAACTAATCTTCATACAACTTAATTAGCACCATATTCCCTGTGGGATTCGACCCCAACCTAGTTGGGTTATATATTTGACAACGACCGCTTACTCTCTCGTAAGAGAGGTGTAATTTGGGCATATCACAAGTTTGATGTACACACATAAATGAAGAATCATGATTTTCAAAGAAAACTAGACATGCTCAACTTGTTGTATTACTTTATTCTTTAAGTTCAACTTTCGGTTAGGGCCTAACCTTAGAATTCAATTCAAAACAAGGCCCTACATTATGATTTTAGACTACTTCAAGGCTCCTACATTCAATCATGATAGTATCTATATATTTTGGATGGAAATACATATATCAAATTTCTTATACAATAAATAAATCAATACATAACCATTAGGAGCCGAGAAAATTACCTATTTTATGATGAACCGGATATGAACAATGAGGAACCCGAGCAAAATAAAATTGAAACTTTTTTAGTGTGATGGGACAAGTAGGTATCGGAAACAAGTATGAATTTAGCCTTTACATATGCATCGGGTTAGTTTATATTATAAGATGGAAGTTTGAATTCAATGAGAAAAATGATGTTTTGGAGATTTGAATAAGTTAGAATGAGGTTAAATGCATTTAAATAACGAAGGGGCTGCTTTAGTTCATATATATGTATTGGTTGGTCCAAAAATTTTATGTAAACTTGGGCGCACTCATGACCTGGCCGATATAGCTACTTGTGTCTGCTACATATGTCTAGGCATAACGCGCAAGTGCCACCTGCCGCCTGCAGGTGCAGGGCACGAGTGTAGGGACAAAAATATTGCTCCACTTTCTTGCACTCTAAAATTGTCTTTTTGATTATTTTCCTACTACTAATGGTCCGAAAACATAAAGTTATAGTCCCAAAAGTATGAAAAGGTGCCAAAATCCAAAACTTTTCATTTTTCCTCCTCAAAATTTCAAATTTTCAATATGTTGTTCAACTTACTTGGCCCATATGGGATTTGTGACCATGATGGGTTAGTAACATTGTCCTCTTATGTAAATTTATGAATGTAGCATTTTTACAATATTTTGAGTAAGTCCAAGAGCTAAAAATCCTACAAAAACAACAACAAAAGTGAACACTAAAATAGTGGGTTGCCTCCCACTCAGCACTTGATTTAACGTCACGGCATGATATGACTGTGTTGGTTATTCAAAATTCACCATCAAACCCTTGGGTTTCCTCCCATGCACTGATTAATTTAACATCGCTGAACGACGCGGGTAGCTAGATTACTTAAAATTTATCAAAATACCCATATGAGTACCCTCTAGGATCATCAATACAATTAATCACCAACACCACCCTCATATTGGTAGCCTATTTCATTGATTTTCTAATGTTTAACTTGCCTTCCTTACCATTGACTTTGAATTTTATCTCTCATTTCTCTATGTCAAACATTACTCTACCTGTGCCTATAAATGATCTCCCCAATATATTGGGCATCTCAATATCAACCTCATAGTCCAGAATAAAATAGTTAGCTGAGAATAGGAAATTGTCCACTCTCGCAATCACATCAAAAGAGACTCCTACAAGTTTTTTTACCATGTGGTCAATATCAATAGTCACATTAAAGTCACTTCTGGAGGGTTGAAACCCAATTACTTGAATACAGCCAATGACATTAGATTTATGCTATCTTCTAAGTCACATGAGGCTCTATAAAATTTAGATAACCTAATAGTATATGGTATAGTGAATGCTTCGGTGTCACCCTTTTTTCTAAGCCAAAGACCTTGTAGTGACTGCACTATAGTGGTAAAATCCAACAACATCCTCAACAATAACTTCTTTCTTTGATATGACCAACTTCTTCATAAAACTATCATATCCAGGAATCTACACCAGTGCCTAAAAAAGAGGACTATTCAAGCTCAATTCCTTAAGCCTCTTAATGAATCACTTGAATTTTCCTTCCTCTTTTTACTTTTTTAGTTATTGAGGAAAAGGTGAGGGCGGTCTCGGAACTTGTCTTATTTACTGCTCAATAATTAAGCCCTTACCTATATCTTTAACTATTGTATCATTACCAGTTATTGCCTTTTTTGGCTCTACGACAGGTGTCTCATCAATCGTAGTTTCTACAGAAGGTAGAGGGATCCATTATAGTAATACCAGTCCTCATGGTAATGGCAAAAACATGAATGTCATTTTTTAAATTCTACATAGTGTTTCTTGAAAGAGTACCTAGATACCTCTGGTTCAGAGTTTCTGACATCTGCTTAAACTGGTTCTCCAATCGCTTGATAGAAGTGGCATGAGATTTGACCTTTTGGGTCAACCCTGAAATGTCGGCCTTAGTCTCCTTAAGCATGATCTCCTAATTTTATTAACCGTTCACCAGCTTAGTCAACATCTCCTCTATTTTTTATTTTGTATCTCATCTGCCAGGCAAAATATACCTATCTTCCTTCTCTCTATAGTCATCCTTCTTTCTCTAGCCAGAATCTAACTTTTTGCTTCTCTTTATCTATAATATTAGTTCCAACATTGTTTTTTCTTTCCCTTGGGCTCAGAAACTCGCAAATTGTCATTCCAAAAAATTTTCTTCCCCATACAATTTGACTCATAAGTTTTGAAAACTAACCCTTGTGCTTCTACTACATTTAATTTCTCAAAATTCGCTACTATAAGCTGCTTTGATAGTACCCCTATATGAGTTCATAGCAACATAATTTAATGTACTACTAAATCATCAACTAGTAGGAGGCACTCATAGCATATATGATAGATCCCCTCTCAACCTCTCGAGTTTGCAACCCTTTGTTTGTGAGTGAGATATGATCTAGAATCTCTGAAACTAACTCCCAGTGTAGCCACATAAAATATCCTTCAAATATAGTGTCTTCCATAGATCTGGAGTTGATAGTCAAGGCTTGGTAAAATATCTCCAATAAGATCATCCCTGGCATCCTAGTTGGTCACCATGCTCAAATTCTTCTTGAGCCTGAACCATGACTCATACATTGATTTCGACTTAAGCTATGTCAAATTATAGATCTCTTCCTTATGTTGCAGCAACATGGATGGAGGAAAGAACTTATTTGAGAATTTTTTGCGTAACTTATTTTATGTAGTGATATATCCTTTTGGCAGTTCCCCTAACCATAAATATGCTTCTCCAATAAGTGAGAAGGCAAACAACCTCAATGTAAGCGCTTTCTTATTGACCATTGGATGTGTATAAAAACTATAGATCCTGATAAAATTGGCAAGGTACAAATTTACATTATCTCTAGGCAGACCTGCAAACACACCCTTCAGATTTAAGAGCTGGATCATGGTGCCCTTTATGTCAAACCTGATGCTTGACGTTAAAATAGAAGGAATAATGGTTCCAGTCTCTACCTGCTCAATGTATCCAATATCTCTGTCATCATCTATATATAACTACTCGATGGTCTAATTCTTGTCTTTGCTCAGCTAGCTTTGCCTCCTAATCTACCCGCTAAGCTTTTTTATTGCCCTCCTCTTGTTCTGAGCTTGAGCTAAATGATGACTAGTCTATTGATCAACAATATCTTGTACTCCTTTGAGAGGAGGGGGAGGTTCAACATCATGAACCCTTTTAGGATTATTATCTCTTTTCTATTCCATTATCCAACTAGGTATTTGTAGGATCCTCTCTAGATTCAAATTTACTCTGTGTGCTATTCATTCACCGGTGTATTCCTAACTAAGAGCAAAATAAAAAAGAAAACACAAATACTAAAACAACTCCAATTCATAAATCAACACTATATACCCTGACATCAATACCAAAATTTAGTGATGTCCATGCTACACTTCCTTTTAAAAGATAATATAGTCGCTGCCAAATATAGTAACCCAATAATGGGGCAAGATTCCAAGGGAATATGTGAATTCATGGCTTTTAGTTATTGTAATCAATAGGTTAAAATTGAAAAGTAAATGAGGGGTTTTGAGTATTAATAGAGATAGTAACAAACACCAACTTCGATTGTAATCAGTCATAAGTGAACACTAGGATTGTGTTCCCCCTAACTTCTAAACTTTGTGGGCTTATTGTGATATGTTGAACCAACCCAATACCTTACATGTAAAATTAGTAAGTTAGGTACATTCTACAGTCTTTTAGACGAGCAGAAGAATTTTACCTCTTACCTTTTAAGTCTCAAGATGTTATTTTACTAGCCCATATCTTTATCCCAATTAACTATTACCTTTTGAGTCTCTAGTTATTATATAAAATATAACTATGTTACTTAGATAAACCCTAGAAGGGGGGATCGATAGTTAAACTCCAAATTACTATTGTCTTTATCTTTTTCTAGTCACTACTCCTCTTTTCGAGTAAGTAGCAATAATCTAGGTAGAATCCTAATGTGTGCACCCATTAAGAAAACTATTATATTGAATATAAAGAAATACATTCATAGGTATTAGTCAGAACAATGATAGAACTTCCCTTACTTTATCAATCCACTAGGGTTTCCTCAACCCTAGCTATAGGTTTTTAGTTGTTCATGATTGTAAAGTAATTAACAACATTAATGATTGAAATTATAGATGAAATCACAATAATAAGGAGTATAAAACCCAAAACCATTACTGAATTAATCAACTAAAGTCAATACAAAAGAGTTCCAAGATAAAAATTGAATCTTAGAATCTAAATATATTTACGAATATCAAGAGTGTGTAATTTCTACTAGAAACACATAAAGGGTATTTTTAGTACATGAGAAAACCATATAACCAAATACAGAATGAAATAGGAGAAAAAATAGTCGGTGGACACATATGGTCTCTACTTACACCCTATTCTTGGGCACAGGTATTACTTCTAACCAGCAAGGAGGGTGCAAGTGGGGCTCGCAAATGCCAGGCCGAAATTTCCTGTAAGTCAGATCTCATGATTTTGAACTTCTGGCACTTGCTTTTACC
Organism: Capsicum chinense; assembly: GCA_026120095.1. Classification (NCBI taxonomy): domain Eukaryota; kingdom Viridiplantae; phylum Streptophyta; class Magnoliopsida; order Solanales; family Solanaceae; genus Capsicum; species Capsicum chinense. The sequence continues at coordinate 85,865,966 of JAPEIP010000005.1, read as the reverse complement.
ACAAGCGGTCCATAGGTGCTACTTACTGTCCATATGTTGACTTAACAAGTGTCGAGAGTCATCTTTTCAGCTCTTCTTCAACTCTCAGACATGGTTTTATCACAAACAAGACGAAAAGTATGCAAAACATTCATAATTACACCAATAAGTGGCCAAAAATACCTTTTTTTCATATTTTCATGAACTTAGCTTCCAAAACACAATTTCATACAAAACATACCAAAATGCATCATATCTAATAAACAACATCAGAAACTACCATATTTTCCTCATTTTAAGCATTGAAAGGGCTATATTTCTATAAAACATTAAGGGCCATCATATACTTTATCTATATCATTGATTGTGAATTTTGGTAACACTTTAGAATTGTTTATAGCGTGGTTTGGGTTTTAATTTTAGAGTTGGGTTTGGTTATTATGTGTTTTTGTTTGAGTTTGACATCTCGTTATGATGAGTGATGAGTTTTGGTATTGATTATTATTGTTATGGAAGTTATGGTCTCTTTGAGTTTGGTTCGAGTTCAACATCTTATTATGAGTTTTATTGTATATCATATATGTGACCTCTCGTTATTACCCACTATCTCCAATTTAAATCTGACAAATAGCCTCTTATTATTATCTACTACTACTGGTTCAAGCCTAGTGTCTGGCCTTTGTTTACTTACCCTTTGGTGCTAGTCGAGACCATTGCATATTTGGATGGAAGCTATGGTTTCATGGGGTTGGTTTGGTTATGGATTATTTATACTTTTCTTTAAAATTTATTTTTATGTGTCACAATGACTTATAGAGGAACACTTGTGTTAATTGTTTTCTTTAGTGTTCCTAAAAGTATTATGGGGGCCTACTTAGGTTATGTTAGACTTTTCTTTTATTACTGCATTATTTATTTTTTTCGTATCATTTTATTTCATATGTCATATTAATATAGCTCAGTAATTGATTACTTCTTATTCCCTATTTACCGTTGACTAAGATTACACCCTCGCATTTTAGTGTTAGTTTTCCTACATTGAGCTTAGTCTACAGATGATGCCTATAGAATACCAATTTCTTTGATACTCATACTACACTTCTACATTTTTTCGATGCAAATCTGAGTACTAGCAATCGGTATTAATGTGATTCTTACTTTCAATAATAATCCGAAGTTGGGTGAGCTTGTTGTCGTCTAAGGTTAATCCTTCTCCATCTATTCTAGTTTATTCTTATGTTCTTGAGACTGCTTGTATATATTGTGTATATTTTGGATTCTGTCTAGTACTGTGAGCATCTTTTAGTAGTGGCTCAAGTACCAACCTTACTAGGTCTTAAGAGGGATTCTTTGTAAATTTTGGTCCTTTTCCTTCTCTTGTTTAGATGTACCTTATATGTTTTCTTTCTATTTTTTGCTTGTTATTACTAGTGTTATTGTTATATATAGTCTTTCTCTGGTTTCTTCTGGTTAGACCATTATATATTATTCTGGGCTATGGCTTGGCTTGCCTACTATTCGGATAAGGTAGGAGCCATCATAACTTGAGAAATTGGGTCATGAGAATATCACAAATGGTATTCTTAAATTAAGTTTGGTAAGGTCAAAACCTAAGTCAAATCCCTATTAGAGTCATCAAGCTATCACACTAAAATAACCTAGTTTCTGGACCGTAGAAAATTTTATCAAATTTTTATCTCTAGACCCAATAGGACTCATGGGTACGAGATGTATATTGGGGTATAGGTGGTATTATCCAGTCTTATACTGACCAGTGTTGTTTGGTGGGATGGATTTTGGTTACTGGAATGGATACGACTTAGGGGTATGAGTCATATTTGTGGTTACAGATCATTTGGTTCCTTAACTTAATCTTAAAGTTGATTACTTAAGTTGGATCTGAGTATGAGTGGCTCTCTCTGGGCTATAAACTAAGGTACGAATCTTACAAGGGACTCGTATGGTAGATAGTGTCCAATCCTTTTGGTATTTTATTCTGCCATAGATACAGGTCATAGATACGGATCGTATAATGTGGTTATGACTTGGTGGGATGAGTTGTACATTGAATAGTATTTCGTCCAATGGTGGAGGTAGATGTTACGAGTGGTAGATACTGATTATATCGGTGGGTATGACTCAAGTTGGTCAGTCATATCCCTGTGATGGGATTTCGGTGCAACTAAAGTAGGGGTATTCTGGATATTTCACCACTTATCCTTATAGGGTCCCATGACTTGTAACCTTCTTGGCATGTTATATACCCTATTATTCTATTCATTAAACTTAGAAATTCTTTCTAAACACTTCATAATTCTCTCAAGAGCATTTGGGAAAAGGGAGCAAGGGCTTCAACTAAAGGATCTATTTGGGGCTTTTTTTGGTGATTTCTTTCCATCATTACCTTGGTTTAACACATGCTCTCTTCCCTCATTATTAATTTTATCTAAAGGTATGGTTTTTTTGAATGTTATAATTATTTCATTGATTGTATGATTTGGGTTCATAAATCAGATTTGGGGGTTTAGAGGATAAATGTTGGTTATGGTTTCCTATGGTTTTAATTATGCTTTTACATGCATTAATGGTGGTTTAGAATGATTAGATTGCATAGGAATGGTTTAATGGTAATTGGAATTGGTTTTGGTCATATTATGCCCCAACTGTGTTTGACAAAATACTTATAAAGATAGTTTCATTGTATTGACCTTTTTAAATAAAAATCTTTCACGTTTTAAATATAGGTAAAGTAATTATACACAGTTTAAATGGTTTTGAAAGGATAAATAATATTTGGTTATACTTGTAGGGAATATAAAACTCTCCCAAGTGGCTTAATATGGTAAATAGAAGGGCATTTAAAAGTCTCCTTAAACCTATAAATGTTGGCTATGGATGATACTTGCAAGTAATGGTTGGTATGACAATATCAATATCAATGGCCTTGGTTAATAAATGGATAATGGTTTGCATATTTGGAAATTTATTTTAATTAGGCAATAATGGCAGGATGTGTAGAAAAACTATGGAAGGTGGAGGTCCTGGGGGGACCAAAACTAGAAACTCATATTTCTCGATATGAGGTTAGTCTTGGTGACCATGTTCATAATGTCATACTTTATTTTGGGGATAACTCTATGGTCATGTGGGTATACCCACTAGGGCCCTTTCAACAGGGTGAGCTGAACCCATATAGCCCGTAGGTGGTTTAGGATGGCAAAGCTTAACATCCTAGGTAAAGCTTTTAATTTCATGCTAAACTTGGTCCATTTTCCCAATATAGTTATATATAAATATAATGTATGGTTGTGTTTATATGGATGGTTTTACTCGATTCTATAAATGACATTATTTTGTCCTTACTCTAGGATCATGATAACGGTCACTCGCTAACCCCGTCTAATGGTGTTTATATACCCACGTTATGCAGGAACTAACCATTTTACTCCTTCTACATTATGATTGGCTTGAGATCAACATTTGGACTGAAGTAGTGAGCTTCCATCCTTTGGAAGGCTCTGTTTCATGTTATGGATATTTTTAGAAATTTTTCTTTTATTTTGGATGTTGGTTTTGGCTGTAGTTAGGGGAATGCCCCAGCTAGATTTTATTACTCTTTTAGTTAGAGGCTTTCTAGTACTTCTATGGGCTAGAATGGGTGGGATCGGTAGAGGTGTCAACCTTGGCATTAGAATAGGCTAGGAGGATGGTATTATCAAACATAATTTATAATTGATCCATCATATTTTATTTTAGAATTTATTATTTTATATTTTAGAATGTGCTTGGTTATGACCTTGTTTATGGAACTTATTTTGGTATGGCTAGGGATGGTTGGATTATAGGTATGGGATGGTTGGACTCGATTGGATTTGTCATGATTGTGACCTTATCCTACAGTCTTTATGTGAGTTGTTACACTATTATGTTACATGCTTAAAATCAGCCAACTTAGGGTAGGCGGCTGGAGGTTGGGTTGGGAGGGTAGTCCCCGGTCCTGGACGGACTTGTGACACCCATTACAAAAAGGCCCCTGGGCAAGTCGTGTCAAGTTGGTATCAGAGCCTAGGTTCATGGTTAATTGGGAGTCCACAAAGCCGTATTGAGTAGAGTCTCTTTTAGGCATGTGTAGCATGCAACACTCATAAGGTAGACTCAGTATCGTATTTTTGAATATTTCACTTTCCTGGTATTCTATTTTTAAGCTTGGAGTCGCAGTTCTAGAATCTTCTCTCATGCTTGTTTGTTCATATTTTAGATCATGCCTCGTAGATCTAGATCACAAGGAAATTCTTCTACCCCATATAAGGGTAATGTTGAAGGGGTCGTCCTACTTTTGGGGTTCATCTTCGATCTCAGGGTCCTATCCTTGATAGTTCTGGAGTTTCACCAATGGCTACTAGTCCTCGTCATGGCGAGGTGTCTAATGTAGAATTTCGTCAGTCTATTCATGCTATTGCTAAATCAGTTACTACTCAGGCTGAGTGGGATATGTCTAGTGTATTTTCTATTGAGGCCATAAAGGTTGGACAATTTATGAAGATGATTCCTCCAACTTTTATGAGACTAAAGGTGAACGAGGATCCACAGGGTTTCTTGGACGAAATGGAAAAGATATTTTGGGTAATGCAGGACACTAATGTAGAGAAGGTAAACCTTGCAGCTTATCATCTTAAAGAGGTTATATATCAGTGGTATAGAGAGGAGGATAGGGATAGAGAATATGTGGAGGAGTCATTTTTATGGGATGTTTTCTCTGGTGCTTTTCTAGATCTTTTCATTCACAAAGAATTGCGGAAAGCAAAGATGAAGGAGTTTTTGAACCTCAAGTAGGGAAGAATGTCTATTAATGAATATGCCTTAAAGTTTCACAACTGTCAAGATATGCTTCTAATTTAGTGGCGGATATGCGGGATAGAATGAGAAAGTTTGATTCTGGGTTGAATCGGGATCTAATTTGTGAGAGTGAGTCTGCCTTATTTATTAAGGATTTGGACGTGTCTAGGTTGACTGTTTTTATGCAGCAGGTAGAGAATAAAAAGAGAAAGCAGGCAGAATTTAAGGATAGACAGGGTAAAAGGAGAAGTTTTTCTGACCCGAGAGGTTCTCAGTCTCAAGGTGGTCAAGATGGGGAAAATGGAAGAAAAAGAAGTGGGGGAGTTCTGGTTCTTACTCTTCTACTGGTTCTCCTTACCAATTGTGCAACATACATCAACATGGTGGTGATAATTTTTGGGCGCAGAGAGCCCAATCTTAGGTAAGAAAGGGTTAATCAGCTTTTTAATGTCCTTCTTATTGGTTCCGTGGTCGTCCTCATCAAGGTTATTGTGATGAATAAAAGGACAAATGCTTCAAGTATGACAAGACAGATACCTGGTGGTGTTGCATCTACTTCTGTTACTTCTCCTGGTTCTAGTGTTGGTCAGAATAGATTGTATACTTTTGCATCCCAATAAGAATCCTAGTGATTATCTGATGTCGCTACTGGTACACTGCAAGTTTTCTCTCATGACATATATTATTTGCTTGATTCGGGGTCCACTCTCTTCTATGTGACTCCTTATGTGCCTGTATATTTTTGCTTTAATCCAGAAGTTATTTTAGATCCTCTTTTGTTACTACCCCAGTAGGTGACCCGATTATTGCTAAGAGAGTCTATAGGGAGTGTGCGATATCTCTTGGTGGCAAGCAGACCTTAGTGGATCTGTTTGAGTTGGATATGGTGGATTTTGATGTTATTTTTGGGATGGATTGGTTGCATTCTTGTTACGCGTCTTTGGATTGTCGAACTCGTAGGGTTATCTTTAGGTTCCTTGGTTAACTGGTTATTGAGTGGGAGGGTGTTTCTTTAGCTCCTAGGGGGAGGTTTATTTCTTATCTTAGAGATCAGAGGTTAATCTATAAAGGTTCTCTTTATCACATGGTTCGGGTCAAAGATTCTAACTCGGAAGGTCCTTGTTTTCAGTCAATTCCTATGGTTAATGAGTTTCCAGAGGTCTTTTTGGACGATCTTCCTGGTGTTCCTCTGATTAGGGAAAGAGAGTTTGGTATTGATCTAATGCTAGACACTTATCTAATTTCTATTTCTCTATATATAATTCCTTCGGCTGAGTTAAGGGAACTCAAGGAGAAACTTTATGATTTTCTAGATAAGGGTTTATTCTTTCTAGTGTATCTCCTTGGGCTGCACCGTGTTTTTTTTGTGCAAGAAGGATGGTTCCCTTTAGATATACATAGACTATAGGCAGTTGAACAAGGTGATAGTGAAGAACAAGTATTCTCTTCCAAGGATAGATGATCTGTTTGACCAGTTGTAAGGTGTTATCTTTTTTTCTAAGATAGATCCTTTTTCTGGGTATCATCAGCTAAAGATTGGGGAGGTGGATATCCTTAAGATGGGTTTTTGTACTCTGTATGGGTACTACGAGTTTTTAGTGATCTCATTTGTGTTGACTAATGCTCCGATTGAATCTATGGATCTGATGAACAAAACTTTTCATCAGTATTTGGATCTCTTTATCATTATGTTTATTGATAACATTTTAGTTTATTCAAAGAGCGAGATGGATTATACTAATTATCTCCGTGTGGTGTTGCAGACCTTAAAGGAACAACAGTTGTATGCTAAGTTCTCCAAGTATGTGTTTTGGTTGAACGTTGTAACTTTTTTGGGTCATGTTATCTCTAGTGAAGGGATCAAGGTGGATCTGCAAAAGGTTATTGTGGTGAAGGGGTGGCCTAAACCTATGACTCTATCCGATATTCGGAGTTTCTTAGGTTTAGCCAGGAATTATAGGTTGTTTGTGGAAGCTTTTCATCAATAGATTCTCCTTTGACTAAGTTAACTCAGAAGGTCAATTTTTCTTAGTCAAATGCTTGTTAGGGGAGTTTCAAGAAGTTGAACGATAGGTTAACTTTAACTCCAGTTCTGACTTTGCCTGAAGGCATTGATGGGTTCGTGGTTTATCATGATGCATCTCGGTAGGGCTTGGTTGTGTGTTGATGCAACATAGGAAGGTGATTGCCTATGCTTCTAGGTAGTTGAAGGTACATGTGAGGAACTATCCTACTCATGATTTTGAGTTATTGATGGTAGTGTTTCCTTTAAGAATATGACATAATTATTTGTATGGTCTTGACCCGACCTAACCTCGGCCCTTGAATTAATGGTCATTCCAAGTCCAAATAGGACCGGGGACCGCCCCCTGTTACCCCTACCCAACCACCTATATCTAGTCTTAGATGGACTTAATTTCTAGAATATAACAAGATAGCATAAATGCTTTCATAAAGACTCTGGTATAGGTTCACAACTGTGGCTGATCCAATCTAGTCAAACCGTACCACCCAAATCACCAAACCATACCGACCTAAACCAGGCCATAACAAAAATAGAATACAAACACATAATATACTTAATCCTAAAATATAATATGATGGAACAGTGAGAAATTTTGTGATGTGGTGTTAGACCACTAACCTATTCCAATGCCAAGGCTGACATCATTACCGATCCCGTCCATTCCAACCACCAGAAGTACCACAAAGCCTCTATCCAAATGAGTAAATAAATACGGTAGGGACATGCCCTGAACCATAGCCAAAATCAATATACAAAATAAAGTAAAAACGTCTATCCATAATATGAAATGATGCCTTTCGAAAGGATGGAAGCTCACCACTTCAGCCGGTTCCTGCATAGCATGGGTATACAGTCACTAGTAGATGGGTTAATAAGTGACCGCTAGCATGAAACTCAGGATAAGGATAAAATAATACCAGTTATAAAACAAAGTAAAACCATCCTGAATGTATACAACAATACATATATAAGTGTCAGGAAAGGGGATCTTATTTTATATGCATTTATAACCTTTACCTAGGCTGTGTAGCCTAGCCGTCCTAAACCTCCCACAAGAGTTATGGGTTTATCTCCCCCTTCTAAAAGGGCCCCAGTGCGTGTAGAGGCATGACCATAGAAGTATCTCATGGGATGATTAGAACATTCCCCAAAATTGTGACACATGCACATGGTTCACTAAGACCAATCCTCGTATCGGCAAAATCGAGTTTCCAATTTTATCCCCCACCAGGGCCACAACCTTCCATGGATTTGCTAATACCCCACCATTAATGCATAATTAAAACCATTTCTAAATGACCAACCAATTCATTTACCATTTTATTAACCAAGGACAATATCAGTGGTATTGTCATACCACCCTTTACTTGCAAGTAATATGCATAGCCAAACAATTTTTGTTAAGAGGACTTTCAAGTACCCTTCGATATACCATTTTAAACCACTTGGGAGACTTCTATGTTCCCCATAAGAATAACCATTTATACTTCAGCCTTTTTAAACCACTTAAACCATGCATAATTCATTTACCAAGTTTAAAACATTCAATAATTCCATTAAAAGAAGTAAATGCAATGAACATATCTTTATAAGTATTTTGTCAAACACATTGGGAGCATAATATAACTAAAACCAATTTTAAAGACCATAAAACCATTACCATACAATCCAATTGTCCAAATCCACCATTAATGCATATAAAAGCATAATTAAAAACAAAAGAAACCATAACCAAGCATTTAATATCAAAACCCCCAAATAATAGTTGAAAACCATAGTCATGAAATAGTAAAACCATGAAATTAATCATATAAACCATACCTTTAGTTAAAATTACAATGAGGATTAGAATCATATCTTATACCAAAGAATTGATGGAAAGAAATCAGCAAGACAAGCCTCAAAGAAATCCTAAAGACGAAACCTTAGCCCTCTTGGACCAAAAGATCTTGAGAGAATTATGAGTGTTTTGGAATAGTTTATAAGTATTAATGAATAAAATAGTAGGGTAAAAAACCTCCTAAGAATATTAGATATCGTGGGTCCTAATTAAGGTAAGTAGAAAAATATCCAGAATACCTCTATTTAAGTCGCATAAAATCCCATCACAGCGATATGATTGAATCATACGAGTGATATCCTAAAAATATGATTTGTACCCACCACTCTAATACAAGCATCATACCTTGGATAAAATACTGTCTAGTATACGAATCATCCAACCAAGTTGTAATCATAGCATACAATTCGTATCTATAACTCGTATCCCTTGAAAAATGAAATACTAGGAGGATTAAACAGTTCTCACTATATGATTCCCTGGTTTGACTATTAACAAGACCTATGACTCATACCCCTAAGTTCTACCTATTCCAATGAACAAAACCATCCTACTAACTAATACTATTCAACATACAACATGACCATACCACCCATGAGTCGTATTGGGTTCAGAGAATGAAAATGCTCAAAATCATTTTAAGGGTCAAAACCTAGTATGTTTTAGATATTCATGTTGATATATTTTATAATCATAAGATTCTACAATATGTGTTCACTCATATAGAGCTTAATATCAGGAAGAAGAGATTGTTTGAGCTTATCAATTATTATGATATAAGTCTTCACTATCAGCTAGGTAAGACTAATGTGGTTGCTAATGCTTTTAGTAGGTTATTAGTAGGGATTTTGACTTATGTGGAGGAAGGAAAACCGAAATTGGTGAAGGATATTCTCTACTTAGCTAATCTTGAAGTTCCCCTCTTGGACTCCAAGAATTGTAGTGTGATAGTGCAAGAAGTGGTTTGATCATATCTTGGTGCAGAGAATAAGGTGAAGCAAGTTCTAAATGCTATATTGATAAAAATAAAGAGTGGCGTTGGTGGGACAAAGGTAGTGACATTTGAGATTAGTGGTGACGGTACTTGACGGTACCAAGAGAGGCTGTGTTCATAATGTCGATAGGTTGTGACAAAGGGTTTTGGCTGAAGTACATGAGTGACTCTATGTTGTTCATCTCAGATCGACTAAGATGTATCATGATCTCAAGGAGATATATTGGTGGAATGGCATGAAGAGGGATGTGGCTGATTTTGTGGCCAAGTACATAGTGTTTCAACAGATTAAAGTTAAGAACATGAGGCCAGGAATCTTATATCAAGAAATTAATTTTCTCAAATAAAAGAGGGAAGTGATCAATATATACTTCGTTACTAGTCTTCCTTGATCTTGGAGTCAATCTAATTTGATCTGGGTCATCGTAGAGAGGATGAATAAGTCTGTGCACTTTTTGCCAGTGTGGACTACCTTCTCTGTGAAGGATTATATGAATATGTATCTTCAAGATATTATGAAACTTCCTAGGGTACCTATTTTGATTATTTTTTATCGTGGCATGAAGTTTACGTCTAACTTTTAGAGATCTTTTTAGAGAGGGTTGGGGACTAAGGTGAGTCTGACTACTGCTTTCCATCCGCAATTGGATGGGGGAGCAGAGAGAACTATTCAGACATTGGAGGATATGATTTGGGCCTGTATGATTGATTATGGTGGAAATTGGGTTGATCATCTACCTTTGGTAGAGTTTTCTTATAATAATAGCTATCATTCTAGTATTGGTATGGACCCTTTTGAGGCATTGTATGGTTAGAGGTGCAGATCTCTTATTTGTTGGTTTGGGCTTGGTGAGGCAGATATGTTTGGTCTCGATTTGGTCTACTAGGCTAAGGATAAGGTGAAGGTGATTTGGGAGAGGCGTAATGCTTCCCAAAGTTACCAAAAGTCTGATGTGGATGTTAGACATTGAGACTTAGATTTTGAGGTTGGGGACAAGGTTTTTCTCAAGGTATCTACCATGACGGGAGTAGTGCAGTTTGTCAAGAAGTGGAAGCTCAGTCCTTGATATGTAGGTCCTTATGAGATTTTATGGAAAGTTGGTAGTGTTGCTTATGAGCTGGAGTTCCTTCTAGTTTGACCTTGGTTCATCTGGCCTTTTATGTTTCTATGTTGAGGAAGTACATTGGGGATCCTTCTTTGGTTGTTCCTTTGGAAGGCTTGGGTCTTACTGATTCTTTTTTTTTATAAAGAAGTCCCAGTTGAGATTTTAGATAGGCAAGTTCGTTGGTTGTGGACCAAGGATATGACTTGTTTAAGGTTCTTTGGTTGAACCATATGGTGGAAAAAGCTACATGGGAAACGAAAGAGGATATAAATTCCAAATACCCATATTTATTTTCTGATCGTGGGATTGATGCGGAAGATATGTGTCTTCAACATATCTTTTCTTTTAGAGTTTGTTAAAGGAAAGGATAATATCATTACCTCTTTATTTTTGAACTTTGTTAAAGATTGGGAATATGTTTGATAATATAATGCAAATGACTCTTGCGTGTGTTACCCCTACCTTATCCGTCATTCGAGGATGAATTTTCCTAGTAGGGGAGACTGAAATACCCTATTTTCTGCACCTTAGAAAATTTCGTCGCGTTTTCATCTCTGGACCCAATACGACTCATGGGTAGGAGACGTATGTTGGGGTGTGGGTGGTATTGTCCAGTCATATACCGAGCAGTATTGGTTAGTGGGATGGATTTTGGTTATTGGAATGGATACGACTTAGAGGTACGTATTGTATTTGTGGTTATAGATCATTAGGTTTCTTAACTTAATCTTAGACTTGTTTGCTTAGGTTGGATCTGAGTACGAGTGGCTCACCATGAGCCGTAAGACAAGGTAAGAATCATACCAAGGAATCGTATGGTAGATAATATCCAATCCTAATGATATATTATTCTACCAGTGATACAAGTAATGGATATTGATTGTATGATATGGTTACGACTTGGTAAGATGAGTCATATACTAGACAGTGTTTTGTCCAAGGGTGGACGTTTAGGTTACGAGCGGTGGATACCAATCGCATCGGAGTGTATGACTCATGTAGTTTAGTCGTATTCCTGTGATGGGATTTTGGTACTACTTAAGTAGGGGTATTCTGGACATTTCCCCTCTTATTGTAATAGGTTTGGGAGGTTATTTACTCTATTATTCTTTTCATTAACACTTAGAAACTCTTCCTAAACACTCCATAATTCTCTCAAGAGCTTTTGGGCAAGGAGAGCTAGGGTTTCAACTGAAGGATCAATTTAGGACTTTTCTTTGTGATTTTTTTCCATCATCACTTGGTTTATAGTATGCTCTCTTCCCTCTTTGTTATTTTATCTAAAGACATGGTTTTTATGAATGTTTTCATGATTTCATTGATTGTATGATATTGGTTTTCAAATATGATTTGGGGGGTTTTGATGTTAAATGGTTGGTTATGGCTTCCCATGGTTTTAATTATGCATTTTTAATGGTGGTTTTAGATGATTGGATTGCCTAGGAATGATTTAATGGTAATTAGAATTGGTTTTGGTCATATTATGCCCCCAATGTGTTTGACAAAATACTTATAAAGATATGTTTATTGCATTGACTTCTTTTAATGAAACTCTTGCATATTTTTAAGCTTGGTTAAGGAATTATCCACGGTTTAAATGGTTTAGAAAGGCTAAAGGCTAAATTGGTTATTGATAACGCTCAACTTACACGTCAATTTAGTGCAAGGCGATCATCGTCAATATATTTACCCAATTTTGGAGTCGGGGTCAAATCCACAGGGAACAATGTGAGTGGCGATTAAACTAATTTGAAACTATAGCAACAAGTTAAATTCTGACAAATGACATGAAAAGATAAAATAGGGATAATTAAACAATGGTTAAGTGTTCAACTTGTTTCATAACTCAAAACTAAGATTTCAATGATTCAAATCAATGATAGAGAGAAACTAGGGTTGGGATCACTATGATTATTAATCCTCCATTGATTAATAACTGTAGTACTTGGTTCTCATGACTTGTGGGAAACACCAAATTACCAATTTCTACAGTTCATCTAAGTGTTTCTCAACCTACCTAGATGTTCGGTTTCGTAATTCACCTGAACTTAGGAAACCCTTCTACTCATACTGATTTTATCGCAAGTTCGCCAGTCTTGTTACAACATTAACCATTAGATGGGAGCTTAACCTTCCCAAATCCTTGTTGGTAATTCACTACCTTTCATTTATTTCTCAGTTCGAGCAAATCAACA
>JAPEIP010000005.1:85825808-85849238 GCA_026120095.1 Capsicum chinense | reverse complement strand
AATACGAATACAAACAACAAAATACCTTTGGTTGCCTCCCAAGAAGTGCCTAATTTAGTGTTGCAGCGCAACTAGGTTATATTGACTACTTAGAATTCATCAAGATACCTTAAAAGTTCTTCATACTTTATCCCTCCACTTAGACGATTTGAATTTCACCCGCAACTTAGAGTCCATCTTTTTGCCTCGATCATAGAGGGTGGTACAAAAATAAAGAAGTCGAGTAATGGATTGATCGAGGTAAATCACTCGACCTTAAAGTGAGGTGTGTTTTTATGTTGCTTTTCTAATGTAAAATCAAGAATATAGGATTCTTGTTCCTCATCTTCACACTCTTCTACTATTTTAAATGAATCCACAGATAAGATATCATCTAAAAATAATGTAGAAAAATGCTTCGCGTGAGGCCTAACTAATTCTACTTCAAAATTTACACTATCTACTAGACACTCACTTTTTTTCACCTTCTCAATGTCAGACTCAAGATCAAGATGACAATCCAGTGGTTGTGATTCTTGAGTTTTCTCCTTAAATTGGCTAATGTCCCCATCATATTCTTCTTTGTTTAGCCACTGTAAACATAATGGGAGTGGGAACTCTTTTAGCTTTGCCCACAACTGTTCTTTATTCTCTAAGATTCATTTCATCAACTTGTTTGCTTGAAGCATGACAGCACACATATCTTCAGTATGATCACTTTGACCATAAGCCAAACACCAAGTTATAGTAAGTAGGACAGTATCCACATCATATTGTGAAGGTCCTGTCCATGCACTTCTAGGTAAATCTAGAAAACAAGCCTCAAAATATGGTCCCACACAATAATAACAAGAATCGTCATCACTCAAAAAACCATCTATCCAGGCAGACATCTCAAGAAAGGTGTGAGAAAAATAAAAATAAAAGAAAATAAAATAAATAAAAAAATAAATAAAACTAAACATATATTTACAAGTTTGAATTCAAGAAAGTAAACTAAATTTAAAAACCTACTCAATACGCCAAATTGTTCCCCGACAACGACGCCATTTTTGATAACGCTCAACCTACACGTCAATTTAGTGCAAGGTGATCATCGTCAATATATTTACCCAACTTTGGAGTCAGGGTCGAATCCACAGGGAATAATGTGAGTGGTTATTAAACTAATTTAAAACTCTAGTTACAAGTTAAATTCAAACAAATGACATGAAATATAAAATGATGATAATTCAACAATGGTAAAGTGTTCAACTTGTTTCAGAACTCAAAACTAAGATTTCAACGGTTTAAATCAATGATAAAGAGAAACTAGGGTTGCAATTACTATGACTATTAATCCTACATTGAATAATAACTATAGTACTGGGTTCTCATGACTTGTGGGAAACACCAAATTATCAATTTCAACAGTTCATCTAAGTGTTTTTCAACCTACCTAGATGTTTGGCTTCCTAATTCTCTCAAACTTAGGAAACCCTCCTATTCATATTGATTTTATCTCAAGTTGGTCAATCTGGTTACAGCATTAACCATTATATAGGAGCTAAACCTTCCCAAATCCTTGTTGATAATTCATTACCTTTTGTTTATTTCTCAGTTCAAGTAAATCAACATAAGGTGAGATCTATTGTTTGCAACCAACATAAAATAATTAATACAAAAGAATTATCAAGATTTTCCCACGATCATTCAAACCCTAGCCAACTATTAAATCAATGAAGGAATCATTATTGATCCCACAACCCTAGTTGTGGGTTTTAGTTCCATATGGAATAGAAAAAGATAACAATAATTGAATCCATAACTCAACGTAATTAAACTTACAAAATATGTAGTCAGAAGTTGATTCTCTAGTAAATCCAAGAGGAATATCCCATAACTCAGTCAAAGAATTGAAAATTAAAATCAAAGTTAAGAGCCAAAACTACAGAGAAAAGTGACCAACTCCCACCCTGCAGTTCAAGGTCCAGATTCCTCCTTATATAAGAGAACCCTAAATTATGCTTTAAATAATTCAGCCTAATAATGAAAACAAAATCACAGAGTGCAGTATTTTTTTGGATAGGTGACGATATTTGTGATGCCTTATCAGGAGTCTGATGACTTATCAGAAATGTCATCAGCTCCTTCTTCAGTTTTGGCTCTTCCTGTTTAAGGCTGATGATGAAACCTGATGGCTTAACAGATATGTGACGACATATCAGAAATATTGTCACATTGTCACTCCAAATCTGATTCTCGACCTAAGACTGATGGTAATCTAGATGGCTTATCTCACTTCTGATGGCTTATCACATGATGTTGTCACTTAGTTCAGCTAAAGTCTATTATCTGTCTAGGTCGATGGAAACTCTGATATATGATTACAGGGCTGACGACTTATCATAAATGTCATCAGCCACACTTTCCTACTATTTGCATTAAAATTCATTTTTTTACCTCCATTATTTTGGGTTTTCTTACATCTTGACTTTTACTGTAAAATCAAGGATAACACATTAAAAACAATAAAAGTTGCCTCAGACCTTTCAATTATTTAGAGTTAAAAGCCTCAAATATGTTTTGTATTTGCTCACATATCAATTATTCATGTGAGGAACATAAAAGTCTCCCAAGTGGATTAATATGGTAAATGGAAGGGCACTTGAAAATCCCCTTAAACTTATAAATGGTTGGGTATTGATGATACTTGCAAGTAAGGGTTTGTATGTTGATACCAATATTAATGGCCTTGGCTAATAAATGGATAATGGTTTGGTTATATCAAAATTATTTTTAGTTGGGCAATATTAGCGGTAAGTGTAGCAAAGTTGTGGAAGGTAGAGGTCCCGAGGGGATCAAAACTGTAATCTCATATTTACCAATTTGAGGTTGGTCTTGGTGATTGTGTGCATGATGTCACACTTTATTTTTGGACGTACTAGTCATCCCATGCTATATTTTCCTGGTCGTGCGGCTACATGCACTAGCGCTTTTTCAGCAAGGGGAGATGAACCCATATAGCCCGTGGGTGGTTTAGCATGGCAAAGCGACGTAATCCAGGTAAATTTGTAAGGGCATTCAAAACCCGGTCCTTTTTCTAGCATGGTATTATATATATATATATGTGTGTGTGTGTGTGGTTGTATGCATATGGATGGTTTTACTTGATTTTATACATGACATTATTTTATACTTACCTAAGATTATGCTAATGATCACTCACTAACCCTGTCTACTGGAGGATGACTACCTACACTATGCAGGAATTGACCGTTCTACTCCTCCTACATAGTGATTGACTAAGGATTAATATTTGGACTGAAGTGGTGATCTTTCATCCTTTCAGAAGGCTCTATTTAATATTATGAATATTTCTAGACATTTTAATTTTATTTTGGATATTATTTTAGGCTATGGTTGGGGACATGTCCCAACCGAATTTCATTACTCTTTTGGTTAGAGGGTTTGTGGTAGTTCTCTGGGTTGGAATGGGAGGAATCACTATAGTTGTCACCCTTGGCATTGGAATAAACTGGAAGGCTGGCATCATCAGACATAATTTCTCACTGTTCCATTATATTTCATTTTGGAAATTTATTATATTATGTTTTGGAATGTCCTTAGTAATGGCCTGGTTTATGACCCTTGTTTTGGTATGATTTGGCATGGTTAGATTATGGGTATGGGATTGTTGGACTCGATAAAGTTAGTCACGGTTGTTACCTTATCCCAGAGTCTTTGTGTCAGCTGTTAAACTATTTTGTTACATACTTGAAATTCAGCCAACTCAACGCAGGTGACTGGAGGTTGGGTTGGGTAACGGGGGTGGTCTCCGATCCAGGACAGACTTGGGACACCGATTACGACCAGGCCCCAGGGCAGGTCATGTCACGCACCCTATTTTGAACCAATCAAAACATTTCACAAGATATAATGGTCCTAGTGACTCTTTAATTTTTAAACAATTATTTTTTTATAGTCGTCACCTTACTTTTTAGCAAAAATTAGGAAAAACCACTTTTTATTATGAAAACGCTGATTTTAGTCTACAAAAATCAGTGAGATTCTGAGTTAGAGTTTTGGTTACTCAAGGGAAAGATGTTAAACACCCCTTAGAACCTATCTGAAGATAGTCCTTAAGACCAATTTAGAAAAATATTTGAGAAAATATTTATTATTTGCTAAAAATGGTGATGATAACATAAAAAATATTTATTAAATTTAATCAAAAAATGCAAAAGGTATATAAATATATCCTCATAATATACGAAAATGTAACATACATAAATATACATAGCTCGAAATACATAAATTGAATAGTATGTTGTGTCACAATGACAAATACATGTGTCAAACTATGTAGAAGTTTTTATAATATTTGTAAAAAGGTGTATATTTAATGCTATGTTTAATTTGAGAATATATTTATGTAAATGTACTTGTCGAAAGATGAAGTTGTATAAAAGATGTAAAAACATGTTAGCATATTAACTAAAAAGTAAAGTAGATTTGTGTGTATCTTATGATACTATGTCAACGTTTATCTGTTTATAAATCTTTTGAAATTAATAGCTAAGAGTATATAATTATAATAAAATACACATGTAAATATGAAGTTGAGATACTGTGTAAATAATTATAATAATAATCTCACCGAAAGGAAATAAATAAATAAGTAACTAATGATAAAAATAACTTGTATATGGTAGTGCATATACACACACGCCTCTTGTGTTTTGGAGACTTTTAAAATTTTAAAGAACTTGAAATAATGTTAGAAAATAAATATGGAATAGGATAAATATTTGAACCATATTGAGAAATATAAGAATCGAATTTCGATAAGCGAATTATTTGCAAATATAAACAGATTTAACTAATTAAGTCATTTAGTAGTTTTTTTGGAAAATTTCAATTAAGATGGTAAAATCGTTAAGAAATATCTTTTACAAAACGAATTGTTTACCAATTTATCTAATTCCAAAAAATATATTTTCCATTTAATATTATGTTTACAATCAAAATTTTGTCTCTTTTATTCTACCAGATTTATTCATAGTATATAGTTAATGATTGAATAATATGTTGTTACTACATATATAAGCGTTGAATAGATAAAGGATTAGTCAAAGAAAACCCATTATTGACATATTAAAGCTGAACCAAAATTGAATCATACTAATATTAATTTTTAATCAGTCACACCACATGAAGATTCATATTCAAATACATACAAAGGTTAGTAAAATGTATACAAATAATAAAGTAATCAAGGAGGGTAAAAAACTCGATACAATAAGTTTCTATTGAAGGAATTGGCTTCTAGCAATTTAGACCCAGATCTCTGTGATCAGCCCAGTAATTGACAAGATAATTGGGTCGAAATGGAGTTTTAATCAAAACTCAAACTCTCGAGTTTTCGTGAAATAAAATAATAATAAGAATCAGTAACTAATCAAATAAAGATATACATACAAATAAATAGAGTATACTTTGAATAAAAGTACTTCATGAAAATATCACCTTGTGAATCAAATTTATGCTTTAAAATCACGATCCAAGGAAAAATGAACAGCAGACAGAAGAGAAAGACTAACATTTGTAACCATCCTTGGAGGTGGAATTGACAAACAAAAATTTACAACATCCATACCTACCTTTCAAGCCAAAAACATGAAAAATACCACAAACACCATACAGAGATGTTCAAATGCTTTTATAATGACGACCTAATCATAACATATGGAAGGATACAGTAACATAACCAAATAATTAATTTGTCATAAGCAAAGTTCATACCACTAAATTGAAAGAACATGACATTCATTATATATATAAAAAAAAGGCAATTTTTAGTGACATTTATATTTTAGTACTCTTTGTAAATGTTTCTAAAGCATATATCGATATTGCATATTTATTCTTGTTAAAAGTCTTTATTATAGTGAATTATTTAATTCTACCTTAAGGTTGTTTGAAGTTGATACCTATTATTGCATTTAGGAATTTGCATACTCTGGGATAAACCTAGGCATGTGACCTATGATTTCAATCATTGTAACAACATTCTTCAAATTTGACAAATTTCATATTCGAAGAGAATCTTTAACCACTAAACCAAAATATATAAAACGGTAACTAGGACGCTTCTTCCATTATCACTAACATGAACTATGCACTAAAATTATTTTCTTTTAAGTCTAAATAGATAAAACACATATATATGGATTTAAGGGAACACATTAATCAAGAGTAAAGAGAAAAACAGATAAAGAAACATAAGTCCTACCTCATCCCGCATATTTGGAACTTAAAGACATTTCAAAACAAATGAGGAAATTCAGAAAAAAGAATGTTCATAAACATAACTTATGAAAAACTAACATCCATTTTAAATGAGATGAGCACCTATAAGGTTATATTCAATGAATCAAAATAGGTGAAAGAGAAAAGAGTAAGGAAAACTAAAGACAGATTGAAATAATCAGCTCCAAATAGATCCACCTTTGTTATTTAAGCACAAAAAAACTCCCAAAATGTATCGATGAGTCCAATCCATAAAAACAATAGGAAAACAAAAAATAAAATATTAATGGAAAGCAGAATGATAAGAGAAAACATAAAATGACAAGAGAAAACATATTTTTTGATGTTTTGACCAACTCATATTTTGATGACAGAAAAGAACAATATTATAGAAGGAATAAAACCATCAGACCAAGTGTTTTGAATGTGAACCAGCTGCGTACATTGAGAAAACCTCATTCACGAATTCTATTCGGAGACAGTAAACAACAACATGAAGACAATAAACAACAACACCATAATCGAGCTCAAAATTAAAGATAAATCATTGATTTGTATACTTACATACTAGCTCAAAATAACTTTCCAAAACTCAAAATTATATTTTTATCCGCAGAGTAACGAAATCAACAACAATGAAATTTAATAGTAGAACAAAATCACATATTCATAAACCAAAATAAATTGAAAGAAAAGGAGATAAAAGTGAACGAAAAGGGATAGGATTCATATATTTTATTGGGTAGTAAGTAGGGGCTCATACGTCAAGATTCTAACTAGTAACTCAAACTCCCTCAAGTTCAAACTCACACCACAAGACATTAAAATAATGATAGAGAGACAAGTAAATTAGTAACAGATTCTTTATGACTAGTAACTTGCATATTGCTTTTTTTTAAATGTAGAACTTATAATTTTCTCCTCATTTCACCAATTTCCTTCATGTTATTTGTTTCTCTTTTCCTAATCTGAAAATCCTATTTTTTTTCCTTGCAATCTTACCCCTAATTTCTTATTCTCCTTTGAGAATGAAGAGGACCCGTATATATAGAAAAATACAGACCTGAATTTTTGAATTTGAAACTTAGATTTGGAAACAAAACATGTGAAAAATAAGAGGAGGAGATATTTGAATTTCAAATATCTCACAAGAATCACCTTTTTCGTCCGTATCTTTGACTATTTTACAGCTTTAAAGAGAATTTTGAAATTGATTTTTTCATTGTTGTTTGAATTTAGGATTAGTTTGCTGGATTTCATGGAGTCGTAGATTGTGGATGGAAAAAATATGGGAATCTTTGAAGGACTAGTGGCGGTGACTCAGCTATGGCTAGGCTAAGTTTTGTAGTTTGATGATAGAGAGGAAGAGGAAGAAGAAGATTATAAGAATGGTCTATGGTTTGTTGTTGGTTTTGAGAAAGAGGATAGGAAAATTTGATGGTCTTGGGGTAGGAAATAAAGTGATGTATCCAATTTTTGTGAAAGAGAAAACATGTTTTTGGTTGTTGAAATTCTTGACCATTTTTGTAAAACCCCACATTTTAAGCCAGAAAACAACCGTCGTTACTATGTGTGTAAATTCTAATCCCATGATTTGTATTTGAATATATGTTTGATGATTATGATTCTAGTTTTAATAATGATTTTGAGGTGCAAAATGATCATACAAATCACTTAGAGAAAAGTTGAGCTAAGAGTCTTTTATTCGGCCAAATTTTGTATTTGATTCTACAAGAGTCAACTTAGAATGTCTACAAATTTCGACATATATGGGATTTTTCATATCAATACCCACCAAATAATAGATAATTGAGTTCTCTTTCCAACACATCTAATTTTGCCTTAATCCGATACCCGAGCAAGAAGCTATTACAATTTTTGTGAGAAACAGTAAGGGTCCATGATATGGCAGCACCACGAGGGCTATTCCGCTGTAATAGGGTCTGCACCATGAGGGATATTCCTCTAAAATAGGGTCTGTGCCACAATGGCTATACCCTAAAATTGTGTCCGCGCCACGGAGGCATTATATTTCTAGCTTCACGATTAAAGAGGCAAAGGGGTAATTTTGTCCTTTTCCCTTAATCCCAGTCATCCAAAGCACGACTTATAACACTCAAAAGGGAATTATTTTCCTATTATCCTCAAAACTACTCATGTATAAACCCTTGCCCTTCCCAAGAATGAGCAATTCAAGACTCTCTTCCCAAGAGCAAGAAATTAAACTTTCTCTCCAAGGATTTAAGCATTGAAGCTTCAATTTTAAGTTCCCTTCAAGGATTCAATTAATTTAGATATGTGGGGTATTCATCAATGAGTTCCTTTCATCCATTAAGTCTCAAAATTTCCTTTTTGTTCAAGTATGGATTTCTAACCTCCTTTTGTGTATCTATTCATGGAAATCATGAATTTAGTCCATGCCTTCTTAGAAATTTGAATTCAAGCTGTGTCAACATATTTTTCTATGTAAATTAGGTTATTTCATACTTTAAATTTCAATTACCCATATCATATTTAAGTGATTGGAAGGGTGTCAAAACTGCGCTACTGGTAAGTACAACATGTGAGTAACCCTAATATAATAGGTAACTCTAATGAAAATGGTGGGAACCCTTACATAGCAGGTTAAACCAGCTCATCTACCCTCATATAGTAGGCTATGATGTCTCAACCTATAATGGCTACATAGTTTTGGAATGCAAGGATTGCTTCTAACAATCACACCCTCATATAACAAGTGAGTTCCCACCCTTGGGTTCGCTCAGTGCTAATTTCTAATCCCATTTAAATAGACACTGAACATGATTTTCTGAAACTAAACATGGACTAAGTGACTGACTTTCGTTGACTAATAGAATACTACTAATATCTAACAACTAACTGAGTTCATCAGATCATGGAGATTTTCTGAGTCATCAGACTGTCTAAAGTCTAAGTATCATAGCTTGACTGAGAGTATCATGAAAAAATGACATGACTCTAGGTACACAACTAATATTTCATGTACAAGTACCCCTAGGACTTGATAGAATGAAACTGACAAAGCATGACTTGCTTGAATACATAATAATCAACATAATGCATTTAGTGAAGCATTTCATCAAACATGTGACTGGTATAAGCTTGTACTCACATGGGGATTTCATGACAACATGCAATTTATGCAATTTTCATTCATTTAGGCATTAAATCAAACATATTGTAGGCATGGTCTATGAAAACATCATTGTACAACAATTAAACATCATGGTCACATTCTAATTTCATTATTCAAGGTTTTAGTTATAGGTTTGCATGAATCTATATCTATAATAATTAAACCCATATAGAAATTATCACCCAATATGGAGAAAAATTCAATTTCTTATTTATCAATGTGAACAAAAACAACCCAATCATGAAATCATAAAGAAAATCCATAACTTGAAGTTGGAAAAGGGATTCTTAGACTTCATGGATGAAAGGAGTCCATGAATGAAAACTATGCATACCTGGGTTAAGATTCTTGATGTTCTTGAACTTGAAGAATTGGAAATCCCTTACTTCTTGAGAGAGAAATCCTAATATTGGTTGTGAAGTAATAATGAATAGAATGGCTAAAATCGAATATAATTGGGAATATATAAAGATTGGTGGTAAATGACCAAAATATCCTTTTAATAACAATTTTCATTTGTTTAATCCGAGCCTGTGATGGCTCGTGCGACGGTGCGTATCTAGAGCGATGGTCCATTATTTCAACCGATACATATGAACTAGGAAAGGGGCTTAATACCTATGTAACGACAGCTTGGGCGATGGTCTCTGTCGCAAGTTTGACGGTCTGACACCCAGCCCGTCGCACCTTATCCAGAAGGTGGACTCACTGTTTCCCTTGTGACGGTCATAGGCGACGGTCCTTCGCTAGTCCGATGGTCCGTCGGCCTCACCGTCGCACCTAGGTAGTTTTTACTACCTTCTGTATTTTGGCCATAATTTTCTCCTCCGATCTCAGATTTTGATGAAATTTGTATCGTTGGAAAGATAATTCAATTTCCCACATGACAAAAAGTTAAAATCTAAACAAATACATATGTAAAAAAGTGGAATTATCTTTCAAAAAAAGCTTCTAACATTCTTTAGATGATTTCAAGCTTGGAAAAATATGGGGTATTACATCTAGCTTCATGATTAAAGGGGATAAGGGATAATTTGGTCAATTTCCCTCAACCCCAATTATCCAAAACATGACTTATAACACTTAAAAGGGTATTATTTTCCCATTATCCTCAAAACTATGCACGTACAAACCCCTCCCCTTCCCAAGAATGAGCAATTCAATCCTCTCTTCCCAAGGACAAGAATTTAAAATTTCTCTCAAAGAATTCAAGCATTCAAGAATCAATTTTAAGTTTTATTTAAGGATTCAAGTAATTGAGCTATGTAGGGTATTCATCAATGGGTTCTTTTTACCCGTTGATTCCCTAAATCCTTTTTTTTCAAGTATGGATTTTTAATATCCTTTTGTGAAATTATCCATGAATATCATGAATTTAACCCGTGTCTTCTTAAAAATTCAAATTCAAGCCATGTCAACATATTTTTTCATGTAAATTAGGTCATTTCATGTTTTAAATTTCAGTTACCCATGTTATATTCAAGTGATACCATGCTAAATCATCAAGTTATGTTTAAACCGTGTAAATATGTTGTTCTCTCAATTTAAACACATTCCCATGTTCAAATTCATGTTTCTCACTTATTAATTGAAATATCTTATACTTTGGGTCTTTGAACTATGATTTTCTACCACTGTTTTAGGTGTTGTTATCATATTTTTGTTATTATTCAGTACTAGTGAGTTATGAACACCCAATACCTATATGTTTTTACATGATTCCATTATAAGTAATAAGTTAGTCAAACCATGACTTTATTATCACATTCAGATTACTATGTTCATGCTAAGAACTTATCAGTACAGTATCATATCATGTTAAACGAATAATAATACCAGTGTCATTTAGTTAGGAGTAACACTTTGCACCTAGTTAATGCAGAGATGGCTTCTCCACCATTAGTTAGGCATGAGTCATTAGTAGAAGTCCCTAAGTTCCAAACCTACGGCTCCACCATAGATTAAGAGGGGTTCCTTGTCAGTTTGGCATGATACCCTCATCCTTCAGCACATCAGCCTTGTGGATCCACATCGCTAGTTATGTATTGGTTCCCCTAGCAAGGTATCAGCACTATTCCAATTAGGATTACAAGTTGGACCCAATAGCTCTGATTGGGGCATGTCGGTTATAGCTATCTCCCACAGTCTCATTTCAGTATTTAGAGTATGTCAGTTTTGGTTTTTATGACCAAGTATACAAATATCAGCAATTTTTTATATAGATTTCAGTGATCCAGTTGTGCAGATAGCAGTGATTCAGTCATTCAGATTTTAGATTATTTTAGTACCTGATATGCTTGGTCTTGTATTCTCTATTTTACATTTTCATGTTTTTATGCTTAGTATTCATACATGATCCTTAATTTAGTTTAATAGCATGTTCTGCCTAACATGAGATTACTTACACTATTCTTGTTTCTTCTGCTCTCCAGCTTACAGAACTGTTTTCTGCTCGTGTAGTTATAAATTTAACTGTGACTTACAATTTTCATGAACAATAATGTTTTAAATGTATGTTTTAACAAATAACTTACGGTCTTCAGTTTTAAAGCATATTTTAAATATTTCCATGATTTAGTGCATGTCTTTATATACTCAGTGCATTCTAAAGTTTTGACTATATATATGCATTTGTGGCTACATCCTTTATAATATAGGTAGTAGATATAGCTCATACACCAGGGTCAGACAGTTCTCATCTCTCAGCCAGTAGGTGATGATTTCTCCTATTTTGGAAACTCTAGTCAGTTGTAGTTCATGTCCAAGCTACCTATAGTCAGTATAGTTAAGGCTTCATAGATAGTCAGTTAGAGTCATAATTTGTAATTCCAATTCTCTTTTCAGTTTTACCATGTTGTAAATTTTATCAATATTACGTATTCAAACTTTCTCATGATCATGTTTCTGCTTAGTAATGTTGTTATTATATAGTTTAAATAAGTTGCTCAAGCAGTATGCCAGTTAATGTGTCAGCTTGAGATCACTTGTGGTTCCATGTACCATGTTACGGCTAGGGGGTTAACTCGGGTCGTGATAATTTTTGAGGTTGGTAATGGCCAAAATAGGGGAATCTTGAAGAGCCAGCAGTGGTGACGCGACTATGGCTAGGATAGGGTTTTTCATTTGGTGATGGAGAAGAAGAGGAAGGAGGACAAAAGAAGAATGGTCTTTGGTTTACTATTGGTTTTGAGAAAGAGAAAGGGGAAAAGTTGATGGTCTTGGGAAAGGGGAGAAAGCGATTTGTCTAATTTTTGGGGAAGAGAATATCCTTTGTTGGTTGTTGAAATTCTTTACCATTTTTTATCAGTCCGATCGAAGATCTAATAGTTAAGCTGATTTAATATTTTCGATTGGTTCAAAAGAGATTTAATAGCTGAGATAAATTTGTGCTTATTTTACCAAGGATTTTGTTGACGTGGTGACATATTATTAGTGGATAAGGTGTGGTGTGGATTGACGAGGTAGATGAATTATAGGTGGACTGGACGGAGTTTTGGACTAAATTTTGAACCTTTTTAGTTTGAAATTGATGAATAAAAATTAAGCTTGAATGAATAAAATTGAGATTGAAAAATCTTTGGGCCCAAAAGATCTTTTCCCTTCTAAAATTATTTTTATTTTACTGTCCTAAAGTTATTTTTTAGTATGTACATATATAAATTATATGAATAATTTAGTATACGTATATAGACTTAAGAGAAATGGTCAAACCCCCCCCCCCAACCTTTATCCCAAATTCAAACTACACACCTATACATTGCCTCTGTCCCCTTTCTCATTCAAAAGTCTATGAAAATACTCCTGCCATCTCTTTTTAGTATGAACATCCTCCACCAAAACTCGACCATCCTCCCCCTTAATGCACTTGGTCGAGGTCATGACCCTTCCGCTTCTTATCCTTAGAAAGCCTAACTGGCATCAAGCCACCCCACTTAATTCTAGGTCGACCCTCCCCGACCTTTCTTTTTTTGCTCTTCTTGATAATCAAGTCCATCACCAGAAGCCTATGTTGGGTCGAAAGATACTCACTCAGAATGACTTTATAGTCCTTACATAAAACCTTTCCCCCTTTCTAAAAAGCATAAAGTCAATCTGAGTTTTCGCTATCAGGCTTCTAAAAGTAATCAGGTGATCTTCCATCTTCGAAAAGCTTAAATTCACAAACACCATCCCAAAAGCCCTCGCAAAATCTAATAGAGCATCTCCCTTGCCATTTTTATCACCAAAACTAAAACCTCCGTGCACATCCTCATAACCTCCCAGAAGATCCCCAATGTTCCCATTAAAGTCTCCCGTAATGACAATCTTCTCTAAGCTAGGCATACTTCTCACTACCTCGTCCAACACCTCCTAGAATCTCACTTATACCTCCTCTTCCAAACCCACTTGCTGTGTATAAACACTACACACATATAGTGAAAACCCCCCAATGACCAACTTAATCTTCATCAGCCTATTATTGATCCTCTTAACCTCCACCACCTGCTCTATAAGCTCCTTATCCACTAAAATTCCTACTCCATTCCGACGTCTCTCACTCCCTCAGTATCACAACTTGTACCCATCCACATCCCTAGCCTTAGACCCTACCCACTTAGTCTCCTGAACGCATGCAATGTTAATCCTCCTCTTCTTAGGAATCTTCACCAGCTCTACGGACTTACCTTGAATGGTCTCTATGTTCCAAGAGCCTACCCTTAACCTATTTTTTCTCACCTCCCTCCTAACTCTACCACCCCTAGCCATACTAGCCCTTCCACCTGACCTAAACCGCACATCCCCCCTGCCCTTCCCTCTTCACCCCCACCTAAAAAAACCCTCAACCTCAACTCCCTTGGATATGAACCTTTTTCACCATTAATTTTCACAACCATCACTCAAAAACCATAACAACCCCAAGCCGACAAACAAATAGAGCAACCGTAGGAAAACAGGAAAAAACTAGAAAATAGTAAGAAAATAGAAGGCACGCACAAAATATTCTATCTGGCCTAATATCTTAAACAATACAACACTATCCACCAATATGCAAAAGCAGCTCATCAAAACTAAAATCACAAGCCACCGAGTAATACAAAGAATCGAAATGGTAAAAAATAACTAAATATAAAATTTTAGATATCACCGGGGTACTCCTGCGTGCTGCTGGTTCCAGCAATTTTTGAGTTGAATCTGGTTGCCGGAATAGAGTTGCCGATAAGCAGCTAACAGTACGTCGCTGAAGTTTGCCGAAGCTTTTTCTGAGATTATAGTTTAAAAATCCCTGTACCCCATCCCAGAAATGAGGTGTCTTTTAAAAATGATGAACATGTCATTACACTAAAACCTCCATAGATACTGTAGTACAAATTGATACTAAGTCAACTACAGGAACATTAAAGTCAACTAGCTTCTCTAAACCTCCAATAGCAAATGTTCCAAGGAAATGGAGACAAAGTGCAAGCTTTCCAAATGACTTCATTATTGGTCTACTAAGCTAAAATACAATAAAATCTTAAATATAGAGTGCGAGACTATAAGCTAAGTTAACGGTAAAAGGGATTGGAATATAAATATTGAGCTATGTTAGGAAAACATGATAAGAAAATATATAACTCGAAAGTAAAAAAAATAGATGAACTACAACCTAATTGGGACCTTATAATCCTAGAAGTCACACAAAAGAAGACAATTAATCCTTCTGAGACTCTATAAGCTCGGTGGGTGCAAACAAGAGGAAAGCTATGGTAAGAAGTATAAATAAGCTTTAACCATGATATTATAAAATTACTTTCCAACCCCAAATTGATAATAATAGTATATATCAAGGTTAAATCAGAACTAAAGGATAATAACGAGAGGCTAGACACCATACTTGAATTATAAATAATAGATTGTAATAAGAGGCTAAATAATCCATATAACTAGAACACTTGTACCGAAACTAACTTCCACTTTCAGAACTCCCATTAATAACCATAATCAATATCAAAATAACTAGATCATAGTCAGAGATTGTTACTAGGCTCGAATTAAAACTCGTAAGTAACCAGCCACATCTGAAATAGTTGATTCTAGGAGGAGCAAACCATAACCAGACACGAAATACCATTATAAAACTTCTGATAGTAACAATAGGGAATATGTGGGACTTAAATTAGAAGTGAAATATAAGTATAAATATACTTCTAAGTACCTAAGCATGGAAAAGATTTTAAAAGCCCAAGGTTTTCAACATACTTTTTGTACATTAGATTAGTAAGTTAAATCTCTAGTTACTAAACCTACAACGGTCTGATCTACCAAAAATGGGCCTAACTACCAAAATACAATGTAAAAAGTGAGAAAACCATAAACAAAATAAAACTAGCACAATAACACACTAATATCATCATTATGCTCAATCTAAAAGAGAGGTAAGCTTAGCCTACCTGGACGCCACCAAACACTCATCAAAATCTCTAAATTAAAGCTTTTCTATTTTGAGAGTTTCCATAATATTTATGATGCTAACATACTTACAATTACTTTTCTAACCTAAAACCAAAATTGAACACTCAATTCCATTCAATTTTTTAGATCAATGTAGTCTATAATGGAGGCTTACACTTAGAGAATTAAGTTGAAAATTATGTATGGAACTATTTATAACATACCAATGATGGTCTCTTTAGAAGTTAATCTACTACTAAAGCACCTAAGGGTCACTAAAGTGACCAGTCCTAGGCTGACCAAGCTACGCTGAAGCTGTCCAACACAGCCAAAGGAGATGCTTCTAAAGAGAATGCCTCTAAGTTGTGCCCAACCACTAAAGCGGATAGCTATTTTTTCCTTGGCCATGTAAGCAGATGCACTAGATACTTGGAACCAACAAAGTTCAACAAGTCCCAATGGACTCTGATTGGGTGCTCGAGATTGGTTCAAACTCTCATGCTCGCAAATAAACTACGCTACCCAAACCAAAATCGATGTTCTAAACATATCGACACTATAAATATTTCCATCCAAGGTCATTTTGATAAAAAGTAGGTCCCGCATAGCCATTATAGCCAAATACTACCCCATATATTAACCACGTCTGGAATCCTTAAACCCTAGACCAAGGGTTCCTATAGCCTAAAATCAACTTTGCAAAGCTGACGAGACTTATAGAAATGGCATCCAAGTCTGTTATACCTACGGTTTTAGCTTGAGACCCATTCTGTAACTTCAAAAGATCCAAAATAAGGATATAACAATAAAAACAAAACAAACTACCCAATAATCGAGTTGTCTGTCCTAGTAAGTCATAAATGACTTAGAGAAACTATAGTAAAGCTCTAATTATAGAAAAACAATGGAAATAAAAGAAATAACTTGGAGGGTCATTATAATATCCACTACTAAATGGACTTTCATCCGCAAAAGTAAAGGGTTAAAAGGTGCCTAAAGGATCGGACATCTAGTTATACTAGGTTTGCATATCATGCTTGATCTCCTAGTTAGATTTCTTTATTAAACAGTTTTTCCACTAAACCTTAACTATAAGAATATTTTAAGGGCACTAGCTCATGACATCTCTAGCCAAAATAGCTACAGGCTCCTCTATAAAGGTCAAGGTCTCATTCAATTAAATCAAGTCCCACTAAAGCACATGAGACTCATCTAGAGTACAACATATAATATAGATACATGTAAAATTAGATGCATGGCTAAAAAAGATAAAGGTAAAGGAAACTCAAATGATACCTCCACAACTGTTCGTAGGATCTCAAATGGTCCAATATACTTGAGGCTAAGCTTGCCCCTCCTTTATCGTACCCTTTGTAGGGTTTACACACAAAAAGACCTAGTCACCAACTATGGATCTCAAGTTATAAAGTCTATGATCGGTATAACTTTTTTCCCTGCTCTAAGCTGCTCAAAGCCTATCCTATTCACTTGAACCTGGTCTAATGACTTATAAAGAGTATCTATACAATGGGGTGTAACCTTCGAGGTCTCAAGAAAACCAATATAAGAGATTGATAATACCTTAAATTGGGCCATCTAAATTCTCAAATAAAAGTTGTTACTATAAAAAAACTCTATCAAAGAAAAAAACTGGTCCTACTAACATCTAAAGTCCAAAAGTAAGCATAAAGAATATTCTTTAAAACCTAAAAATTCTGCTCTAACTGCCCTTCAATTTGGGGATGAAAAGCAGTGCTAAGGTTAACCAGGGTACCTAACTCTTCCTAATATGTCCTTTAAAAGCTAAAAGTGAACTAATAACCTCCATCTAAAATAATGGACTAGGGTACACCATGAAGTTCAACTTCCTCTTGAATATAGATACGAGCCAACCTCCCAGAACTATAGAAGGCTTGAAAAGTGATGAAATTGAGAGATTTGTTCAATAAATCCATAATAACCTAAATGCTATCAAAACTATAAGAGGTATGAGGAAAACCACCTATGAAATTCATAATGACCTACTTCCATTTCTACTATTAATAGGTAGCCTCTGAAGAAATCCACTAGGTCTTCAGTGAACAACATTCACTCACTAAAAATATATGCACTAGGCCACGAACTCCACTATATCTCTCTGCATGCCATTCCACCAGTAATGCTACCTCAAATCCCTAAATATCTTAGCTGTTTTGAGATGAATAAAATATCTCAAGAGCCTTTTAAAGAATCAACTATATCAAATATCTCACTCTCACAACATAAATATAAATTTCAAACCATAGAATACCCTTTGAATCTAAGGTAGACCTTTAAGACTCACGTCTCAGTACCTGATCTCAAATGCTATAAAGTCTACTATCTTTAAATAGATGACCCCAAATTTACTCTAACAATGTAGATCTAGCTTCAACACTGCAAGAATCCATCTAGAGTTAGAAATATCAAGTCAAACTATCAAATTAGCTAAGTACTAGAAATCCAAAGCCAACACATACTCTAAAATTAAAATGAAGGCCAAACTATCCATACTCAATGCCCTCAGGCTCAAGTCATCTGCTACTATATTTTCCTTACCTGGATAGTATAGAATAAAGATATTGCAGTCCTTTGGTAGCTCAATCCATTAGTTTTATCTTGAATTAAGCTCCTTCTAGATCATGATATAGTAAAAACTATGATGGTTAGTGAAGATCTCATAGTGAACACCATACAAGTAATGCCACCAAATATTATGTGTAAAAACTATCTCTGTCGACTCAAAATCATTGGTAGGGTAGTTGTACTCGTACACATTAGCTACCTTAATACATAAGCAATAACACAACCCTGCTATATCATAACATATCCCAATCAATATTAGAAGTATTACAATATATGCTGAACACTCACCCTCAACTAGAAGAGTTAAAATAGAAGCTAAAGTAAGCAAGTCCTTAAGCTTCAAAAAGCTTACCTCTCATCTCATAGATAGCTAAAATAAAACCTCCGCCATTGATAATTTATCATAGAGGCTGCAATAGTAGAAAAACTCCCAATGAATCACCTATAGTAGCCTGCTAACCTTAGTAGTAGATGTATGCCTAACCCAATCATGAATATCCTTGAATAGCCTCCATCATCATCGAGTCCACTATACCACTCTTTTTAGACATCATAAGACAAAGAAAGATATAGACTTTAACCATAACTCCTACTTTGAGAATTTGGCATAAAAACTATGATCTCGCAAAGTATAGAGCATAATCCTCAAATGCTACTCATTATCCTCCTAGATCTTTAATATACAAAAATATCATGAATGATAACATTTATAAAGGAGTCAAAATAAGGACTAAAACTGCGATTCATCAAGTCAATATATATTGTTGGGGCATTGGTCAAGCCAAATGACATAAGCAGGAACTCATAATGGACACAATGAATCTTGAAGGTCGTTTAGGGATGTCCACAACCCTAATCCTTAACTGATGTTAACCAAACCTCAAATCAATATTAGAAGACATTGTTGCACCTTGAAATCTATTCAACAAATCATCGATAAGAAATATAAGATACTTATTCATCATTGTTAGCTTATTCAACTTCCCGTAGTCGATGCACATACATAAAGAACCATTATTTTTCATCATAAATAAAACTGGAGCACCCCAAGAAAATACACTTAATTGATAAAACCCTTACCCATAAGATACTAAAGTTGAATTTTTAGATCCTTTAACTCAACAAAAGCCATATAGTATAGATCAATAAAAAAAGGTTGGGTGCCTAGATCAAGGTTAATAGAAAACTCTATATCACGCATAATAGACATGCCAGGTAGGTGAGTAGGAAAAGTATCAAGAAAGTCTCAGACAATAGGAATGGAGTCAAGTGAAGGACTCACAACACTAAAATCCCGAACATAATCAAGGAATGACTCAAAAACCCCTATAAAATAGTGTCCTAACCCAAATATATTAAATAAACCCCATTGGAATATATCTAAAAGAACCCTACCATATAACTAGGTTATGCCAGACATGGTAAAAGTAATAGTCTTGGAAAACTAAGCCAAGACTGCATGATAAAAGGATAACCAATCCATGTAAAAAATCATGTCAATATAAGCCATTTCAAACAGAATAAAATCAACCCATATGTCATACTCTCGAATAGTTACCAAACACGAACTACATACCCAATATACTACTAAGGAATCACCCACAGAGGTAGCTACACACAATGACATAGATAAAGACTCCCAATACAAAACTAGTTATGGTGTATTGTAAGAAAAAATATACAAAAATACAGATCCTGAATCAAATAAAGTAGAAGCTTCTTGATGGCATACTGAAATAATACCTATTATCATAGAATTCAAAGCCTCGTCCTCTGACCGACTAGGTATATCATATAAATAGCCCTGTGCCATTTTTTTCTTTTCCTTGTTAAATTCATAAAAGTTATGTCTTAAATTTCTAACTTTGGGGCTGATTTGAGTACTAATTGAGACTCAATTTGTGCTAAACTTTTGAGAGTATATTCCTTGTCCTTTCAATGACCTCATGACAAATTCAATTTTTGAATTTTGTTTATGGGCACCATAGGCCTTTTTTTGTCCAATTTTATGTTTGGAGTCTTATGTTGCAACATAGGTAAAATTTTACTTGTATACATATGTAAATTCTGATTTTGATAGTGTGACACTATTACAAGATCAAGGGGCAAAGATGATCAATTTATAAATTTCGGTTTGCCTATGAGGTAGGATCCAGTCTGTTTTTCTATATGATATAGTGTATTGTATAGATTGATAGAATGACTTGATTTTTTATTTATTTTCCAAATTATTTATTTCTATATGATTTGATCATTTTACCCTCCTCATAGTTGATTTGTGGTATTTCTATAGTGTAGAGATGATTAGCATAATGACCAATGCATTTTGGTTTGATTTGTGTGAGTTGTTGATTTTTGGAGATTAAAAAGGCTTTATATTTGACTTCAATCAATAATTGTTGTCCAATGCATAGGATGACAAAATAGACTATACTAACAGATCCTAAACATCGATTCTAGGTTGGTAACATAGTTGGTGTGATTTTACATCATTTGAATCTTATTTTAACCCTCGATTCAATAAGTTATGGAACTGAGTCTTGGGGTCAATTTATTGAAAATGACATTTGTTTTGAAAATCTGATATCGCCATTGATTTGAAAGCATTAAATTTTATATGGTAGCATATTTCATTTGCATTCTTCAGATTTTAGAAAAATCATAAGGGGTTCACAGAGACTTGGAATTTCCAAGTCTCCAGATGGTTACACCACTCAACTGGTGCATCTACTTAAGTGACACTTGTGTTGCTTAAGAAGATGTTTCTTCATCATCTAGCTGTTCACTTCAGAGACTTGAATTAACCAACCAAGTGTTACTTAAGCAATGACTATCTCGCTTAAGTGGCAGCATTACGACCGCTTAAGCAATATATCTGAATGGGGTTTTTGTCTCTAATACAGTGCTTGGATGCTTAAGAAATGATTGCTTAAGCATCCCAGAGTCTGATTAAGCGACAACTGGGTAATATATATATAACATTCTTAATATTTTCACAATTTTTGATACTTTGAGCTTCGGGTTTTGTGTTCTAGGACAAATTTATTTCATTTTCAAGCATGGATAAGCTCCAAATCACTATTTCAAATATTTTTCTTTGCTTCGTTTCTTTTAAATCTTGTTAAAAGTTGATTTCACAAGTGTAATTATTAAATTTTGGCTCAAAAGACCTAAATTAGTAATTCTTTGATTTCAAACCCAATTCCAATCCTTTTTCACTTGGATTTTCTTCTATGAGTTTCTTTAATAATGGGCACTATATTTTTTTTTTTAAAAAATCCAATCTTACCCGTTAATCGAAACCTATTTCAAGGGTCCATTTTGACCCCAACCCAAAAATAGACAATATCCATATCATTGGGTTTTTTTATGTGTAGATTCTATTTTTATGTTTTAGTTGATTTTAAGTCTTTTAATTAGGGAAAGGCTTTGTGCTTTAGGCTTTTGAAATCAATTTTCTTCATTCAAGGTTGGCTATGGATTAACTTCCTTCAAACAGCATTGGGTAGTTAACATTGATGTAAAATCATGTTATAAGTATTGAAACTAATCATAAAATGGTTTTAATACTATTGTGTGCCCATGTGGGGGTCTATATTGTTGTTATTTGGTATCTTTGAGACATTTTTTCTATGTGGGATCATGTGGGATCTTATATGATTATATTAGCCTAGTAATTACATAATTAGTTGTTTTCTTAGTGGAGAATATCTAAGTTGTTTTTTTATATGGTATCAAATGGTATATTTTTGTGTATCTTACACTATTAGTTTATGGACTATATTGGATTCATGGATGTTTGACATATTGAGTGGATTTATGGCTCATATAGTAGGTATATTGGTTGGATTTGGATATTGTCATTATGGTTGGTTGTGACATCCTCATATCAGACAAATTTATGGAACATTGGTACCACTGTGGAATACTGACTTTTTCTAATAGAAAATATGATAGATTTAAAAATCCTCTACTAATATATGTGTTAGAAAAGAGTTATGGATATTGGATTGGTATTGGATTGTATATGGGTTGATGAAATCCCTATAGGTCCTACCTCAAGAGCACAACTCAACAACTGTATATGATAGTTATGCGACAATCTTATGCATCAAATTATAAACATCATCATCATCTTTATTGTATTTGATATATTGTTCTCATTTTGTGTTGTATTTATTTTTTATTTGATATCTATTTATTTGGCCTCTTTCTTGTACTTTTATTTTTGAGTATGTGGATATTATCGAACTATTAGTGGAGATAATATGGGCTACCATTTGTAATATTTTTTTATTAAAGATGAAATGCCCGTAGTGTGTATTTTATATGCTTTATTTTCTATTTTTCTCAATTGGCCTATGATACCTACTGAGTACAAGCAGACTGCACTCACTCCTATCATGTCTTTTTGGTGTAGATCTAAGAATAACTCCTCCACATGGTAGTTGATTTAGGTTGTGTTTGGAGTATTTTTGAGGTAGCAACTATCTATGCTTCAAAAGTTAATCTACTATCTCTTCTTATTTAGTTTATGTCTTATTTTTGTATTTACAGATAAATTATTTTCCTTTTGGACTATTAGTTGTATATTTTAACTTCGAGATATATTTATTGGTCCATACATTATGGCATCATATTTTGGAAGATTTATGGCATTTTTTTTGTATTTTTTCATTTATATTGTATCTGTGTGGTTCGACTTTGTTCTAGAAGCCTCACCTTGGGTTTTGGTGTTGTTTTCCCTTTTTATATCAATTTGGATGGTAGGATTACTTGTTAAGGCTTGCCTCGACAAGTTCCATTATGAACCTTGGTTTTTGGGTCATGACAAATTAGTATTAGAGCAGTAGGGTTCACTAGTCTTATTAGTATAAGAACAAGGTATCTAGTGGAGCCTCGTGGATTGGTATATAGATGTTCGTATCTATCCCTGAAAGGCTATAAAAAATCTTTAGGAAACTTTCTTATTTTGTTTCTTATCGTGC
>JAPEIP010000005.1:85807311-85825708 GCA_026120095.1 Capsicum chinense | reverse complement strand
AGTTGATTTCACAAGTGTAATTATTAAATTTTGGCTCAAAAGACCTAAATTAGTAATTCTTTGATTTCAAACCCAATTCCAATCCTTTTTCACTTGGATTTTCTTCTATGAGTTTCTTTAATAATGGGCACTATATTTTTTTTTTTAAAAAATCCAATCTTACCCGTTAATCGAAACCT
The DNA here is from genome assembly GCA_026120095.1 of Capsicum chinense. Classification (NCBI taxonomy): domain Eukaryota; kingdom Viridiplantae; phylum Streptophyta; class Magnoliopsida; order Solanales; family Solanaceae; genus Capsicum; species Capsicum chinense. The sequence goes on along the minus strand of JAPEIP010000005.1, from coordinate 85,825,529 downwards.
ATTTCAAGGGTCCATTTTGACCCCAACCCAAAAATAGACAATATCCATATCATTGGGTTTTTTTATGTGTAGATTCTATTTTTATGTTTTAGTTGATTTTAAGTCTTTTAATTAGGGAAAGGCTTTGTGCTTTAGGCTTTTGAAATCAATTTTCTTCATTCAAGGTTGGCTATGGATTAACTTCCTTCAAACAGCATTGGGTAGTTAACATTGATGTAAAATCATGTTATAAGTATTGAAACTAATCATAAAATGGTTTTAATACTATTGTGTGCCCATGTGGGGGTCTATATTGTTGTTATTTGGTATCTTTGAGACATTTTTTCTATGTGGGATCATGTGGGATCTTATATGATTATATTAGCCTAGTAATTACATAATTAGTTGTTTTCTTAGTGGAGAATATCTAAGTTGTTTTTTTATATGGTATCAAATGGTATATTTTTGTGTATCTTACACTATTAGTTTATGGACTATATTGGATTCATGGATGTTTGACATATTGAGTGGATTTATGGCTCATATAGTAGGTATATTGGTTGGATTTGGATATTGTCATTATGGTTGGTTGTGACATCCTCATATCAGACAAATTTATGGAACATTGGTACCACTGTGGAATACTGACTTTTTCTAATAGAAAATATGATAGATTTAAAAATCCTCTACTAATATATGTGTTAGAAAAGAGTTATGGATATTGGATTGGTATTGGATTGTATATGGGTTGATGAAATCCCTATAGGTCCTACCTCAAGAGCACAACTCAACAACTGTATATGATAGTTATGCGACAATCTTATGCATCAAATTATAAACATCATCATCATCTTTATTGTATTTGATATATTGTTCTCATTTTGTGTTGTATTTATTTTTTATTTGATATCTATTTATTTGGCCTCTTTCTTGTACTTTTATTTTTGAGTATGTGGATATTATCGAACTATTAGTGGAGATAATATGGGCTACCATTTGTAATATTTTTTTATTAAAGATGAAATGCCCGTAGTGTGTATTTTATATGCTTTATTTTCTATTTTTCTCAATTGGCCTATGATACCTACTGAGTACAAGCAGACTGCACTCACTCCTATCATGTCTTTTTGGTGTAGATCTAAGAATAACTCCTCCACATGGTAGTTGATTTAGGTTGTGTTTGGAGTATTTTTGAGGTAGCAACTATCTATGCTTCAAAAGTTAATCTACTATCTCTTCTTATTTAGTTTATGTCTTATTTTTGTATTTACAGATAAATTATTTTCCTTTTGGACTATTAGTTGTATATTTTAACTTCGAGATATATTTATTGGTCCATACATTATGGCATCATATTTTGGAAGATTTATGGCATTTTTTTTGTATTTTTTCATTTATATTGTATCTGTGTGGTTCGACTTTGTTCTAGAAGCCTCACCTTGGGTTTTGGTGTTGTTTTCCCTTTTTATATCAATTTGGATGGTAGGATTACTTGTTAAGGCTTGCCTCGACAAGTTCCATTATGAACCTTGGTTTTTGGGTCATGACAAATTAGTATTAGAGCAGTAGGGTTCACTAGTCTTATTAGTATAAGAACAAGGTATCTAGTGGAGCCTCGTGGATTGGTATATAGATGTTCGTATCTATCCCTGAAAGGCTATAAAAAATCTTTAGGAAACTTTCTTATTTTGTTTCTTATCGTGCAGAACTTTTATACCTTATGTTATAAATCATATTTCACACTTTTCTACGCGAATGGTGAGAGCTAGATCCTATGAGATTAGAGATTCTAGGCTATTATCCAAAGAGAGAGCTTGATTTAGAGGATGAGTCATGATTCATGGATGACCTCGAGTTAGTGAATGAACACGAGGATCTTGCCCTTCTAGAGGTATTACCAGGGAGATCTCCCCTGAGCCTTAAGTTGATTATGTTAGAGATATGGGGCCTACTCATATCTTATAGAGTTCTTTCACCCTTATTTTGTATGGGTTATTGATTAGCTTACAATCCCATTTAGAGAATATTCCCTTAAGTTCACCTGGTGTTCCTCTAGCTTCAAGCATTATATCTCATATGTGCCAGTGTTTGCCTATGTGTTCCTTTGGTTTTGGGTGTGGATTCTTCAATGGTACTGATATCTTCTTATGGTACTCCATAGACCTTAATTATTGTTTCTACTTCAGTGCCTGTATCCGAGTATGGTATTTTGAGATAAGAGGTTCAACTTTTATCTATGTTACCCCATCAAGTGGGATCTTAGCCAAGTAGATCGACTATGCCTCCTATTATTGAAAGTACAGTTATGTCTTTTAAAGATCATAAGAAGTTTGAGGGATTCACTTGCTTTGGTCCTCTCAGGTTCAGTGGTCTTGAATGTGAGGATGCCTATGATTTCATAATTGATTGTCATGAGAAATTCTATAACCTTAGACCTATTGAGTTGCATGGGGTTGCTTACATTACTTACTAGCTGATAGATGTAGGCAGGGATTGGTGGAGCTCACATATTAGTTGCAGGCATCTTAGTTCTCTAGAGATGACTTGGGATTAGTTACTAACTCTTTTTTGCATAGTTTTATTCTTTACAATACGAGAAATTAGATGAGAGATAAGTTTGATCACCTGGAGTAGGGATTCATGACTGTTGCAAAGTATGAGGCAAGTTCTTATACCTAGTCATGATATTCTTATATCAATATTGCCATAGAGTTTGAGAAGATTTGAAAGTTCGTAAATGGGTTGGATACTTTTCTCCAGCTAGCTACTTCTTAGATGGTAGTGTCAAGGGTATTTTTTCAGAATAGAGTGGATCATACTAAGATGACTGAATCTAGTCTTTGCGTGTCTTAGGGAGGTACCAAGAGGCTTCACCATTAGGGCGAGTTTTGAGGACATACTCCTTAAGGTAGAGATTCTAAAGGCTTTCATAGATATCATGGTAGACTCATACATAAAGCTTTATAAGGTTTAGGTTGTGGGTTTTTATCTTCAGTATCTTTGGGTACCTTTCCATATTGATTTGCGCAATAGGGTTTGCATTTTATTTGATAAGGTTGGCTATTTTGCAAAGGATGTCCTCGCTATTTTTTAGGCTTACTTTTATATCGATAGTGAGAGGTAGAACTTCTACTAGAGTTGCATAAGGAAAAGGTAATGTTGCCTATGGTGGTGGTTACAAGGATAATCTATCAGGTGGTGTTCATGGATAGTGCTATTCTATACCGACGAGACCAGAGGTAGACTTAGAAGAAGATTCCATTTTAGTGGTCTGATTCTTATGGGGCAAGCTTTCTAAAGCTTAAGGATTTGTTAAAAATATCTCCTATCTTGACTTTACCCAAAGAGGGCATGGATTTTACCATCTTTGTAATGCTTTATATATTGGGTAAGATGTTGTGTCGATGAAAAAGGGTATGGTGATTGCATTTGCTTCTTATCAGTTGAAGCCCCATGAGAAGAATTGCCCTACACATGATTTAGAGTTGTGCACGGTTATTTTTACTTTGATGTTATAGAGATTTTCTTAGATCACCGTAGTCTTCAGTATTTCTTCACCAAGAGAGATCTTAATATAAGGCAAAATCATTAGTATTTGAGTTAGTTTAAGATTATGATCTTACTTTTGTCTATCATCTGTGCAAGGCTAATGTAGTTGTATATACCTTGAGCTAGAAGTCAACTAGCATAGGTATCTTGGCACATCTTTTGACCTAGGAGAGACCTTCAATTATGGAGGTTTATCCTTTCGATAATTAGATGATTAGGCTTGATATTACTACACCTAGTTGTGTTTTGGCATTTTTGTAGGCTAGGTTTTCCTTGATGGAGCAAATTGGGATCATAACTTTGATGATGTTTGGTTGAGAGTGATTTAGGAAAATGTGTTGAGTGGAGAGGCTAAAGAATCCTTGCTTAATCAATATGGTATTTTGAGGATTAGAGATTGAGTCTATGTGCTGAGAGTGGGTAATTTGATTATTTTGATTTAGGAGAAGGCTCGTTGTTCTAGGTATTCTATCCATCGAAGAGTGTCTAAGATGTATCATCACTTAAGACAACACTACTGGTGGGGTGGTATAAGGAAGGATGTATTGCATTTTGTATCATATTTCCTATGTTGTCAGCAGGTGAAGGACGGGTATTTGAGTCCTGGTAGTTTGCTTCAGAGGTTACCCATTCTCGATTAGAAATGGGAAAGGATCAATATAGAATTATCGACTGGGTTTCCTTGTACTTCTCGTTGTTCTATAATGTTTGGGTCATCGTGGATCGATTGACCAAATCTGCTCAGGTTCAGGTTTCTTTCAATACAGAGAGGTTGGTCCATATCTATGTTTGTGAGATAGTTTATCTTCATGGTATGTGGTGTCAATCATCTCAAATAAAGGTTCGGTATTCATATCTCAGTGTTGGAAGACTTTTCAAGAGGAGGTTGGTTCCCAAGTTGATCTTAGCACAACTTTTCACCCCCAGACCAATTCTCTGTCGAAGCATACTATTCATAATTTTAAGAATATGCTCTGTACTTGTGTTTTGGACTTTGGAGGTCAGCGGAAGAAATGTCTAGCTTTGGCAGAGGTTACATATAATAATAGCTAACATACTAGTATTGAGATGGCTCATTTAGAAGCATTGAATGGTAGGAATTGTCTTTCTTCAATTAGTTGGTTTGAGGTTTCTACGATAACCTTGAGGTACGAACTTTCTTTGTGAGTCTTTGGATAGATTTTGGATCATTCAGGAGAGTTCAAGCAGTTTAGAGTAGGTGAAAGTCCTATACAGATCATAGACTTTATGCTTTGAGATTTGGTATTGGTGATTGAGTTTTCCTTCATGTGTCGCCCATGAAGGGTGTGATGAGGTTTGAAAGAGGGGCGGGCCTAGCCCTAGGAATATTGGACCTTTTGATATTCTTCGTACTATTGGGATGCGGCTTATGAGTTGGTATTTCCCTCAAATTACAAATTGTTCATCAAATTTTTCATGTTTCCGTGCTCCAACTTTACGTTTTGGATGAGTCTCATGTCATTCGTTGGGATTCAGTGCAATTAAATGAGGGGTTGTTTTTTGTTGCGGAGCCCCTCTCTATTCTAGCTCGGGATATTAGACGACTGTGTTCTATAGATATTCCAAGGATTAAGGTCCATTGGAGACATCAACCTATAGATGAGGCTACTTGGGAGGTCGAGTCTAATATATGTGGTAGTTATCCCCTACTTTACACTAATTTAGGTATTTTCCTTGCCTTTAGTTCAAGGATAAAGTAGGTTCTTAGTGGTCGATGATGTAATGACTTAATTTTTGATGATTTTTATGAATGATTCATTTCTTTGTTATTTAACCATTTTACCCCTACTTGTGGTTGCTTTGTGTACTTCTATGGCCTGGGGTTGATTGGCATGGTTCTAACACATTTTAATGTGATTTGTGCAAGTTTATGGTTTTTTGGAGGTTAAAAGGCTTTATAGGAAACTTTGTTCAACATTTATTGTTCTGGACATCAGATGTCAAAATGAACTACACTAGCACATCTGGAAATTCAATTTTAGGTTGGTAACATGGTTGGTATGGTTTTATAGGTTTATTTTATCTCATTTTGACCATTAGTCCAAAAGGTTGTAAAATTGGGTCTCTAGGGTCAAAATTTTATGAAAATGATATTTTTTTGTAAATTTGATAGCATCATTGAATCTGGTTCAATTGGTTCAGTAGCATAATTCAATTGCATTTTTAGGATGTCAGATAAATCTCAAGTGGTTCGTAGAGACTTAAAGTTTAGCTATTGCGCCATGCAGCTAGTGCAACTGCTTAAGTGATACTTGGGTCGCTTAATTTTAGGCAACTTAAGTGGCTAGTTGGTTAATTAAGCGACATGGCATAACCAAGTGTTGCTTAAGCGATGGCCAACTCACTTAAGCGAGAGCTGCTTAAGCAGAATTAGGCCTGCTTAAGCGATATGTGAAGATAATGAGGGTGTCGCTAAAGCGTAACTTGGCTTCATAAGTGATGACCACTTAAGCGGTCTAGTGTCTGCTTAAGCAACACCTAGGTAATATTTATTACCCTATTCTCAATTCTTTTTACCATTTTTGATACTTTGAACTTGAGTTTTTGTATTCTTGGGCGATTTCATCCATTTTCAAGCTTGGGTAAGCTCCAAATCCCCATTTCAATTATTTTTCTTTAGTTCTTGTCATTTAAATTTTTAAAAATAAAATTTGGAAATTGTGGCCTAGAAGGCCTTAATTAGTAATTCTTTGATTTAAACCCTAATTCCAACCCATTTTTATTTGGGTTTTCTTCTATGGCTTTCTTCAATCATGGGTAATATACTTTTCAATAAAAATTCTGATTTTACCTTTTTTTTTTGGAAATCCATTTCAGGGGTCCAGTTGACCCATATATAAAAATGAGCAATACGGGTATCATTGGCTTCATTTTGAAGCATAAATCCTATATTTGTTTGTCTTAATTGATTTTTAGTCCCTTCATTAGGGGAAGGCTCCGTGTTGAACTCTTTTGAACCCAATTTTCTTCATTCGTGGTAGTTTATTGCTTAACTTCCGTCAGACATAGTTGGGTAGTTAATACTAATATAAAATGATGTTATGGGTGTTGAAACTAATCAAGAAAATGTCTTTACTACTATCTTGTGCCAGCATGGGGACCTATGTTGTTGTTATTTAGTGGTTTTGAGACGCTATTTGCTATATGTGATCGTGTGGGGTTTTATATGATTATATTGGCCTGGTTATTATATATTTGGTTGTAATCTTTGTGGAAAATATGTAAATTTGGTTTTATGTGGTATCAAATGGCATATTTTTGTATATCTTATTCTATTGGTTTGTGGACTATATTTGATTAATGGATGGTTGGCATTTTGAGTTGATTTGTGTCTCACATGGTCGGTATATTGGTTGTATTTGAAAATTCTCATTTTGGTTGGTTGTGAGCATTACTTCCTCATACCATACGTATTCATGAAACATTATTACCACCGTAAAAGTACTGGCTTTTTCAGATAAAAATGTGACATCTTCAAAAACCCTCTACCGTTGAATGTGCTGAAAAAAGTTATAGATATTGGATTAGTACTGGATATTTGATTGTATATGGGTTGACAAATCCCCCATAGGTATTACATTGGGAGCACTACTTGGTAGGTGCATATGGAGGTTGTGCAACAACCTCATACATCACATCATCATCATTATCATCATCGTCTTTAGAACATTTCATATATTGTACAAATTCTATGTTGTATTTTTATTTTTGACCTAAATCTATTTATTTGTGCCTTTTTCTTCTACTTGTATTTTGGTATATGTGTATATCGTAGAACTGTTAGTGGAAATGGTATGGGCGACCGTTTGGGACATATTTTTATCTCAGGTGACGTGCCCACAGTGTGTATTTTATATGATTTATTTTCTTCTTTACTTAATCGGACTATGATACCTACTGATTATAAGTGGACCTTACTCAAACCTACTGTGCCCTTTCGCTGCAGATCTAGGTATAAGTGCCCCGCACAGTAGCTGATTCATGCAATGTTTGGAGTACTTTTGATGTAGCGATTGGTTTTATGCTTCCAGAATTGATCTACTACCTCTTCTTGTTTAGTGTATATATCATTTTTGTATTCAGAGACAGATTACATTCCTTTTGGCTCTATCAATTTTATATTTGACTTTGAGATGTATTTAGTTGGTTCATACACTGTGACACTAAATTTTTGGAGATTTATGGTATCTTTTTTATGTATTGTTCTGCTAATATTGTATATGTGTGGTTTGGCTTTGTTCCAGAATCCTCACCTTTTTATTTGGTATTGTTTACCCTTTTCTTATCAGTTTGGGTGATAGGTTTACTTATCAAGGCTTTCCTCGACATGACCATTTATTTTTGGTTCGTGACAATTATATGCTAGGCAAGGGTTATAGGATAGGATTATAACTAGTATATCCTGAATTGGTACATTGAGTAGACTTAGAATAGAAATATGATTCGAGCATTAGCTTAGAAAGTATATTGTAGTTGGTAAATACTGTTAAACCTGAATACCTACTTATGTGGCCTTAGATTGAAAATAAGTTACCCTAACATGAGATTAATCGAACTACTTAGTGACTTGCGGTGATAGTCTTCGATTAGATCCTTATAGTAGCTTTATGCACTTGGTTACCTTTGTCTTCCAAATTATGGTGATGGCATATTGATGGTTATATATTTTTAGGCCCAAGGCTGTGGTTACAGAAATACACTAAATTTTGGCCTTTGAAAATTTCTTGACCTATAAGCCCATTGCCTAGATTGCGACACATCATATCAATTGTAGAGCATCACTATGAGTCATAGGACTCTAATCGTATCCTGGCTAGTATGTTTGGCTAAGTCTCCATGTTGGTCACAATTAACACCCAACGAGTCGTTAAGACCCATTATAGATCGTATAGTTGTTCTCGTAGCCTAACCAGTAAGGGTGACCAAATATTTTTTCCTTGACAACAACTAGACCAAATGGGTCATACTGTCTGAGTATGAGTTATAGGATTCATACCAGTGTACATACCCCAGGATACTGTCCAGACTACGAGTCTAAGGGATGACTTGAAGCCAATCGTTATGAGTTATCATGTGACCCGTATCGATTGGGTGGTTAATTTTTAGTCTATTTATTAATGGCATTTTGGTCATTTCCTTTTTCCCCTACTTACACCCTATGACCGTAAAACACCTTTGGGGCATTATTTTCAACACTTATAGGACATAAACACTCTCCCAAACTCTCTCAAACACCTAAGGCAAGAAAAAGCTAGGGTTGTAAGAAATTGGCATCTAGAACTTCCAAGGGTTGATTTCGCTCCATAAATCTTAATATATCAGGCATGGTACTCTTTCCCATATCTTATATTGTGAAAAAATTATGAAAAACATATATTTTAAAAAGTTTTATTGTATTGATTTGAATGTGGGTTTTGACATGGGCTGAGGGATTTGGAATGAGTGATTCTTGAATTATTTACCCATGGTTTTCATGAGTTCTTCATGCTTTGAATTGATTTTTTTGAGCTAATGGGGTGCATGGGTGTGGGAATTGGAATGTGGGTCAAGGTAATCCCCCAATTTGATGTTTTGAACTTGGAGATTGGTTTTGAACAATCGTGTTTGCTCAACCCACTTGTGTAAATCGCTTTAAATTATGGAATTGTCACTTGGTTTGACTTACTCACCTGTACTATTGTAATGCATAAATGGTTAAACAATATGCATGGATTTTAAAATGTCTCTTGGCTATTTTTTGAATTAATGAACAAAAAGGGTTGAGGCATTCCCCCATTTTGATTTGATAAGCTAAAGGAGATCGAGGCATTCCAAAAACTTGATTTTTTGAACAAAGAGGGTTGAGGCATTCCCTATAGTTAATGGAATTGTAATGGCATAATTATGAGCTTGAAAGCTAAATGGTATGACAATACCTATAGTGTGCCTTAATGTATAATTCCTTTTTTAATAAATGGGTTATGTGATACTAGTTTTAATTAAGCTTAATGACGGTTTATGTGTCTAATCTATGAAGGTGTGAGTCTCGAATGATTGATATTGGAAACTCATGTTTATCGATGTGGGGATTGGTATTAATGGCCGTATGCATGGTTTACACTATGGATATATTTGTATGTAGGATTGACGTGGGGTCAAGGCATTTTTTTATCTTCCTTAATACCTCCAGTTTGTGAAGCTAACACAAACTGGGGCCCTTTCAGCAAGGAGGCTGAACCCATATAGCCCTGTGGGTGTTTGTTTATGATGGTTGAGCTACATAGTCTAGGCTAATATTTTTACTATCGTGCTAAACCTTGTTCCTTACCCCAACATATATTATACATATATGTATACCTGAATATGTATAGGTCCATTGAGTTTGAAATGGAATTTTGACTGGCACTACTTTATCCTTATCCTGAGTTACATACTAGTGATCCACCCGTTTATCATCTCCGTACATTGTATCCTATGTGATGCAGGCACCAGAGATACCTTTACGTTTCCTAAGCAGTCATAGGATTTTGGGATGCCAGTAGTTAGCTTGAAGTTGTTAGCTTCCATTTTCCAGAAGAGCTTTATTTCATGGTTTTGCTATTCTCTTATGTCATAGACTATTCATATGGTTTCTTCAGCTATTTTCGGGGGCATGTCCCAAACTTAGATTATTTTTAGTTTTTTCATATAAGATTTTTGGATTACTTTGGACTGGGTATTGTTGTTGATATTCATAAACTCGTTTGAGCTTACACTCATTATATCTTGTTGTATATTTGAAATTCATCCATTACTAGTTGTATTGTCTTTTATTTGGATTGGCAAAGAGGTGATCTCCGATCCTCAGTGGACTTGAGATACCCATCACGACCAAACCCTATTTTGAGTCATAATAAAGTTGGTATCAGAGCCTAGGTTTGGTGTCATTAGGTATACATAAAGCTATGTTAAGTTGTATCTCTTTTATAGGTGTGTAGTGCACCACACTTATTAGTTAGAGGATATAAGGTATTTAGGAATGTTTCCCTTTTTTGTGTTCTACTTTTGGGATATCTAGTCTAAGGTCTTGAAAACTCTCTAATTTTAAGTTAATAATATTTTAGATCAGGCTTCCTCGAAGATATGATGCTCATACTGACTTTTCCATCCATCTCAAGGATAATATAGATGGAACTCATCTTAGTTATAGGGTATATAACTGGTCTGGGGCTCCTGATTTTGAATTCCCTCTTAAAGATCCACTGTTCCCCACAGATTCTACAGCGGGTTACAATCATGATCAGTGACCTCATGGAGATATTTTTAACATTGAGTTTCGTCGTTCTATTCATTTTTTATCTAGATAGTGGCCTTTATATCATATCATTCTAGTCTTATTAGTTGAAGAATGAACCAAAAAAGATGAGGGATAGGCAAGGTAAGAAATTTAGATATTTAGAGTAGGGAAGGGGTCAGAGAGATAGAGGAAGAGATGATAGGCAGTGGCCTAAGAAGAGGAATTGAGAGAGTTCCTATGATACTGTTAGTGCTCCTTACCCTAAGTTTTTTGGTGATTGTCGCTATTGGTTCAATCACGGGCTTGAGGTAAAAAAGCCCGATTTTGGGCCAGTAAAGCTCAGTCAACCCCACCCTATCCCCCCTATCAGTTTTATGGTCAGTTACGTCATGGCCAGTGTGATGAGGAGAGGAATTAGTGTTATAGATGTGGAATCTTGGCTACAAGCAGCATAAGTGTCATTCAAGGGTTTCTACTGGGGACAATAAGATTCTGGTTGCTACTTTTTTCATTTTTTCACCAAAGGATGTTACCTCTGGTAACAACATTGGTCGAAGTCATTTTTATGCTCTTATTAATCATCAGAACTATGAGACCTTTTCTGATGTCATTACTAGTATGCTAAAAATTTTCCTCCATGATGTGTATTTCCTGCTTGTTCGGAGGTCTATTCTTTTATAAAAAAAACCATTATGTGACTATTCATCTCGGTTTTGGTCCTTAATGCATTCCTTATGCCTTTTGTGTAGGCTACGGGGTATCTATCTGTGGTATGGAGATATTGGTGGATTTGATAGAGCTGCATACATTATTCTTTGATGTTATTTTGAGGATGGATTAGATCCATTCATTCTATACATCCCTTGATTGTAGGACCCGAAGGGTTAGTTTCGAATTCCCAAATGAACCTACGGTTGAATTGGAAGGAAGTCCTCTAGTTCCTAAGCAAAGGTTTATTTCGTATCTCAGAACCCTAAAATTGATTTCTAAGGGGTTTCTATATCATCTAGTTTAGGTTAAGGATTAAAATTCTGAGGGCCCTTATTTGCAATATGTTCCCATAGTCAATGAGTTTTCCGAAGTATTTTCTGATGATCTTTCTTGTATTTCTCCAGATAGGGAAATTAATTTTGGGATTAATTTTCCTCTGGAAGCCTAATCTATCTCTATCCCTTCCTACTAAATGGCTCCTGCTGGGTTGAAAGAAATGATAAAGTAATTGAACCTTCTAAATAAGGGTTTATCCACTCTAGTGTTTCTTCATAGGGTGTTCCTATTCTTTTAGTGAATAATAAATGTAGTTCCCTATTGATAAGTTATGTATAGATTATCGACAGTTGAATAAGGAATTTAGGGTGACCTCTTTATGAGGTGGACTAGAATTTATGAGAGGTACTTCGTTAGTGGTGCATGATTGTTGTTAGCCCTAAGTTTGAACTTTAAAAGTTGATTATGTATGGGAAAGGAATGTTATCTTGAGGGTAGCGATGCGAGAATTGTGGGAGTAAATTGGTAGACTTGATAGGATATGTGGAAAAAGTTTGGTTACAACTTAGGAAATATTGGAGTGGGAAATTGTGATTTATACCAGAAGTTTAGTGTTAGAGAGATGAATTAGGGTCAAGTCATTTGGAAAATACGAGTATTAGGTTTATAAGAATATATTGGACCCTAAGTAGTATGTCGTTAGATGAGATTTTAAGTATGTAATTTCCCGGTGTACCTAGTTCATATACACAGTGATGCCCCGTGGTATAGAGTGTTATGCTTATAGGTTCAGTGATAGAGAGAATATCCACAAAGATAGTATGGTGAACTAAGGCTAATTTTGAATTTTCTCATGATGGTGAGTTTTAGGGAAGAGTCGTGGTAAATATACTCCTATTCTAGAAATTCCCTTCTATTTTGGTTAAGAGGGGATTTTACTAATGTCGTACGTATTCTATAGTGACTATGTCTAAGGTTCATGCTCTATCCCATGACCTAGAACCGACAATAGTTCTTAGAAACCCAAGCTTCCAAATTGTCAAGCTCTATGATATGATGCTCATGAACCCATAAACCATGCCCTACTACATACTTGGCTCTAAGGAACTATATGTTCTACTTGCTATTGACTTATTTTATGTCATGTCTTAGCCCAAATTGATGTTGTATCTGCAACCTCGTGACCATTTGAAGTTCTTATTACGATAGGCAGTGGTTTCAAGCGGCAGTCCTTGTCTTATTTCGTAAATATATAAATCCCAACTCTATGTTATATGCCCATGATATTTGCACTCGTGTTTTGCACTATGCCAATTTGAAGAACTTATGTTGTGTTATGCTTATGGCAAATAACCTTCTATTTATGATCTAGGTCGTCGCTACGAAGTATTTCATGCCCATTGTGTTATGTCTTATTTCACAGGTCTTACTCTAAGTAGTTCTCGTGGAAGGTGACATAATTGAGAAATAACCATCCCATCCTTGATTCTTACACTCTAGTTCCGTGGTGACCCTTCTTTTAGAAGTATGGTAGTAGCTCTGGTAGTGTAGTAATGCTACAGATAAGGGAGTAGATATTCTTGATGTGAAAATTTTAGGAGAGGGTGATTTCTCAGGCTAGGAACATAGATAAAGGTGGAAGATAAGGTGAACTTTTGTTAAGTGAGGGGATGTAGAAAAGATATGTGTGGGTGGTGTGATTGATAGATACACCAATCGTGGTGTTATGTGATTAGTACTCCTTGATTTAAGATTAGAGAATGTATGATTATAGTGATAATATGGAATAGTTTTATTTGAGGGATGTCAAGTATAAGGTTCTATAGCTTATGCTAGCACCTTTAACTCTGAGTTAGGCTTTAACATGGAAGAAATATGTAGTTATGCTCAGACTCTTGTAATTGTGTATCAGTATCATGGGGGATTTAGGAGATTGAAATAGTGGAGTGTTGTATTCGTTGCTGAAAGCATAGTGGTGATGTGTGGTTATATTTAATGGTTATTAGGTGAATTATTTGGGGTGGATGAGCATTTTACGGGGAAGAAAAGGACACAGAATCCTAATATCCATTCTTGTTTCCCGCTTAAGATACTTATGCTTAAAGTATGTGTAATCCTTAATATCTTTATTTTTTGTCTTTGTTAAAAGTAATTGTGGTTGTGTTCTATGTTAAAATCGAGCTATTGGGTGCCTTAACTCATCATTCGAGGAAAAATGATCCTAATGGGGGGAGATGAAACACCCCAAGTTTTGGCCCTTGAAAATTTATTGATCTCTAAGTTCACTGCACAGACTATGGCTTATTATATGAGTCATTAGGTGTCACTATGAGTCATAAGATTCTAATCGTAACTTTATCGGTGTGTTTGTATAAGTCTCTACGTTAGCTACGATAAACCTAGAGAGTTATCAAGACCTATTACGAATCGTATAGTGGTTCTCATAGCTTAACTAGTAAGGGTGTCAAATGTTTCTGCCGTAACAACTACTAGGCCATATGATTCGAAAGTTCTAAGTATGAGTTATAGAGTACAACTTATAGTTAGACCAGTGTGCATACCCCATGATACTGTCCAGACTACGAGTGTAAGGGATAACTCATAGCCATTCGTTATGAGTCATCATGTGACCCGAAGGACTGGGCGGTCAATTTTTAGTCTATTTATTAAGGGCATTTTGGTTATTTCCCTTTCCCCTACTTGGACCCCACGACCATAAAACACCTTTGGGGAATTATTTTCAACACTCTTCAATCAGAAACACTCTCCTAAACTCTCTCAAACCCCTAAGGCAAGAATAAGCTAAGGTCTCAAAAAGTTGGCATCTAGCAGTTCCAAGGGTTGATTTTTTCATAAATCTTGATATCTCAAGCATGTTACTCTTCCCCAAATCTTATTTTATGAAGATAATGTGTTTTAAGTGGTTTAATTAAATGGATTTGAATATGGTATCTGACATGGGTTGAGGTTTTTGGAATTGATGATCTATAAATTATTTTCCATGGTTTTCTTGAGTTGTTCATGCTTTGAATTGATAATTTTTGAACTAATGGGGTGCATGGGTGTGGGAATTGTAATGGGGGTCGAGCTAATCCCCAATTTTATATTTTGAACTTGGAAATTGGTTTTGAACAATTGTATTCCCTTAACCAACTTGTGTAAATGGCTTTGAATTGTCAAATCGTCACTTGGTTTGAATTACTCACCTATACTATTCCATTACATAACCGACTTTGACCACCTTTTTAAGGCCATACCTAGAATTTAGAGTTTGCCTTAATTTGGTACAACTCTAGCGGCCCGCACCAAAATAGTTCTTTACCTCTAGATGTCCAGTCAACTGTTATGCCTCCACGCATTTTGGGGAGAACCAGCTAATGGTTAAATAATGGACAAGGATTTTAAATGCCTTTTTGGATATGTTTATAATTAATGAACAAAATGGGTCAAGGAATACCCTGAATTTGATTTGATAAACTAAAGGAGGTCGAGGTATTCCTCCAACTTAATTTAATGAACAAAGGGGGTTGAGGAATTCCTCCAAGTTAATGGAATTGTAATGGCATAATTATGATCTTGAAAGCTAAATGGTACGACGATACCTGTGTTGTGGCATTTGTATAATTTCTTGGTTAATAAATGGGTTATGTGAAACTAGTTTTAATTAGGCTTAATGGGGGTTATATAGCTAAGCCATAAATGTGTGAGTCTTGCATGACTGATACTAAAACTCATATATAACGACTGACGATTGGTCTTAATGACCATGTGCATGGTTTACACTTTCATATATTTGTATCTATGATTGATGTGGGGCCGTAGCATTCCTTGGTCTTTCTTTACTCCTCTGATTTATGCTGCTAACACGCATCCGGGCTCTTTCAGCACGTGGAACTAAATCCATATAGCCCGTGGGTGCCTGTTTATGATGATTGAGCTACATAGTCTAGGCTAATGTTTTACTATCATGCTAAACCTTGGTGCCTACCCCAACATCTATTATACATATCTGTATGATTGAATGTGAACATGTCTATTAAGTTTGAAATTGAATTTTTACTGACGCTACTTTATCATTATCTTAAGTTACATACTAGAACTCCACCTGCTAATTGGCTCCAGACGCTGTATCCCCATGTGATGCAGGCAACAGAGATAATTCTATTTTTCCTCTGCAGTGATAGGATTTTAGGGTGTCAACAGTTAGCTTGAAGTGGTGTACTTCCATTCTCTGGACGAGCTTCATTTTATGGATTTGCTATTCTCTTATGTCATAGACTATTCATGTGGTTTCTTTGTCCATCGTCGGGGACATGTCCCAACTTAGATTATTTTTAGTTTTGTCGTAGAGGCTTTGTGGATTACTGTGGACTAGGTATTGTTGTTGATATTCTTAAACTCCTTTAAGCTTACACTCATTCTATCTTGTTATATGTTCGAAATTTATCAGTTGGTAGCTGTATTATGTTCTGTTTGGCTAGGCAAAGGGAGTGGTCTTAGGTCCTCGTTGGACTTGAGATACCCGTTATGACCAAGCCCCGGTTCGGGTCATGACAGTTATAGTACCAGATGGACACCAATTCAGTATCTATCCTTTAAAAGGATGTGGTTTAGTACTTAAATGGTTACAATTGTGTTGTTTGGATATTGGCGATGGCATGCTTACATTTTGATGCATTTCCAAATATTTAGTGGTATGATTCTTGTTAAAACCTTCTTTTTACTATGGTTTTTTAAAAAGGGCTCTATTCCATGGCTTGCATACATTTTGATGCATTTACACTTATTTAGCGGTATGATTCTTATTAAAACCTTGTTTGTACTACGGTTTTTAAAAAGGGCTATATTCCTACTTTTCTTAACTTTAAAATTTATTCTTTGAAAGGGAAGTTGCACCACCCTAATTGTTGAATTATGACATTTTAAACTATACATATTACTTTTGAAGTTCAATAAGGTTGATTCCAGTCCATTATTGATCCACTCTTTTTTACCACTATTTACTCACTTTGGTCGAGTAAGATTCCAACTCTTTCTACATTATTCTTCCGTTTTAGTCCCAAACTCAATCTTGGGCAATGGATTTATAAATTTATACTTATTTAGCGCTAGTTCTAGTCTGGGAAAATACTATACTCTTATTTTTCTCTAGTACTGGATGGAGCAGATTTGTTATTATAGATAATGAAAGTCCTGATTTTTGATAAAGTAGTGTATATGGATATGTTGAGTCCCTATGGTCCCCTTCATTGGATGAACCACAATACTAGAGAAGGATGGTCGTCATAGGTCCTTCCTTTGTAAGCTACTAAGTTGGAGGAGGTGTATTCACTTGGTACATTATGGCACTTGATTAGTTCACGGTACTAGATTATCCTGGAATTTATTCATTAATATGTGTTGTCTATCACCAATATAATTGTTTGGTACTAGTATCTATCATTCCTATGGGGGTTGCATTGGTACTAGTTATGGTTATTGCTTGCTGAGTATTCGATTGAACATTTTTGGTATTATAGGGGGCCGACTATGTTATTATTTGTCTGGGCTCTTCGGTTATATTATTACTTGGATATTTTCTAATGGTTCATGGCAGGCTAGTAATGGACTAGTACCCAAGGTTGTCAATCCACTTCTGATTCGTTTTCCATTATTATGTTGAGCTTTACTATTATTAGACCATCTTAAGACCATCTTATAGATATTCATACTCTGATCATAGAACTTGTTTATGCTACAATTAGCTCCTCTTTTGGTTCCATAATCCTGGAGAGATTTAGGTTTTTAGACCAGCTACCTTTAGTTAGCACTTTCATATTTATTTAATCTTATATATGACCCATTTCCTTCGTAATATTATTATATAACGTACCATTTCGTCATATTACTACTATATATCTATTGTATATCTTTTCCTTTGTTATTCTATTATACATTGTATATGCCTTTCTTTACTGTACTATCATTCGTTGGCTAGTTACTTATTGCATTACTCTTTTGTTCCTAACTACTGGTAGTATATGATAGCTTATCCTTATTACTAGCATAGTGTTATTCTAGATTATTTGTTGGGTGAGATTGTTAATCCTTACTTTTCCTTTAGTATTATTATGTGTCCTTTCTTTGATAGTTGTCTGTAGTTTATATTCATGCCTTACATGTTAACTATAGTTGCACTTTCTTTGGAGCTCAGACGACCGATGCCTACTGAGTGTTTGGTACTTATTTTACACTTTTTCACCCTGCAAATCATAGTATATAAGTTCTTATTGCTGGTGTGTGCATCATGCAGAGTTGGAATGGATTGGAGATTTGAAGTGATCCCATGACATTCATAGTTGTTCCTGCTCTCCCTCTTTTGTTGAACTGATCTTTATTTTGCATTCAAAGATAGTTCTCTCCCTTTGAATTCAAAGAGGGAGAACTA
>JAPEIP010000005.1:85734912-85797508 GCA_026120095.1 Capsicum chinense | reverse complement strand
AAGGATAAGGTAGTGGGCCCATATTCTTTGAGCAAGACTCCCCAGATAACTTCTATTAAGAAGCAATATTTCCTAGGGATTTTGCCACATGTATCCCTTTCCAAACCAACTTCCGTATTTAACTCTAAAATAACTAATACTCAACTTCAACCACCAACTGGCCTCCAACTGAACTATGGAAGGATAATGCACACATTTTTAACCACGCCATACTGATACCATATCGACACCACCAAAACCAAGCGAAAACTTGTTAAAGCCTAAGGAAGCCAAGGCATAAACCATGCAATCAACTCCAAAATCCAACTATAACTTTCTTTTGCCTTTCCAAACTTGATTTCCACTCTAGACCATGAAGAAAGTCACTCGAGTCCTGCCCACGAAACTCTATCATACTGACCTTGAGGAATTAAAGGTAATCCACTGAAAATCCATTCAGGAAAGTATGAGAATAAGCCCATAAGGTGCTACTTGGGCATACAAATAGAGATAACCAAGGTCCAAAATCTATGCCAATGCTACAATTGGTCAAAATGAATATCCAAAACTGAACGCCAAGAGTCCAAAGCATGCATACTCACCAAGAAATGATCCGCTCTAATGTATTCCACCATCTGGGGAATAAGCCACGTAGAATTCAATTCAAGCATACTACTCATGCTGAGTAGATCATCTAAAAATCACTACAATACCTAAAGGCCAAGGTCAAAGTTGAAGGAACCAATCATGCCAATGAAATATCATCTGAAAACCTATCAACCATAATTAATTTGGACTGAAAAAGATAAAATAGATAAATATGGTATAGGCTTAGATAGCCTATAGATGAAATCTAAGCTGAGATAAGTCAAGAAATAAAGGTTGCATACAAGCTCTATAATTTCTAGTTGGAATCTCAACACTAAGGCTGAACTACTTGATCTTAGCCACCGAAACCAAACCAGCAGATAAGTAAGTAGTTGCACTCCTAATCTATCATAAAATCTAAATCACCATTCCAAGGTGTCAAATTTCAAACTAAGCCAATAAGTCTGATCTAAGGCCAAATACTTAAATCAACATTTCTACCCCAATCAGACATAACATTACTGGATCGTACCATTGTCAAAATTGAAACATAGTTGAAGAACAACATCACAATGAAGGATAAACCATATGTTGAAAGAATAAGAAAACAACTCCATATCCGTTAAAGGGCACGAACCACCAAACCATACTTAGGAACTCACTTAGGCTGCAACTGCATAAGTAATTCCCAAATCTCTAGCATCTCAAAAAGTACAACCTTAGTTGAAAATAAAATAATCTAATACTTTATCTTGACAAGGAATACTTAATTTACCAACTTAACAAGTGGTCAGAGAAGTGTTCACCTATATCATCCTCTCGTAACTCCATTAGAGCAAGAACCACATTTAATAAAGATGGAGTACATAACTCTATATCGATACAAAAATTAAAGCTATCACTAAGAGAAAAACCCGATAAACCTAAAAGATGTATCCAAGGCCTCTTAACATCAACAGCAAAACCACTACTGGATGATAGACTAGTTAACATGGAAGAATGGAACCCCAAACTAGTCAAACTCTAAAATAGGATTCATAACCCAATCATCAACTCTCAAACCATAATAGAGACTAATAGGAAGTCCATATACCTTCACTATCGTAATACACTCCACAATTGATCTAGCCTTAATAATAGACAAATAAAATAACCAAACTCAGCTTGCTATAAAATAGAAATCATCAAACCAAGCTAGCCTCCTAACCCAACAAATAATAACTACGAGGAATGAAAAGTCTAACTAGATACTACTAGTTTAGTCATCTACCAAGTGAGGATAAATAAATATCAAACAATGACAATAATAACAATAGTAATATAAACATCAATATCAGAAATAGGAGGTACCAAAATAAAATACACAACAAGTACCACTATAGGGCCACACAAAGGCTAATAAACCAAGGTACATAAGACTCCTACCGAAATGCTACACCCCTATGGAAATATCACTAAACCACTCTATCCATTACTTAATAAAATAATCTATTAGGGTAGTTATATATTCATGAACTATATATCAAGGTACACAATGATTAATATAAACCTACCAAGATGTATAATCATTGATAGATATGAGAACCCCAATAGACACAAATGAAAAGGTAAAGTTAGGAAATAAAAGGCGCACCTGTCACAGTGAAATTTGAAATCATTTGCCTTACGTGTCTGAGGAAAAACAAATTTGAGTAGGTCCAAACTTAGACTACGCGTCTGAATCATTAACTAAGGCACTAAACGTATTGCTTCTAACTAAAGGTGCTAAAATATGACAATACTAATTTGAATAAGTTAGATGACTACTAATCCTACGCCCGAGACCCTATTTCAACTTATGACCAATCTCTCTACAGTCGTATCAAGCCCCTAAAGCCATAATATGATGATAAATATGAGATGATCAAAATTGTTGGACCAACCAATCCAAGAGCACTCCCTACTAAAATGAACCCCCCCTTTCCCCACAATTGAAACACTTCTCAGTAACTCTAGGCTGGAGAGAAACATATTCTAACACTATCTGAACAACCAAATTACGTCTGGGGAACTCTCTAGACTAATGTCCTATCTCACCATAATCAAAGCATGCTTCTGGAATGCTCTGAGGTGCTATCTCTCCGAATCCAGAATGGGCACAATAGCATATAGCCCTATACCAAATACTCTATATAGTTTGAAAAGAACTCTGCTTGCTATGATCACTAAGACTAATTTAAGAGCCACTCATATCCTAAGACTCTACCTATATATGATCGATAGCTGCAAGTGAAGCAGACCTTTATTGATAAGATTCTCACTCCTAGATGGAATACCAATAACATTATACTAGTGACCTGACCTCTTACTGCTAACTTTATAAGTCTTAATACATGGTCTCTTTATGGACCTTGCATGATCAACAACCTGAAAGAATAAAGTCCTAGTTTCTATCAAATGCTCTGATGCTAAATAGAGTGACAATGCTAATCCTTTGACAAATTCACACACCATGTCATGTTGTGAAGGATATAACGTAGAAATATGTTTAGCCCGCTCAAGAAACCAAATCTCATACTCTAAAACTGTTAAGGAACCCTGACAAACACCAAAAAAACCCAACACTATCTTGACAACTCCTTGACGAACCAAATATCATCATTAGATTTAAGGTATCCATGAAATGACTTAGGATCCCCAATGCTAAATATCAAATGGTTGAAGCAGTCATGAGCTCTATCAGAGCCTAGGTTGGCCCTAAATTCTCTGATTGATATTAAAAATATTTGACATCCATCTTTGATTCCCTATTTTAATGCTACACTAAAGCTCTAGAAATGCATGTCAAAGTTTCATATATATCTTTTGATAACCACAAATTATTCATTTGACAAAGAATAGAGTTAAGTAACGTGCTTGAAGCTCATAAACATACTGATACATGACAAATAGTCAAGAAAAAAATTTCCTAAGAATGCCTTATTGCCTCTCAAAGATAGGTTGCATACGTCTCTTCCCCACTTTGCAACACTTTACTAGACACTATGCTCTTTTACCAATATATAGATTAACCTAGGCTCTAATACCTATCTATCATGACCCAATTTCTCAAGTCATAATGGAACCTACTATAATTCACTAGTAGGTCAACCAACCCATAGCTTAGAACTACTAGTTACAAACTACTAAGACAAATAAAGGAAAAATATGCAATAACTATAGTGAAAAAGACTAAATACACAAGCTAGTCCAAAAGCCTAGTAGAATCAGTATAAAAGCTTCTAATATAATAAGACTACACCATGAAGTACAATATAAATATATTGATACAACAATATCTGAATACAACATAGAGATAGTCTAGTACAAAAGAGGGAGAATAATAATACTCCAAATGTAAGTAGGATACCCTACATACCCAAACCATAGCTGCTCAACATGACATATAAAACAATGACAAAAACCTCTACTATGATTTTCAGGTTATAAAAGTGTAGTATAAGTACCAAATATGTGGTAATCAGTAGGCAACTATTGACTAAGCTCTAAAGATAATGTAAATAAAAAAACATGCAAGAAAGAATGTAAACTATGCTAAAATATATAGGTAGTTAACATAGTAAAGGAAAGGAGGCAATGAGGATAAACTATCCTATTCTAGCCGTACTCAGGAACCTAAGTACTTTATAGTATATCGTTGGCCCATATGTAAATAAAGAGAAGATGAAGGATATATAATAGTATACAAGGCTAAAGTATGGATACACAACATGAACACATGAAGGAAGACTATAACTACATATATAAATATATGTACATAAACTAGTCTAATGCAATGGTATAACCTAAAGTAGTCATCCTAGCATCTTAAGGCATCCTAACTATAGTTGGAACTAGTGCTAACATAATGTTGGTCTAAAAGCACAGTGACTAACTAGGGGATAATCATGCGTGATAAAAAAACCATAAAATAAAGGAATAAGAATCATACCTTGAATATAAATACCAGTCCAATAATTAATCTATGATGAACAAACCATAATAACAATAACAATATAAGGTAAACAACTAGCCCATATAAATAATGCCTAAATTAGGCCCCATAACTTGGAAGGTCCAATTAGTACACAACACACCACAAGCAATACTAATCATCCATACCTACGTAACCCCCTATAAGACTGATAAATATAAGTACATACTGGTGATAGGCAATGCACATCAAGGATTAATGCAGCATGAATCCACAATAATATTACCAATGCAAGTACAATAAAGTAACCCAGTGTAAATACCTGGTCCAAATCATTGGCTCACAAAGACAGGACCTATGACAACCTCTCTTTTCTAGAGCTATGGTTCACGGGTGAAGGGGAACTTAGTAGGTTTAATAGTACTCGTATGCACTGGCCTTGATATAATCTATGATTTTAAATAAACATCATATTCAAACCACTCTATCAAATAATATATATATATAAATATAAATGCATGGGCTAGAACTGTAACTAAAAGAGTGTGAGTCCATAAATCCATAACCCAGGGTAAACTTTAGGACTAAATCATCATAAATATGTTTTATTGGTTGGAATCTCTCTTAAATTAAGGTAAATCATAGTAGCAAATCATAGATTGAAATCTATCTTGGGCATATCTCTTAGACATTATTTTTAGTCTCAAAGGCTCATAAGTTATTCATTAAAATGGTACGATTCTCGTGAAGAAATTCATTTTAAAAGTAAAAAGTGGGAGTAAATCCTTTTTTAAGAAAAAAGTAGTAAAACTATATTATTTGTTAGAATTGTACCATTTTCATTTTTTAGTGAACATGAATATGTCGAATCTATGAATTCCATCACCAGTATTCGAACAATAAGATTATAAGCATCTAAATCTCTATAAACTATAGGCAGGTCCTTTAAAAGGATAAAACACTTTCTAAAATCCAATAATATCATAATCACGGCCTTGGGTCTAAAAATAAAAATATCTATGTCATGACCTGAGACTACCCCCTAGTTGTAATATGGTGCTTAAGGTCATAAGTAACCCCAAGTTTATTCATAGTCTTTCATAAGTTGTGAATAAAGAAAGAAAATAACAAAATACTGCATGGAACACTAAATAAAAGATTTAGTCAAGTCAATATAAAAGGATTTTGAAACACATTACTGAAAACTCAACTAATTGTCCAATTGTCTGAAAGACTCTAAAACATGATTAGTTGTTAGGAAAGGTACCCAACTAACTTTGACTATGAAATAAACATGAACTGATATATAGGAAATAATGATAAATAAAAACCTTTGTCCTTGATTGATGAGGATTTACCAATGTAGTGCCTGAGTGGCACACGAACAGTCTAAGTACATTGAGGAACTGAATGTCCAAATCTATGTTATCAGAAAACATAGCGTAAAATAGAGTATGTGGTCAGTACTATGAAAGTACTGGTATGTGAGATAAGAACAAACAGATATACATATAAACAGAGTATGAATAAATGAACATAGAAATAGAATACAAGACCAAGCATAAACATATACTGAAATAATCTGAATAACTGGATAATTGATATATGGACACTTGGTCAAGCAAACCTGAACTGATGTAGTCTTAATACTGAACTAAAATTGTGGGAGATATCATATTACCAACATACCCCAATTTAAGCTAATCAGGGTCCAACCTGTAACCCTACTTAGAATGGTATTGGTACCTTGCCACTGGAACTAACACTGGTTGTGTAGATCCACTAACATAATATCACAAAGGACCAGGGTTTTAATACTCTATTTACAAATGATAACTAAGAGAGTGTCAGTCCTCAACTGGTGGGTGACCTCTCTTAACCTATAACTACTACGTAGTTTTAGAACTTAGGCACTTCTACTAATGGTCTCAGTCCTTTACGTGATGGTGAGCCTTATTCCTAGGTTCACTAGTGCTAAGTCCTATGCCCAACTAAACTGACACTAGTACTAATAAAAGGCTTAACATCACTGATAATGACATATGCTCAACATAATAGCATTATGAATTTAATGATACAAGTACAATCTGAATGACTTAAAACTTAAAATTTGTGATTGTAACACCCCAGGATCCTATCCCGAGACTTCACATGGTGCTTGTAACCCCGAAGGACCAAAAGCTAACCCTTTACTGATCTCTATACCTTTACACTGCATAATATCAAAAAAAAATATGGAAACTATCCATAAGGTTCAACACATCTATGAATACTCATAATACAAAAAACTGAATACTAATACATCCATCTGAAAAAGCCTCTAAACTTTCTAAACTATAGAGTTGATGGGAAAGGTCCCCAACTAACTCCATCAACTGAAAATAAACAACGCCTGAAATAATAATAATAAATTGAGATTCATCCTAAAAAAAAGAGGAGGCACTACTACTGCTGCTGACTGGGACTGAACTGTTAAGGATACTCTAGATCCCGTGCCTCTGAACCTATGGTGTCAAATAAAACACCATAGCGTAAATACTTCAGTACAAGAATTTACCAAGTATGTAGATGAGGTAGGATAATTTAAGGGCTCATGCATGCACAATATCTAAACTGAATAATAATAAAGATGCCGCAAAACAACACATATATGAATGCACAGACCATGAACACAATTATCGCAACTCTAGATACTAAAACTCGGATACCACTTTACTGTAGACTAAAATCACTACTGACACTGAGATACTGAATCATTGACTCATCTAATACTGATAACTGAGAGTTTGGGTATACTTATATCAAAGACTAAATTTTGAGATTACTACTTTTGACTGATAGAATTAAAGATTGATTTTTCTAATAGATTATTTCAGAAGCAATTATCAATGATGAGAAGTATGATTATGTTTGAATCTAACAACAAGAATACTCAACAAAATCTGAGATGGAGATCAAGACTATCTAGTGGGAGATCTCTAGATGTGATAATAAGAATAGACAACATGGTCTGAGACTGAGATCAAGTATCTCTGATGGGAGATCTCTAGATATGATAATAAGTATCTGTATATGAGACCAAGCCTATCTGATTGGATGGTCCATGAATTAATGGAACTATCTGAGTTCCTCACTCAGATAGATGGCTATACCACACACTCTTGATTTATGAAGATTAACACTGAAACTGCAACTATGGGAAGTAGTTACTTAACTGACATACCCCAACCTACCACAGATGGTGTCCAACCTATAACCCCATCTGGAAGGGTGTCAATACTGTGCCATGGGTAAAGACGTCTCTGGTCAAGCCTCTCTAACAGGATAACCTTTGTAGGAAGTCGGCCTGAAGCAATATAATAGTCAAACCTCTCTGATAGTGATAGCCTTTACTGATGGGGAATCCTGCATCCTATGTTGGCTACACAGTTCTGGAGTTCAGGGATTACTCCTAAAGACACGGCCTCTCTGATTGGGAGCAGCCATCCCTTTCCTCGCTTGGTGGTAGTTTCTACTCCCAACTGAAAGACTCTGAACTAAAATTGTAACTGAACACAACTGAACTAAATTTGATACTGATCATGTTTCTTAAAAGATCTGACTATGTTACACTGAGATTACTTAGTTCCTTATCGGATGGAAAAGGTATCGAATCATGGTATCTGACTGATGATACAGAGCTGGAATAGATTACTCAAATCACTTCTGAGATTAGAATTGAATAACTTGAGTACTATTAGATCTGAGTTGATAACAGGACTGAGGCTAGATTACTAGCGATACATAGATTACATAGATAAATGAGATTACTGAGCTTTCTTAAGTTCTACACTTGTCTAAGGATGCAAAGTTCTATAGTTCACTGAGTTTTGAGAATCATGGCTCAACTAAAATTATCGAGAAAATGACACGGACTCTAGAGAACAACTTTATTGTCGGGTATAAATACCCTCAAAACTTGATAACATAAAAGTAAAGCATAATCATTCCATTTATTCATCATCACAAGCATTCGTTCACCATTACAAACATTCGTTTATCATCACAATTGCCCAGGGGTCACTTTAAGAATCTCAGAGTCACAATTATATAATAACGTATGGGAAGTATGCTACTAGATCGTACTTCATTCAACAAAGTTTTACCTCAACTATTACATACCTAAATCAGTCTTGACATGTGTTTGGATGTCACATGGCTTGGAAAAACTTCATACTATTATGTCATAACCTACTTGCTAACTACTTGGCATGTATTAAAAACTTAGCATATATCAAGAGCACATAATTGAGGAATTTACTACTATCACATCTCCACTTATTCACTAAGGTCCTTCAACAAACACTATACGTGCATGGGTTTACACTTATTTGGGGATTTCCTACTACCATGGACTAATTCATTCACTTGGGCATTTTATCAAACACTAGGCATGCATAAACTAACTCACAGTTTGCGGTTTCATCTTCAACATGCTACAATTGCCCTTATACTTCACCTAAGATATTTATCAAACCTAGGGGGAACATGCTTCACTTATTCAACCATTTATACACCCATTTGATATGAACACATCACATAGAGAGTAAAATAAGGAAGATTCATCACAAATATCACATGGATTCCATCTACTAGGGTCAAGGCTCATGAATCCTGTAAACAAACATTAATCAAAACTCAACAGCACATGTAACATCAATTTCAACTCATACAAATTATTAAAAACTCATAAACATAAAAATATTTGAGTTTTGAAAAGGGTTCTTGAGCTTCTTGGATGAAAAGAACCCAAGAGTCAACAACTACATACCTTATTCTTTGAAATTGGATGAATACTAATGCTTGAGGATCTATCCACACTTGTAATAAATAACTCTCGAAGCCCACACTATGAGGAACTTGATTCTATAAGAAATCTTGAAGATTTATGGATGACTTTTTGAAAGATTAGGGTTCTTGAATAAAATCCTAGTTATTCTCTCTTTGGAGAATTGGAAGAGAAATGGAGAAATTAGGGTTTGAATGAGGGTTCTCATATTTATAGAGGCTTTCAATAGGTGGAAAATGACCAAAATACCCTTGCAAAAAAATCCTTAAATTGCTGAAAAAATATCTAATGACATCCGTGACAAGCCGTCAAGTTGGTGATGGGCCATCACGAATTATCATCATAAAAGGGTGAAATTTTGAGTTTCTAGTTAAGGTTGACGACATTGGTGATAGGCCATCACAGGCATGACGACTTGTCACAAAATGTCGTCACCAGGGTCAGAAATCTACCCAGGTCTGATGACATTGGTGAAAGGCCATCACGGGTGTGACGGCTTATCGTAATTGTCGTCACTAGTTTCCCAGCCAGACATGCTGGAGTAAAATGGGCATAACTCTTTGTTTCGATATCTATTATTGACAAAATTGGTATTGTTGGAAAGATAATTCAAAGAGATTTCATTTGATATATAGTAGGTCCTCTAATTCGATATATACAATAAGCTATAGTCTATTAAAGTTGACGACACTTACTAAAACTTGAACGATAGGAAAGATTTCAACTAGTCCTTGAGTTAGGGGACCTCTATGTTCTTAATTCATGCTCAAATAGATTCCCACACGATTTAAAGTATTTCATACTTGGGAAGATATTTCTGAAATATTTAGACTCAGATTTTTTACTTTACCAAGTACGCTCTAACTGGAAAAGGATTTTGTGGGGCATTACAGTGATATATAAGACTAACTATGTATTGGGTATTTAGAACCCACAAACACTATCGAATGTCATTAGTTCTTGATAAATATTAAACAATCCATGGTATGGGGAAATTATGAATAACACCCAAATCAAGTACTAATCATGATGTAGACATTTGCATTATCAAACATATGGAAACATAATTATCATAAGGGGATATATTTTCATAAAGGAACTTGAGTGTTTAACTAGATAAGTTATGAAATTCACAGTTCTCATGAAACCCTAGACAAAAAAAGAATTAAACTTAAAGAAGTTTAGAGAGCTTTGGGACTCAATGGGTGAAAGGATCCCACAAATGAATATCCCACATACCTGAAGTAGAAGCCTTGAAGGAACCTTCTTGAGAATTGGACTTGGTTGAAGAACCCTAGTTTGCTCTTGAGAGAGAAAAGAATTGCCTCTTATGTTTTTGTTGGGTTAAATTTATAAATATGTTATGATTTAGGCTTTTGGGGGTTTTTATACCACCCATTATGAAGCCAAAACACCATGGGTTTAGCTTTTAAGGGAGTGGGAAAAGACATAAAAGTCCCTATAAAAACATGCAGGAAAACACATTCCCAGTCATTATGATTTTCCTCACAACTCATTACAATTGGTTATGTCATTACCTGGGCTCTTGGGATTCTAGATAAATTCTATTATGACTATGACTTGCCACCTAATTACTCGTTATGTCTGACTATGAGTCGGTGGGTGAAATTGTACTCTGAGTCTTAATTCTTGGATCCTTTAGTAGTTAGGCTACGGGTCTAGACAATGACTCATAAGGTATGACTGCGAGTAGTGTGCTAGACTTCTAACCACTAGAAGGGATTCTTTGTTACATATTTCTATGACCATGACTCACTCATGACAATTCACCACGAATGGTTATGACTCTTTTCCTGAGTCATAGTCATAACAATGTATCGGGTTCTTAGGGGATATTTTCCACAACGCTTTTCCATGACATCAGATTAAGGCGAGACTTGAAGTATTGGAAAGCTAAGTTCGTGGCCTATCTTTTAAAAGGTTTAGAGCTTGAAAATTTTAGAGTATTACAATACCTCCCCCTTTAAATCATTCTTTCTCAAATTAAATTGACCGAGCATAAGAAGACTAAGATCATGCACGGAACATTTAGAAGCTGAATCATGACTAAATATCTAAAATTTCAAATGTGATGCATGGACTGAACTGAACTCATGAATTCATGCTATCACATGAGGATGGTTAGGTAGCTTAGACATAAAATGACAGAATTAATCTAAAGAACCATTACCTCAATCTGAATTTGAATTCTTAAAGAAGAGATAGGGATACTTGGCTTGCATATTGGCTTCCACTTCCCTAGTAGCTCCCTTAACGGACTGATTTCTCCATAGAACCTTAACTAAGGAAACTTTTTTATTCCTTAACCTACGAATCTGACAGTTATAAATTTCAACTGGGATTTTTTCATAGAAGAGGCTATCTTTCATTCCCACACTCTCAAAAGAAATGACTAAATTTGTATCACCAACGTATTTCATTCGCATAGAAACACGAAACACTGGGTGCGCTGACACTAACTTTACAGGTAACTCTTAACTCATAGGCTACCATTCTAAATGACGTAAAAATAGTATATGTCCTAACATAGAGAGGAGTGAGTTTATCCTTCCTACCAAACCTCTTCATCCCTTTCAAGGGTAAAATTCTTAAATACATAAAGTCACAAACATGAAATTCAAGCTCTTCTCACCTTACATTTGCATAGGATTTCTGACGGCTTTGGGATGTCTTCAAACTTTGATGAATCAATTTAACTTTTTCCATCACCTCAAATACTGAAACTAGACCTACCAAAGTAGGCTCACCAACTTTAAACTAACAAATGGGAGGTCCACACTTCCTACTATAGAGATCCTCAAACGGAGCCATCTGGATACTAGAGTGTTAGTTGTTATTGCACGCAAAGTAAATTAATGTCAATAGATCATACAAAATACCCTTTAATTCAATAACACAAGCCCTCAACATATTCTTTAGTGTATGAATGGTCCTCTTTGCCTAACCGTCTATTTGTGGGTGAAAGGTTGTACTAAGATAAACTTGGATGCAAAGACCCTTTTGGAAAGCCTTCCAAAAATGAGAGGTAAACAAGGTACCTTAATCTAAAATGATGGTCAAATGAACCCCATGTAATTTCACCAATTCCCTGAGATAGAGTCTAGCATAATCCTCGGCTAAATATGAAGTATGAACTGCAAAAAATAGGCTGACTTGGTTATCCTATCCACAATGAACCAAAATGAATCTTGTTGACGACACTATGGGATAACTCTATAAAAATCTATTTTTACCACTTTCTACTTCCAAGTGGGGATGCTGAACTCTTGATGCGTACCACTAGGTCACTGGTGCTCAACCTTAACCTATTGACAATTCAAGCACCTAGCCATGAATTCTGCAATATTCTTCATTATAACATTCCACCAATAGACTTCCCATTAACCACGATAAATCTTAGTGGATCCAGGGTGAATCGAATATTAGGAACCATAAGCCTCAGCTAGCATCCACTATTCAAATCACCCACATTTAAAACATATAACCCGCCCTGATAACGAAGAACACCATCTCCCCCTTGGGAAAAAAGTTCAACCTTCTGATCCCAAACTACCTTCTTTAACTTAAGCAAAATGGGATCACAATCTTTCTTTTCCTTTACTTTGGCAACCAATGAAGATTTTGAACCATTGTAAACCCAAACACTACATTTGGATGAATCAACTAATTGAATACCCAATATAGCAAGCTGATGAACCGCATCAACTAACTCTTTCTTATTATCCTCAACATGGGAAACACATCCCATAGACAAACACTAAGGGCATTGACCGTAACATTGATTAAACATACTCATATCATAGTCTTTAAATATTTCAAACCATCTTATCTGATGATTATTTAGGTCCTTCAGCATGAATACATACTACAAGCTCTTCTGATCAGTAAATATATCTATATGGACACCATAGAGGTAATGCCTCCAAATCTTTAAGGCAAAATCAACTGCCGCCAACTCAAGATCATAAGTTGGGTTGTTCTACTCATGGATTTTAAGCTGTCTAAAGGAATATACTATGAACTTACCTTACTGCATGATCACACAACTAGCAACAACTATGGAAGCATCACACTAAACTACAAACCTATCTGAACAATCGAGTAGCATCAATACTGGAGCAAAATTTAGTCGAGTATTCAACTCCTGAAAACTCTTCTCACAGGAATCTGACTATAAAAACTTGACTTTATTTTGAGTTATTCTATACATGGGAGAGGTTATAAAGGAGAATCCTTCCATAAATTTTCTATAGTGACTTGACAAGCCCAAAAAACTCCTAATGTTCGACAGAGAGATGGGTCTAGGATAGTTCCTCATAACTTTGGTCTTTTGAGGATCAACTCAAATACCCTAACAAAAAATGATATGATCAACAAAAGCTATTGATTTTAACAATAATTTCCATTTACTAAACTTGATGAAAAGCTGATGATTCTTAAGGGTCTGTAAAATAATTAAAAATTGGTTGGCATGATCACTTTTACTACGAAAATAGATGAGAATGTCATCTATAAAGACTATGATGAACATGTCAGATACTGCTTGAACGCTCTGTTCATAAATTCCATAAAATTTGTAGTAGCATTTGTTAGTCAAAAAGACATAACTACAATTTTAAAATGACAATATCGTGTTTTGAAGGATGTGTACATAGTATCCTATTCTTTGACTCTAACCTGATGATTGTCGAATCTGAGGTCTATATTACAGAAATAATTCACTCCCTTAAGTTGGTCGAGTGGGAGAGGATACTTATTTTCTATTATGACTTTGTTCAACTAATGGTGGTCAATGCTCATTCCTTATCTAAGAGATATTTCAACTACTTTAATTCAATAAGCTCATCTGGTAGCATTCTGTAAAGTGGAATTGAAATAGGATTGGTGTCTAGAAGAAGATCTATTCTAAAGACAATTTTCCTCTCTGGGGGAACTCTGGGAAGATCTTTAGGATAGAATTTTAGGAATTCATCTACTATTAGAACTGACTCAAGTTGTGGAATTTTAAAACTTGAGTCCTTGACTCAAACGAGATAATAGATACAGCCCTTAAAAATCTTTTTCCTTACCTTAAATAAAGAGATAAACCAACTTATAGGGACTGAGGTACTACCCTTCATTCTAGGACTGGCTTATTAGGGAACTGAAACTAAACTATTCTATTTCTACAATCAACTGAGGTATAGCAGGAGTGGAGCCAATCCATGACAAAAATGACATCGATCTTGGTCCTCTCTAACTCTATGAAATTAACTGAATTAACTTTCTAAGATACTTTTATTGGGAAATTTTTGTATACTTATTTGGTTTTAATAAAAATACAGACTAGAGAAGGCATTGAGAAAGGCTCTACAAGAATTTTTGGGCTAACACCATAGTCTACTGCTATAAAGAAAGTCATGAAGGATGGTGTGGATTAAAGATCAAATAATTCATAAACATTAAGGTGGAATAATTGAAACATACCCATAACCATATCAGCAGAATTCTTCTGATACTATCATGTTGAAGGGCATAGAGTCGATTGTGATGCTGGCCACTGGTTGCACTAGAAGTAGCACCTTGTTGATTTGGGAAACCTACTGGTACTGTTGAAGAACTAGCCTGACCCTGCAGATAAAAATCTTTACCCTTATAAGCAACCACCAAGCAATCCCTGATTCAGTGGCCTGTCTTGCCATATCCAAAATAAACATCACAACCAATCATGCACTCACCCTTGTGGTTCTTACCACACCTTTTATAGATTGGGTTAGTAAAACTACTATTCAAAATAACTTAGGACTTAAGGCCTGGTGATATACCCCAATTTTCCTATCTCAACTTAGGTACAGGAGTACTTGAAAAAAATGGGGCCGGGGATAAATATTTATGGAAAAACTAAGAATGATTCCCACCATCTGAACTTTGTTGAGAGAAGTTAAAGCTACTAGTTCTAGACCTTTTATTCTTCCTTTTCTTCTTCTTAAGCTTCTCCTCCTTAATCTGTTGAGCATGAACTATCAGTCTAGAAAGGTCTATCTCCTTAATCAACATTGATCTCCTACACTCCTTGACCACATCCTTAGAAACTCTTGAAACAAACTTACTCATTCAAGACCTAGAATCAACCACCATAGTTAGAGCATACCCTTCTAACTAGGTGAACATGAGTGAATACTCCTTCAAACTCCTGCTAACCTACTTCAAATTAATAAATGTTGGAACTTTGTCCTCCCAAAACTCAAGTGGGAAGAATCTATCTAAGAAAGGAGTAGCAAACTCATTCCACTCTACAGGCCCTGCATCGACATCTCTATTCACCTTTTACTGCTTCACCCAAGTGTGAGTCAACTCTTATGATTGGTAAGTAGCTAACTCAACACTTTCATTAGAAGTGACACCTATGATGTCAGTCACTTTTTGCACACAATCCAAATACTTTTGTGGATCCTCCTTAGAATTAGATCCATAGAAGGTTGGAAGATTCACCTAAGTGAAATCCTAGATTCTGGATGCTGCTATATTCACTACTAGATTGGCTGGATAAATAGCCTATAGGTAATTCTAGATAGCTATAAATAGGGCCAAAATTATGAAGGCAACCCTAAATTTATCATAGGAGACCAAATCATTCAAAGATCATCGAGAACAGGTGGCAATACGGATTGGCCCTTGTTCATCCTTTCGTTAATCCTTTAGAAGAAATTTTCTATATACGGATAAAGGAAAATTTAGAAGAGGGAAACTTAGTATATCTCATGCTACATTATATGACATAAATACTAAAATAAGGGAAATTTTCCTAAAATGTCTCATAGCCTTTCACCCATAAGTATGGCGTGCTTCACACCTTTGAATAAGACTCTACTTAATCCGACTTTCAGACATCATAGGATGCTTTAAACTATGATTTGATACTAAGTTTCGTCATGACCCAGGACTACCCCTAGTTGTAACATGGTGCTTAAGGCCATAAGTGACCCTATGCTAACCTATGGTCTACATAAGCTATAAATACTAAAAAAATTACAAAAATACTATGTGGAAGTTGTTAATTAAACTTGTAAGTAGTCAAGTCAATGCCAAAGGAGTCTTAAACACATCAATGAAAATATAGCTAACTATCTGACTATTTGAAAGGCTCAAAAACATGATGAGTTATTGGGAAAAGTCCCCAACTAACTTTGACTACTAAAATAAACATGAACTAAAATATTGGAATAAATCACAAATAATATAATTAGTCCTCGACTGATAAGGACTCACCAATGCTGGAGCTAAGTGGCACATGAACTATCTAAGTATAATCAAGGAACTGAGCATCTGAACATATGCTATATAACAACATAGTACAAAAGACAGTATATAGTCGGTACTTTAAATCTACTTGTATACGAGATAAGGTCTTACTAGTATACATGTATACTAAGCATGAATGCATGAATATGAAAATAGAATGCAAAACAAAGCATAAACATGTACTGAAATAATTTGAATAACTAGAAAACTGATATATTGACACTTGCTCATGCAAATAAGAACTGATGTAGTCTAAATACTAAACTTAAACTATAGGAGATATTATATAACCAATATTCCCTAATTTAAGCTAATCAGGGTCCAACCTATAACCCTACTTAGAAGGGTGTCGGTACCTTTCCATTGGTACCAACACTGGTTATGTAGATCCACTACCATGATGTCCTAAAGTACTAAGGTGTCACTCCTCTACAAGCGCATGACCCCTAAGAGAGTGTCAGTCCTCAACTGGTGGGTGAACTCTCATAACCTACACCGGTTATGTAGTTTTTTAAATTAGTAACTTATACTAAAGGTCTCGATCGTCTACTTTAGGGTGATCCTTTATCCCTAGGGTCGCTCAGTGCTAAGTCTTGCTCCTAACTAAACTTAAACTAATACTAATGAAAGGCTTAACATGACTGATACTGACATATGCTCAACATGATAATATTTTTAATTTAATGATACAAGTATGGTCTGAATGACTTGAAACTTGACATCTATGATATATATATGAATATCTAGGTATCGAGTGTTCATAATCCACTAACACTAGCTAATGCAGACTGATCTTGACTAATATTAAACAATCCATGGTATAGGAAAATCATGAATAATACCCAAATCAATGACTAATCAAGATGTAGACATTTGCATTATCATTTATATGAAAACATAATTATCATGCGGAAATATATATTCATGAAGGAACTTGAGAGCTTAGCCGAATAAATTATGAAATTCACACTTCTTATGGAACCTAGACAAAAAGAGAATTAAACTTAAACAAATTTGGAGAGATTTGGGACTCAATAGGTGAAAGGATCCCACTGATGAATATCCCACATACCTGAAGTAGAAGTCTTAAAGGAACCTTCTTAAGAATCGGACTTTCTTAAAGAACCATTATTTTTTCTTGAGAGAGAAAGGAATTGCCCCATTTTTTCCTCTTGGATGAAATTTATAATTATGTTATGATTTGGGGCTTTGGGGTATTTTATACCATACCTTGTGAATCCAAAATCACATTGGTTTGGATTTTAAGAGAGCGGAAAAAGACATAAAAGTTCCTAGTAAAATATGTATGAAAACACGTTCTAGTCGTTGACTTACCTCTAGACTGGCTGGGAGTTATGGTCTGAGTCATAACCTTGGATCTTGGGATTCTTAATACATTCTATTAGGACTACTACTTTCCACCTAATGACTCATTACGATTGACTATGAGTCATTGTGTGAAGTTGTAGTTTGAGGATTAATTATTTGATCCTTTATCGGTCAGGTACGAGTTCACATAATGAATTGTAATGTCTGGCTATGAGTCATGTGCTAGACCTATAACCACTAGAAGGGATTCTAGGATACATACCATTATTACTTCAACTAACATGTGATGACTCACCACTAGTGGTTATGAATGGTTTATTGAGTCATAGTTATAGTAGTGTATCGAGTCCTTTGGGAAATTTTCCATAACTCTTTGCCATGACATCAGATTAAGGAAGGACTTGAAGAGTTGGAAATCAAACTTCATGGCCTATTTTTTAAAAGGTTTAGACCTTGAAAAATTTAGGGTATTACAATCCAACATAACCATATCATGGTCAGAGAAACCATCACAATCCATTGAGTATAAAAGTAAAAATTATACTAAAGGTTCTATATCCTTAACTATGTATAATATGCTAGCAACCTAAGTTAACAGGATCTGAGAAGCATACTAAGTATTTCATCTTAAGGATCAATTACTGTTCTATCCCCCAATCTCAAAAATTAGGCCAATTCATGATGTTTTACTCAATATGGCATCCTAACATCCCGATCTAACATGCAACATATGTAATACACCATCTCATGAAGAAGAGTAGACAAAATCCTACCTCGATAAAGAATTGAAATCATTGAATAACCCCCAAATTATCCACTTTTTCTCCATGATCCCAAAATGCCATCATTCTATAAAAATATAAACATACACTTTGTTAGGGGTAAAACAAGACCCATATTTCTATATGAAGGTTCAAGTAAAAATTTAGGTCAAGAATAGGCCCGTGGGGGCTCACAAATAAAATCCAAAATGGAATACGTATGAGGTCTTTTGAAGGACAAGGAATGTGTACTTGAAATTAAGCATAAATCGGTTCTTAAATTAATCCTTAAATTATAGGAATTTTAAGATCTAAATCTATGAATTTATATAAAATAATGGAATTTAACTACAAAAAGTTATAAGAAATGACTAAGGTATATCGAATTAACTAACCTTAGCTCAATGGATGATTGCCCAAACTTTCCTTATTACAAATCTCTCAAAAATAGTGAAAATGGATTGATAAAATAAAGGAAAAATTGAGTGAGGAAGGTGATATTACATAAATGGGATTTGCTTAAGCAATCATCTCTTAAGTGATCCTCAATAGTAGGTAGACCCTCTACTTAAGAAACCCACTGTCTCTTAATATACTTTTATTTAAGAGATGGGGTTATCTCTTAATCAACTGAGTGGTTTAGGTCTGGTTGCTCAAGTAGTGAAATGATTGCCTAAGCAACCTAAGTGTTGCTTAAGCGGTCGCACCAGCTGATGCTAGGAATCAGGTTTTGCTATGTCCAAATGGACTCTGATTAGGTGCTTCAGATTCATTTAGAATATGGTGCATGCAAATAAACTTTTCTACCATACCAAGTACGATGTTCTAGACTTAATAAAATCATGGAAACTTCTGTTTGAGATTGCTTTGACTAAATGTGGATCCCACACCTGTAGTTCCACTTTTCATATAATCATCAAATAGTCCAACATGAGTTCAAGAACCTTAAGACCTAAAACAAGGGTCCTCCAACCTAAAAACAATGTTCCAAAGTTGATAGTGTTGTTGGACTTCTCATCCAAGGTTATCTACTAGAAGTTTTGGTCTGAGACCAAATTCTAAATAATAAAAGATCTAAAATAGGAAAATGACCCTAAAACCCAAATGAACTATCCAATACCAAACTAATGGTCTGGTCAATTGATAAATTACGTATAGTAACCATGGGAAGGCTCAAAATGCCATAAATGCATGCAAATTGAGGAAATGACCAAGAGGATCGTTACATTATCCCTAAATTATTAACTAAATATAAGTTGATTGAAATTTGAGTGAATTCAATTGGTAATAATTCTAGGGTGTTAGAAAATACTAGATTGAGTACAATTATAGCTCTTTATGCTAAAATATGGAGAATTAATTTGATATAAAAGATGGAAAAACCCTAAGATGAGAAAGTAGGTCAATTTTTGGTTTTCGGATAACTGTAGGTTTATAATAGTTGGGAAAGAGATGATTATGAAAATTGGTGTGTAAACTTGTTGTTTAAATATTGAGACTGGATTGAAAAAGAGAGGAAAGTCAAGCTTGTGGCCTTAAGGTAATTCATGTCCGAAATTGAGGTATTTTATGGTTTGAGATTAGCAATGAGACTTGATTGACCTTGTTCTTATGTGAATTTTGAATATTTTTAATTATTTTTGGGCATTACTTGTGATTATTGAATGCATTACATTTTCATTGATATTGATTATAGATGCGATGTTGTTTCAAATATGAATTAATGTTTTGATAATGAAATTAATATTATAATGATGATAATGACACTAACAATGATATTATTGATGATGATATTATAATTATAATGATTTTGAGATGACAAAGATGTGATACGTACATTTTGCATACATGCATTCATCAAATACATTTGATTCTACTGTTATACCTATATGTTGTGATGTATTTTGTTGAAGAATTTGCTTAAGTGTAGAAGTTGTGATTCTGTATATGTATTCTTACTTATGTTAATGGTTATAGGTGTAGAATATTAACTTTGGTTATAAGGTATATCTTAATTCATGTTACTCATATTTGATATTTCTATTTATAGTATTAAGCTGGACCGACCTATAATGCCTACCAGTACTTGTTGATGTACTGATACTACCTTTGTTTTTCTTTTTATTGAGTGAATAGTGTGTTTCAGCATTTGAGATAAGACCTCAACTCTAGCCAGTATTCAAAGACTTTGATTGAAAGGTGAGCACCATGATCGCGTAGCCATTGTATTTTCTGAATTATGTTCATGTCTAGTGTTTTGGGACTAAGACAATCTTGTATCATATTTTATATTTTGAATAATCTTTTAGCCTTAGTTTTGGACACTCTTAGTTATTCTTGTATGGTGCTTCAGGTTCTAGGGGTTATGAAAAATATAAATATTTTGCAATCTATTTGCATTAATTATGTTATTGCATTAAGTCTTAGATTTTACTAAGATAATGATTATTGTGTTAGTGATTTGGTTAAGAATTTAATAATAAGTAATGGGTGACCAAGTTGATGTAGTTGGTTAATGATGGGTTTAGATAGTTCTACTGCCATAGTGTTAGGGTGGGTTTCATTATGGCCATTTGGTTCATGACAAAATATGATATCAAAGAACCTGTTTGTAGATCTCATCTTAGAAGAACATTCATAATAAAGTCTTACAGAGCAGTACGAAGATGTTTGTACTTTCTTCAAAAGGCTATAGGGATTTAAAAAACAAATTCTTTTTTTTCTTTTGTGCCATTACACTATTCAAATTGGCATCTATTAATCCAAATTTGTATTTAACTCATTCACTCTTCATAGATGGAGAATACTCATCTCACCATAGCAGCAATAGCCACACTTGTAGAAACCTCACCAGAGTAACACAATCCATACATGCAGCAACACCTATACCAATAATTAGGGACACTATTTGAGACTAGACTCAAGTGAGATGTAGGGAAAGGATAACAGAAAGAGGGGCAACACCTACTAGGGGTAGAGGCCAAGCAGCCAAAGGATCGGCTAAATAGAGGATTGGCTAAACAAAGGACCCCATTCCCTCTTCCATAATAGGATACTCCCAAGTTAGATTAGAATAAAGATGTGGTAATTAAAGAAGAGTAAGTACTGGCTCCAGATAATGTGTTGCCTATGTGGAATAATGTAGCTTATGCGCCTATGCATAGTGATACAACTCAAGTCCACAAAGTTGATTCGATAGGTGTTGGGATTTTTGAGCAGCTTGGTTGGAATCCATACTACTCTAGCTATCCAGTATTTTCATCCCCATCTTTATAGATAGCAATTGTTGTAGCTCCTAGGATGTGTCCTAGAAAATATTAGGATCAATATTAACTAACTATTAGGATGAACTTTTTTGTAAGTTTATGAAGATGACGCCTCTAGTGTTCAAAAGTACTGAGTTCGAGGATGCTTTTGAATTTTTGAGACTGCCATAACAATCTGTATATGATGGGTGTAGTTGAGAAATATGTATTAAATTTGTGTCCTTTTAGTTCATGTTAAGGCCAAGCAATGATAGAGGTCCTTTGGTGAGAGTAAGATAGCCTTAACTCTAATTACATCGGCTTAATTCTATAAAAGATTATTCCTCACACTTATCATGATTAGAAAAAGGATGAGTTTCTGATATTAGAGTAGGGTGATATTACTATTGTGTCTTATAAGGCCTAGTATGCCATATCCTGTTATGTACTTCAACTTATTACTTCAAATGAGTTATGAATTAGGTACTTTATGAAAGGTTTGAATTCAGGGATTAGATGATTACCTTGTTAGTGGCGGCTTCAGGTAAGTCATCCTAGGTTGTAGTTTGGGTAAGTCATGCTAGGATGTTGTTGATTTCGATAAGAAGGCTAAGCAATTGGAAATTAAGAAAAGGTAAAGGTAGAGATAAGAAGGCCTAGTTGTCTATACAATTCAGTCATACATATTTAAGAGGTCATAGTTGTCATGGTAATACTTCTCTATCTTATCATTCACCCTTGTCGATGTTTGTAGAGAGCCTATTTGGATTATTTATGAACCTTCACGAATTTACCTTTACTTTACAAGCGTACCTTAGAATTAGATTCCATGAACATAGAGGTTTAGGCCACATCAAGAAGTTTTGTCCTAATTTCTTATCTACAGGTCAATTAACTTAACAACTAGCCTCTAGTAAGCTAGTTCTAGTAGGTCATAGTGGTAAAGAAAATTATAGCATTTATCCACATTTAGGCATGGCGGCTAGACTAAAGGGAGGGGTGGTTACCAAGAAAACCAACATGAAGAATAAAGAAAATGGTTGCATTTATCAAGAGGTAGGCATGGTGGCTAGACTATAGGAAGGGGTGTTTACCAATCAAACCAAGGTAGAGAATAGGTTAGTAGAGGTAGTGCTCAGGGTGGTAGAGTTGGTATTCATGGTAGTAATAGAGCTTATCTTTATGTTATTCTAACCTATACTAGTGTAAGCTTCTGATTTTATGACTATAGGTATCATTCTTGTCTGTAACTATATGACTTCTGAGTTGTTTGATCCTAGGTTGACTTTGTTTTTTGTGTCTGTGAAATTTTCCTTAGGCTTGGATTTAGACTATGAATATCTTAGTACTTTTATATATGTATCCACACCAATTATGGTGTTTGTATATGTTGATCAGGTTTACATAAGTGTCTTGTGATGTTTATGGGGTGTAAGACTTTAGCAGACTTGGTAATTTTAGATATGGAGAAATTTGATAATATTTGGGGGATGAGTTAGTTTTCTTCTTATCGTGCTATTCCTGAATGTAATGCTAAGACTATCACTATAGTTATGCCTAGGATAGAAATATTTATGTGGGAGTGTACTTTTAGGCCCGCCACTTTGAGAATCATGTTTGCTATTAATGACAAATCCAAGGAGAGCTTCCAAAATCTCAAGACCTTTATAATCTCAACTCCTATTCTTACTTTACCTGTGAAAGGTAATAACTTCATTGTATATCATAATGACTTATGGTTGGGTTTAGGTGATATTTTGATACAGGGTAAGAACATGATTGACTATGCTTTTAGAAAATTGAAGGCTTATGTGAAGAAGTATCCTACCCATTATTTTGAGTTGGTAGTTATGGTCATTGCTTTAAAGATTTGGAGACACTATCTCTATGGGATGAAGTGTGAAGTGCTCACGAACCACCATAGTTTGCAGTATGTGTTCATTCAAAGAAACATGAATTTAAGATAGATAAGGTGAGTTGATTTAATCAATGACTATGCTATCTTAATCCTATATTATCCAACCAAGGCTAATATGGTGGCAGATGCATTAGTCCAGAAGTCAAAAAGCATGGGAATCTTGATATGGTTGGAGGTGTCGAGGCACCCATTGGCTAGAGAGGTACTTGCTTTGTCTAATAATTTTATGAGATTCCAAATGACTAGCAAGGGAAGGATGTTGGCCAATATGGATAATTAAGTATAATTTCTTCAAGAAGATTAAGGGTAGATAGTTCAAAGACAAGAAGTTAAGAAACCTTAGTGAATAAAGTTTTTCAAGGTCAAGCCAAGGAGGTCATTCTTTATTAAAAAAGAGCGTTGAGAAAATTAGGGAATGTATGTGTTCCTTGTGCGGGAGATATAAATCCTACCATTCTTGAGGAAGCTCAAAATTCTAAGTACTCTATATATCTAGGTGTAACTATGTCACAACCCAAAAGTTGAGGTTATGATGG
This sequence comes from Capsicum chinense, assembly GCA_026120095.1. Taxonomy (NCBI): domain Eukaryota; kingdom Viridiplantae; phylum Streptophyta; class Magnoliopsida; order Solanales; family Solanaceae; genus Capsicum; species Capsicum chinense. The sequence goes on along the minus strand of JAPEIP010000005.1, from coordinate 85,773,070 downwards.
TACTTATCGAGCCTCAGTCTTTATGAGTAAGTCAATTCCCCAAAATCAAAAGAAAATAAAGAATCACTATTAAATACAAAACCAATGAGACTTCTTGATGGAAGTCAAGTCAACCCATATACATATAATGGAATTCTAAATGAAATAACATAAAACCCCCAAAGATATAAGTGTCAAAAACGTATGATCAACTTGACAACTATAATGGTACTCTAGGTCATTTCATTAATTTACTCATATTTATAGTTTTTTGATACTTCCCACGGTGGCTATAGGTTATTTGTGACTTTTTAGAACTATCGGTTTTATTATTAGGAAATTTATTTAGGATTTAGGCTTATTTTTCTATTTGGATTTATTATTGTTTAAGAATTTGGTCTGAGGGCAAAAATTCTAGCAAATGACATCAGATAAGAATTATGGCAGTGCCATCAACTCTGGATTGTTTATTTTAGGCTAAGGTACACTTGGTTCATGTCTTAAGGATTTCAAACTCATTTTGGTCTATTGGGTGGACTTTATGTAAAATGGAAACATAGGTGTACGTCTTACATTTAGTTGAAATGATCTTAGATGAAAGTTTTGATGGTTCCATTGAGTCTAAAATGTCAAATTTGCTATGGTAGAAAAGATTGGTGTGTGGACTGGGTTCCAAATAAATATAGAACACCCGGCCAGAATACATTAGACTTAGAAAAATTAGATGCCTTAAGTTGCTAGTGCAGGTGCGAAAGAAACCAAATGACAACTTAAGTGTTAGTTACTTTAGGGGAATTTAGTCGTTTTAGCATCCTTGGATGTTTTGTTGAGAGCCACTTAAGCTCTCTTTTTATGATTTAGCGGACGTTGTTTTAGCGGTCGGATGTCACTTTAGCAATCCCCATTTATCCTTGCCCAACCACTTCTGGTTAAGCATTAGTCGCTTAAGAAACTAATTGATAAACTTTACCCACACCAGGTGTGTTAAATCCCCCTTACCCAATTTCTTATACATTTCTCAACTATTTCTTCTTTTTTTTAGAGCTTGAAGCATGGAAAGTATGGGGAAAAATTAATTGAATCTATGGTAAGTTATCCCAACCTTTCTTTGTTATTTACCATTATTTTCTCCATTAAATTCCATCCTTTTTCATTATAAGTTATTAGAAATTAGGTCATAAAACCCTTAAACTTTAGGGGCTGATATAGGCTTCAATTTATGCTCCATTTGTGCACAACTTCTGATCTCACTTTCCTTATCCTTCGAGGGACCTAGTAATGGCTTCAATTTTAGGATTCCATTTGCGGGCCCCATAAGCTCATTCACTAATTCTGACCCCGGCCTTTTATACAACAATGTGGCTCTCATTTTACTTCTACTAACATGTAGGTTATTATTTTGATAGCATGATGGTGTTTTGTGAGCGTGGAGCAAGGTCTCGTGATTTGTGTGATACTTGTGATTTTAGAATTGAGAAAGGCTTCAGTCTACGTTTCTTCAAGAGATGGTGTATAGAATAGATTGCATACTAGAAAAGGATGATAGGTCATGTTTATGACTAGTAAATTGTTATTTAGCCTATTTAACAAATTCACAATATAAATGTGACCAGAACCTTAGTATAAAATATTTGTTATGAAAATAGAATACTATCATCCTAAATTATAAGTATGTTGACCATAGATTGATGCTAAGGATCCTTTAGTATGAGGTTTACTATTTGACTTAGTGAATTGGACTGTCGTTTTCTGAATTATTGTATTGCTCTCATGCTAGTTCATACTGTTGGCCCCAAAGGCGTGGTTGCGATACCAGTTGGACTTCATGTGAGTATTCTATCCTTATAAAGTATGCGGATTTAGTCTATATATGCTTAGATGATTATGACTGTATTACTTGGATATTGGTGATGACATGCATTCTTTTAGGCATATTTATGCTCATTTAGTGGTATGATTCTAACCCAAACCATGATTTTACTATTATTTTAAAAAAAAAGGGATTTATTCCCACTTTTTAATGTTAAAATAAATTCTTTTATAATGATGCACCATGGAAACACGACACTTTTGATGCTTAATACAATGAATTTATGCTTGTACTTATGATATTTAAGTAGGCATTATGTGGTTTGGTTCTTGTTCCAAGTAAAACAAGTAAATAAGAGGCTTGAAATGAAAGTGGAAGAAAAAGACCTAAAAAGGATGAAATTTGCAAATAATACGAGTCACCTTACAAATCGTCAACACATCATACAACTCGTAGGTTGACTCATAAGCACAACAGAACCAAAGGCCAAGAAGAAATGCTAAGTAAAGAAAAGATAAGGCTTAGTCATACGGGCCGTAATATAAGGATACGGGTCATCAGAAGAAACCGTATAAAGAACTGAAGCTAAATTTAGATTTAGAGATGAAGTCACAGTAGAAAATGAGCCAGAAGTCTGAGTACGACTCATCTTATCCAATCGTAAGTTGACCAATGTCCAAGTCTTTGAAAGACAAATACCCAGGTGGTAACAAGTAAAGTCCACAAGTCGTATGGTCAAGGTATGACTAGTGAGCATGAGTCATAAAAAGAACAAAAAGTTGAAACCTTAAAAGATCAGACACTGGAGAATATACGAAAGGCACAATACGGCTCATAAGAAGACCTTACGAGTGGACGAGCGAGTCATACCTTATGCCAACATTACTTTTTCTTTTTCATTTTAATTAGGATTCTTGGGTTATTCTGAGATACTGTAAACATCCCAGGGTTTATCTTTTATTAGGTTACACTTGTAGACATTCTATTACATACTTTTACAATGCTTTACATTATTCTTGAGATTTTTTGTTTATTATTCAATTAAAGATTTTGGATTTTATTCTTATTATTCTTGTGTAATTAATTACATTCTTTCTTTATTGATTATCATGGAGTATTGCATAAACATGAGAGGCTAATTTCCCTGACTAGGGTTTTAGGAACCCTGGTGGATTAGATGCATAAGGGAAGTAGGAGATTCATCTATTTTAATGTAATTACATGTATCTTAATCTTCTTCGCATTAATTGACCTTAGATCTACTACGGAAGATTTAGGATTGACTGTATTCGATAACGTCCTTACAAAGGAGTTTGAGATTTGGAAAAGAGGATTAAGATAATAATTTGAAATTCACGTCCATCTTATTATTCTTTTTTCTAATCTAATCAACTTGAGACTCAAAGGATGAAAGTTGAACTAAAGTCATAGACAAGGAGAAATAACGAAACGCCCTTATCTTATAAGTAAAGGGTGATATTTATCATCACATTCACAAGATGGTTGATAATACATATCTTGTTGACTTTACATACAGAACAACAGAATGGTTGGTTGAACACAGAACTTTATGGAGTTTAGAAGCCCGGGGGAACAGAGTCCCAATGTCCATCTTATATTGTTTACAAACTCAAAGCATTCATGTTCGGTTACTAGTTACAATTGATTTCAAATCCCCCCATTTACTTTTCCTCATTGATGGCGTATTTCAATAAGTAAAGCAACTGTTCAACATTTTCCTTGTGGGATCAATCCCAACCTAGTTGTATTATAATATTTTGCATCGACTATAGCATACTTATTTAGAGGTAATTTTGGACGACATCAAATTTTAGCGTTATTATCGGGTAAGACGATTTGAGTATTTAATTGAATTGGTAAAGTTTACGCATTTTATATTTTTTCTTTATTTGGCATATGCTGGTGTATGTCAAACACTAGGAGAAAAGGCAATCCCTTACTCCATTTTGATCTGGATCCTAAAAGAATTCTTCAAACACCATGACGGATGTCAGGAAAAGTTCATGATGGTGTTCTTTCTGGGGTTCAAGACCCGCTTCATCCATATGTTGATCCAAACATAGCACTTCTACATTCTCTAGGTGATCCATGGAATATTACAGATCTACAGACATAACAATTCCTTGCCACTACTGAGGAAGAGATCAGAGAAAATAAAGAGGCTTGATTAGCTGAAGAGATTGGGTTAGCTCAACAAGGAGAACTAGCTAGACAACGACAAGTAGCCAAGTATAGAGATAGAGTTCATAGAGGCAGATCTCCATTATTCATGTATATCAGCACCTATACCTATATGATGATGATGAGGATATGGTTTATGTTGAACCTATTGAGATAAGAGCCATCATTCCTCCTACTTTACCCCCAATGTGATGTTTGATATTACTAACACTATGATCCAATTGTTATATTTGAAGAGTTTGTTTTCGAGATCAGATATTGATGATGAGAACATATATCTTTCTAATTTTACTATGATCTTCACGTCATATACTATTTTGGGGGTGGATCAAGAAGCTTTGAGGTTGTTCCCATTTTCATTGACAGGTGAAGCAACAGTATGGTTAGGAGAGTTTCCGAGAGGTTTAATCGCTACTTGGTATGAGTTGCATAGATAGTTTCTGAAAAGATTTTCCCTCCTACAAGGATGCTATAGTTAAAAGATAAAATCTACAATTTAGATAGTTATTTGCAGAATCTATGTATGAGGCATAGTTTATATTTAATAAGAAGCTGATCATGGTACCTAATCACAAAATCATAGAGTCCAATTTGTTAGAAAACTTCAACAGATCACTAAATATCAGTTCTAAATGCATAATAGATACAATTTTAGGAGGTACATTTATGCATCTTTGGTGGGATGATGTGCAGGATATGCTTGATGATATTTTGGTGACTAAAAAGGTTGGCATACTAGACACACTGAGCATGGTGTAGGTACATATGCTATTAGAGCAACTAATAATTATAAGGATGGTAAGACCCAAGCTGAGGGCCTAGGTAATGATGATGTATGAGCTTTCACCTTGAGCACCCAGGTATGTTCTTCATACCTTGTATTTCAGTTTTAAATATACTGGGGACAGTGTATAGAAATGAAGTTGGGGATGGGGATGTACCAAGGTCGCCACGGGCTATACATGCTATGCTTCAAATCCCGTGTCCACAATCTAAAAAATATGATTTTGAACTGGCATGTTTTGTGGTTTGTTTTGTTGATATTTTTGTTAGTTAGTATGTGTGCTGGAATAGCTTAAAATAGTAGAAATATTTTTACTTATAGCAGTAAATGTTTTTTTGAATAACTATGCTAAAATAATTATGCTAAAAAATTAATACCCCTCTTAAAGGCCAAGTAGAAATGCTAAGTTAAGAAAATATACCAATTAGTCATACGAGTCATAAGATAAGGATACAAATCATGACAAAAAACTATATAAAGAACATAAGCTACAGTTAGATTTAGAGTTGAAGTCATAGAAGAAGATAAGTTAGAAGTCTATGTACTACTCATATGATTCACCCGTAAGCAGACCAATGTCTAAAGCTTGGAAAGACAAATACCTAGGTAGTAACAAGTGAAGGTCGCGAGTTGTATGGTCAAGGTACAACTAATGATCATGATTCATAAGAAGAACACAAAGTTGAAGCCCTGGAAGACTAGACACTAAAGAATATACAAGAGGCACAGTACGACTCATAAGAAAACCTTACAAGTGAACGAGTAAGTTGTACCTTGTGAAAATATTACTTTTCCTTTATAGTTTTAATTAGGATCCCTGGGTTATTTTGGGATACTATAAATTCCCTAGGGTTTATATTTTATTATGTCACACTCCTAGACATACTTTACATTATTCTTGAGATTTTTGGGTTATTATTCAATTGAAGATTTTGGATTTTATTTTTATTATTCTTGTATAATTAATTACATGCTTTCTTTATTGATTATCATGGAGTATTACTTGAACATTAGTGGAAAATTTTCTTGACTAGGGTTGTGGGAACTCTGGCAGATTAGCTACATAAGGGAAGAGGGACATTCATCTATTCTAACATAACTACATGCACCTTAATCCTCTTCACATTAATTGACCTCAGAGCTACTGCAGAAGCTTGAGGATTTTCTATATTTAATAATGTACTCACAAGGGTGTTTGATATTAGGAAAAGAGGATTAAGATAGTAATTTAAGATTCACATCCATGTTATTATTCAATTATTTAAAAAAACAACTTGTGACTTAAAAGGTAAAAGTTGAACTAAAGTCATAGACAAGGAGCAATAAGGCAATGCCCTGAGACTCATAAGGTAAAGAGTGAGATTTATCAATATGTTCACAAGAATGTTGACAATACATATCTTTTTTACTTTACATGTAGGACAACAGAATAGATCAGTTGAACACAAGAAATTTATGGAGTTGAGAAGCCAGGGAAAACATAGTCCTAGTGTTTGTCTTCTATTACTTACAAACTAAAAGCATTCAAGTTTGGTTACTACTTACGATTGATTTCAAATACCCCTATTTACTTTTCTGCATTGCAGTGGATTTCAACAAGTAACTGCTCAATATTTTGCCTGTGGAATCGACCATAACCTAGTTGGGTTACTATATTTGGCATCGACCAAAACATAGTTCTTTAGAGGTTAGTTTTGGGTGACATCATGTAACAAGAATCATACCACTTTACGTAATTATTTATGAGCATCTATGGCTGACCCAATCTTTTCTCAATACTATTTAATTTGGTTGAGGGTGATTTTGACCCTTTCTATGCTTTTATGTTAATTTAGTCTTGGAGTTGATCTCAGGTAATGGATTCACAGATATACACTCTTTTTGTTAAAATTTGAGTCCATGTACTAATTATATATGTATCTCACTAGTACAGGATAGAGTAAAATAGTTATGATGATGATGATGATTATTGAAAGACCCAGATTGGGACTAGGCAGTGTATACAAATATTCTCCAATCCCTAGGGCCCTATTTTCTTGTGAGACACAATGTTGGAGAAATGAGGTAACTGTGGGTCTTGCCTTTGTGAGCTTTTGAGCTAAAGGATCTTATACACTTTGTACATTATGGAACTCAAATCAGACATGGCACTATGGATTGACGTTTGTATTCATTCATTTATATGGATTGCATATCAGCAGTATATTATTTGGTGCTTATATATATTTTTCTTATATGGTGTTGTATAGGTATAGGCTATGATTTTTGTCTGTTGAGTGCTTGATTGAACCTTCTGGGTTTAAGAGGCCCAATCAGGTATTATTTTTTCTGATTGGCGAATTTCTTTATTGTTGTTATTATGGTTAGTTCGTGGAAGGTTGATTATGGACTGTACCCAAGGTTGTCTGTACACTTTTGATCCTTTTATTTTTTTATTGTAAAGTATATTATTAATAGTTATCTCATGGTTAGGCATTATGATTAGGGACCCGCATAATTCTAGTCTTAGTTTACGTATCTTGTCATGACCCTCGAGATGTTAGGTTGGACCCCTTAGGCTGTAACCTTGAGTTATCCCTCTCTTTATATATATATATACATATATATATATACATATATATACATACATACATATATATGTGTGTATGTATGTATATATGTGTGCGTGTGTGTATGTGTGTGTATGGTATTGTTATATATTCCTCTCTTCCTTGCATATTCATGTTGTATATGTATTCTTGGCATCTATATTGTTATATAATTTTCTTTCACTCTTTCTTTTTATATTGACTACTGATATACGATATTTTACTTTAGATACCGTTTACTACTATAATAGGATAGTTTATCCTTATGGCTCCCATTGTTTTATTATGTTTAGTTTCTTAGGAAATTTTATATGGTTTATATTCCTACTGTACATGTTATTTATGTTTGCAATATATTTGCACCTCAGTTGACTGATGTCTATTGAGTACCACATGTTTGGTACTCATACTACACTTTTGTAGCCTGCAGATCATAGTACGAGTTCTCTTCATTTATGTGTTCATCGTGTAGAGTAGCTATGGATTGGATATTTTGGGCAAGAACCTGGCTTTCTAAGTATTACTACTCTCTCATATTGATTAGATTGATTTTTATTTTAAATTCAAAGACATTTTTGCATATGTATTTATTTTGTATTTCTACCTTGTACTCTGATTGTATTGGAAGCTATGTTACTAATTTCACTAGGTATTAGGTTTGATTTATACATATAGCCCTTTTATCATATTCATTCCACTTTTTACTTTCATCTTATTTGATAGTCAGTTACTAGATGTTCACATTATAGGTGGAATTACATACTGTTAGGTCATCGTAGGTGCCATCATGGCCTGAGATATTGGGTCGTGACAAATTGGTATTAGAGTATAGGTTTACCGATGTGTTTGTACAAGAACTAGTGTCTAGTCGAGTCCTATGAATCAATACGGAGACTTTTGCATCCTATCATTAATAGGTTACAAGTCATTCTTAGGAAATTCTATTCTTGACTCTGTTTCATGTGCCCAAATTCTATGAACCTCTGGTATATTATTTTTCTAAAATGTTCTAGATGGATTACATGATGTTATTGATAGATATTGATGAGACTTTTGCATATTTTTCTAAAACTTTAGCTCAACATTGGGCTAGGTAGTCAAAGACTAATATCGATGATCTTTAAAATTATCCAGAGGATTTAGGGCTAACCCAAGCTCTGGTAAAATATGTGACCATTTAAGTCTTTCAAGATTTAGTGTTGGGGATTTTGGGACTTTTTACAAATATCTCAAAGCTAGAGATGATGCTCGATGCATAGAGAAGTTCTTAGAATAGAGTTGGGTTTGGTGGTGCTTGATAGTGTTCATTATCAGTTTCAGAGTATGATATTAGGGTTCTTGAGTGGTCTAGACTTACTCCTATTCTATATCCTTAAGAGCATAAGATGGTGCATAGATTTGTTGGAGGATTAGCTTTGGCACTCTGTTTGGCATCGTAATATTTGATAGCAGCTGATTCTTCTTTTATTAAGTTATTGATCACATGAGAACCATGGAGAGAGTATGTATTGTGACTTATGTAAATAGAGATAAGAGCCCATGTCATCAGTACAATGTTATTGGCATGATGTCTGAGAGTAGGGATCCTCCTAGCAGGGATCAACATCACTTCCAGCCTGTCATTTCTATACATGTAGCATCTCAGACTGTAGGTAGCTCTCAAATCAGTTGTGGTGCTAATAACGGGCAGACTCTCATCATACCTTGTAAAGTATTCGATATGGATCTTTTGGTCGTGGTAATCATTATGGATCAGTGGGTGCAGTACATCAGAGTATTCTAAATCTTGTTTTGGTTGTGGTGAGATTGGCCATTAGTTTAAGGAATGGCGTAGATGGAGTTGGTTGTTCAAACAGGGTCAGCATATATTCCTTGCCATCCTAGAGATCCAGAGGTATGTTGTGATTGTGATAAGGATGGTCATATCAGTAGGGAGTGTCCCCGAAGTCAATTGGTCAGCCAGTTGGAGTAAGTGATATTCCATGGTTTCATGACACTTTCGATGCTTAAAACTAGAAAATATGCAAGTTCTTAGGTCCTATTTGTTAGACATGATGTGTTTTTGAGCTTATTTTGTAGTAAACTAGATCCTAGATAAAAAAATTTGAAAAAAGTTGAAGTGTCCAAAAAGAACACTTTCGGGCCCACTTATGGGCCGTAAGTGCAAACGTAAGTGGCTACATAGTCAAAAAATGTTTGGAAACATCTGAAGTCTGAAAAAATTTTCTTTGAAAGTTACGACACTACATATGGGGAGTAAGTACCACTTACGTCCCCATAAGTTCCATCGTAGGTTGGGATCCAGAAGGTTTTCAACTTTTCTTATACGTACAACCCACCTAGGTGTCCATAAGTACCACTTACGACCCATAAGTAGGTCCGTAAGCGGCCACCAACCCAATTTTCTGTATTCATTTTTGTTAGGATTCTTAGGGTTATGTTGTAAACTATAAATACCCTTTTGATTTTTTGTATTAGTGTATGCACTCAATACATTTACAACATTATATTCATTCTGAGATTTGACTTTTGATCTTGGAATCCATTGTTCTTGGTTTTACGGTTTACTATTAATTTGAGACTGTGCGTTTTGATCTTTAATTACTGTAAGAGTATTCATATGATTTTTTTATGTAATTCAATGGTTGTTGTTGCAAACATGAGTAGCTAAACCACCTAACTAGGGTTGTAGGAACCCTGGTGGATTAATAAAGTACAGGATGTGTAAGGTCCTTCTAAATTATTGTTTATGTATGTATTGTGATCATCTTTGATTAAATTGATTTCTTAACTACTACAGAAGTTAGGAAGTTACCGGTATTTGAGATCACCTTCAAAAGAGATTTTGAGATTTGGAAAAGAAGATCACAATAGTAATATGTGGCTACCAACCATCATCTAATTAACTTGACAGCCAAAAGGAGATAGTTAAATTGGGATCAAATACAAGGGTTAGTAAGGCGACACTCTAAGACTCACAAGGTGAAGAGTAAAATTTACCAAAGGCATTCACAAGACGGTTGGTGATACATATCTTTCTAGATTATGCATTCAAGGCATTGAGTTATTTGAAAAAGCACAAAAAGTCTATAGAGTTAGGAAGTCAGGGCGAATATAGTCCTATTATTCATCTCAGATTGATTTCAACCCAAAGCGATCAAGAATTCCTACTACTTTACCATTTCATAAAAATTCACTTGTTTACTATTCTATAATTTCTCGGCTCCTTCAGCAAATTTATGAGAGATATTCAGCCTATTCCTTGCATTTTTGACCCTAGCCTTTATTGGATTGTATGATTGACAACTGCATTGTACTTATTGGTGGTGTAGTTTTGGGTGACATCAAATCTGGCGCCATTTCCGGGGAATATGATTACAAATTGATTGATTGAAGTTTTTGAGGTTGTTGGGTGTTACTTTTCTATTTTTCTTGAGGTCTACGTCATTGTATGCGAAGTACTACGAGTCGAGGTAATCCTTTGATCCCACCTTATGTAGAGCATGAAAAAACCGTATAAAAAAATTGTAGGATATCGGAAAATGATTTTGAAACTTATTATGAGCTATCTCAAGATGATCCACTTGATTTGAATCCTCCACCTCTGCTTGGTGCTCAGGAGACAGCTTCACAAACCACTGTGCGGTTACTATCTGAAGCGAATATAAGAAGGGATGTGGTTTCCTGTCGTGCAGATCAAGAGAAAAGACAAAGGTAGGAACTAAAGCATCATGCATAACTCGACAGAGGTAAAAGAGATAGAGTCGAAGTACCCCCAGCCTTTCATTACTTTCTAGCATATGATGATCCAAAGAAAAACATAAGATATGTTGAGACTATTGAGACAAGAGCCATCATTCCTCCTGAATTACCCCAAGTAGTAAAGTTTGATATCATACATCCTATGATTCAGCTGATCAATCTAAAGGGTGTGCTTGCTAGTTTATCGACTGATGATGTAAACATGCTCATCATAAATTTTGTTAGGATCTACACTTCTTATAACTTATCTAGGGTTAGTCAAGAAGCTTTGAGACCTAAATTGTTCCTATTCTCTATGACTGGGTAAGAGACATTATGGCTAGGGAAACTACCTCGTGGGTCCATCACTAACTGGAATGAGTTATAGAAGTAGTTCCTGGACTAATTCTTCCCATCTTTTAGGATGTTGCGGTTGAAGGACAAGATCTATAATTTTAGGCATTTGAATTCTGAACCACTGTACGAGGTTTGGTTGAGGTTCAAGAAGAAGTTGTTGATAGTGCCCAATCACAGGATTTTGGGGATGAATTTTCTTGAGATATTTTATCGATCCTTGAATTCCAATACCAAAGTTATTGCAGATACTATTACAGGAGGAGCTTTTATGAGACTACGTTGGGAGTTAGCTTCAAAAATTTTAGAATGTGTCTCTATAAGGATTCGAGGGTGGCATACTCAGTAGGCTGAAAGAGGAGTCGATACTTATGCTATTGGTGATTCTAGTGAGCAGTAAAATATTGATAATACACTTGCTCAAGAGGTTGCATATCCGAGGATGGAGATTGGATTGTTGACCAAGCAATTCGTAACTTTGAGTTCAGAAAAAGTTAATGTTGTGGGTGCAAAAGGTAAGGCTCTTAATCTATATGATCATATATTGATGAAGAAGGAAAGTACCTGAATAGAAAGATGGCGTGTTTCCAAGCCAAGGGCCAATGGTGTAATCAATTTTCACGACCTGAACTAGGGCCTAGTCGTGACAGGTATCCCAAGCCCACAGTGATCCGAAAACTACCCCCTTAGCCTAACATCCAGAACACAATAAATGAATACAAGGTAATCCAATCAAACATAGGGATGAGATGAATATATAAACCAACTGAAAACTAGGTCAAAAACAAACATCCAACCCACAGTGGTCCACAAAAGCCTCTAAAACTAGAAATACCAAATAGACCAGGACATGCCCCCAACTATAATAAAAATAATCCAAAATAAAACAGTAAGAAATAAGGGAAATAGATGAAATAATCAACCCATCTAAAAGATAGAGGCTCACTATTTCACAACAGATCCACAGGAATACTGAATCACCTAACCCTACACAAGAGCAACAGAAAAGCCTTCGAACCCTAAATTATCAAACCATGTAGCATCCAGATTTGGTCAGTGGGATAAGATTGTCATTTAAATTAGCGAAAGTGATAAAATAACCCTAATGCCATAAACTAATAAAAAACATATGCACAATAATTATATATACATATATAGGATGATGGGATAGGGACAAGGGTCATGAACATGAGATTTTAAACCATTAACAGAAATTGTATAGCTCGCTCCATCCTAAAGTCACCCAAGGGATATATGGGTTTATCTCCCCCTATGAAAGGGACCTAGTAAATGTTAGCCACATGAATCGAGGAAATCTGAAGAAAGGGATAAAGATACCAAGGCTCTAAACATCACAAAAATATAATGTGTGAACCATGCACACGGTCATATAGACCCTCACGTCGTAAAATGTGGTTTCCTGTGTTAGACACCTTAGGAATACACCTTCATGGTGAGCCACACAATTCTTTTTAAGACTAAATAAAACAATTTGCACATAAACCCATCTATTAACTCAGGAGCCATTTAATACAATATTTACCACTTGGTATCATCATACTAACTTTGCTTCAAAGCTCATATAATCATGCCAAACCAATCCATGCAACCATTAGACAACCAAGCTCCCTTTTAAAATCTAAACTATGGCCACCAAGGGCCTTTTAAATCCGTTTTAACCAATTATACATTAATTTCATAAAATTTGGGGTTAATGCCATTACCAATCCAAAAAAGTTATCAATTTTGGAAAACCCGTGTTCCCCATTCCATCTCCCATAACAATGTACCGATTCAGTCCAAAAACCATAAATTTAAGGTATAAATCATCAATTTAAATCATGAGAAAAGAAATTAAAGCTATACAAATCAAAAACATCGATAATTTCAAACTTATCAACTGAAAACACATAGATAATGATTAAAAAAAGTGCCACAATGTGAAATTAAAGTGTGGGAATAAGACACATGCTTGAAATATACAAGAAATTAAAGACAATTTGAAGTTTGGAGGGTAGCCAATATCGCGGAGGCTAGCCTCCATGAAACGCTAATATCATAGATCCTCACTACTTTGGCCTCCCAAAATGACCTTAAACCCTTTCAGAAATTTAAAAACTTTCCCAAAATACCCTTTTAACATCCCTAAACATTATTCAAGTAAAAAATTAATGCTAGGCACGTGGTAGGGTCAAAAATAAAATCATCAAAGTTTTGAGAGGTCTTACATTATCCCCCTCTTAGTATCATTGGTCCTTGAATGAGAAGTTAGGGAACTTCTATCATGACAATTGCAAGAATGTACCAAAATCAAATGACAAATTTAAAAATACGACAAGAGGAAAATGAAACCTATACCTCAAGAACTTTCGTCCGACTCGAGGAACAAGAACGGATACTTGGTTATCATATCTTCCTCATCTACCCATGAATCTTCTTCCACCTTTTCATTTCTCCTAAGGACTTTCACTGAAGCCATGAACTTTCTCCTTAATATATGAACTTCTCTCTCCAATATTTCAACCGAGACCTCCTCATAAGATAAAGAATATGTAATACCAACATCCTCAATCGACACTGTCAAATAAGGGTTACCTACATATTTTTTTAGCATATATACATGGAAAACGGGATGAATAGAGCCTAAACTTGCAGGCAACTCTAACTCATAAGAGATATCTCCAACTCTTCTTGTAACCTAGTATGGGCCAACATAACGAGGAATGAGCTTCCCTTTTTTCCAAATCATATGACTCCTTTCGTAGGAGACACCTTCAAGAATACCTAATCACTTCAAATTCCAACTCTCTTCACCTTATATCCACATAAGACTTTTGGTGAGACTGAGCAGTCTAAGTCATTCTCTAATCACCACCAACTTATCCATAGCTTGGTGAACTAAGTCAGGACCAAACAACCTAGTCTCACCTACCTTAAACCATTTAATAGAAAACCTAGATCTCCTACCATAAAGAGCCTTGAAAAAGGTTATCTGAATGCTAGAATAATAACTATTGTTATAAGCAAACTCAATAAGAGGTAAATAGTCTATCTAACTGACACGATCCGAACCAAGGCCTAGCCATGTGGGGTATCTCAAGTCCAACAGGACAACAGATACCCAACACGGCCAGGCCCTGGTTCGGATAGTGTTAGATTGGTATTAGAGTGCTAGGTTCATGGTCAATTAGATATCCACAAAAACATGTCAAGTAGAGTATATTTTATAGGTGTGTAGCTAAAGTGTCTTGGAAATACGATACTTTTTATACTTAAAACTGCAAATTTATGCATGAATTTACGATATTTTATTAGATATGATGCACTTTTGTGTCTATTGCAGGTAAAATAGGTTTACAGTAGTGTTGGAATGAGAAGGGAAGAAACATGCAATACGACTCATATCTTGAATCTTAAGCAAAACAGAACCAAAAGATAATCTAAAAAGCCAAGTACGAAGAAGATACAACTTAGTTAATCAAGCCATAAGCTAGGATATAAGTCGTATAAAGAAACTATAAGCATAACAAACCCTAAGCTACCATCCAAAAGTTAAAGTCTCTAAACTATATGAGTCGAAATTCAAAGTATGACTCATATAGGGAAGTCATACATAAACCAGTGTCTAGAGCTTAAAAAAATAGAAGTCCCAGGTATATACGGGTGAAGGACATAAGCTATATATGCATATACGCCTAGTATGAAAAAGTTATATGATGAATAGAAAGTTGAAACCTTGGGAGATTAGGCACTAGAATGGATACGATAAGCATTGGTATCACCCATATAATGCCGGTACAAGTTAAAGACCGAGTTGTATTGAATGCCAACATAACTTTACTTTTTCCATTTTTGTTAGGATTTCTATATTATTTGAGATAATATAAATATCCTAAGGTTTATCTTTTATTAGGTTACACACTTTTACACTATCGTATACATTATTAAAATACTTTACATGTTTTTACAATTATTCTTGAGATTTGGGTGTTTATTCAATTAAAGACTTCAGAGTTTATTCATTTTATTCTTGTGCAATTAATTATATGTCTTCTTCATCGATGATCATGGTTCCTTTCACAAACATGAGCGGATAATCTCATTGACTAAGGTTGTGGGAACCCTGGTGGATTAGCTACGTAACAGAAGTGTAATGTTCATCTGTTCTAAGGGTTATGTATGTATCCTAATCTTCTTCATAATAATTCATCTCAAGAAGCTACAGAAGCTTGAGATAGACTATATTAGACACCATACCTAATAAGGAGTTTGTGATTAGGTAAAGAAGTTAAGGCAGTGATTTAGGTTTTTTACCTCCACCTTTTAGTCCCTGTGTCTTATCTAATCACTTCATCCTAATATGTGAGAGTGAACTGAGGTTGAAATAAGGAGAAACTAGGAAATGCCCTGAGACCAAATAAGTAAAGGGTGAGATTTAGCGTCGCACCTAATAAGTAACTAATAATACCTATCTTGTAGACTTTGTATGCAGAATAATAGAATAGTTGTGTTGATCATGGGAAATTTACGGAATTGAGAAACTAGAGGGAACACAGGCCTAGTATTTATCTACTATTGTCTACAACTCAAAAGAACTCAAGATTTAGTTACTACTGGTTATTGATACTAAAATACCCCCATTTACTTTCCTATACTGCTTGTGGATTACACCAAGTCAAGTAACTATTCATGTTTTCTATGTGGGATCGACCCCAGCCTAGTTATGTTATTATATTTGCAATCAACCACAATATACTTCTATTTAGAGTGTAGTTTTGGGCACCATTAAATTTTAGTGCTATATTTAGGGACAATAGTTTGAGTGGTGAATTGAATTAGTGAATTTCCCAAGTTTTTATTTTATATTTTGAGTTTGCGTACATTGGTGTATGCCATGTATGAGGAGTAGAGGTAATCCATTACTCTCTTTCGATATAGAGCCAAAGAGAATCCTTCAAACACCGAAAAGGATGTCAGGACAAGTTTGTGATGGGTATAAAGATCCCCCACCTATGGATCCAAATGTGGAACTTCGACATGCTCCACTGATGCATAAAATGTTGTAGACATACAGACGCAACAACTTTTAGAGCGAGAAAGATGAGAAAACAAAGAGGTTAGACTTTCTATAGAGGATGAGTTATCTCACCAAGGTGGACTAGTCAGGCCTAGATAGGTATATAATTGTTGATTTCAAAGAGGTAGAGTGTCATGACCCGAGGCTACCCCGAGTCGTAACACGGTACTGAGAACCAAAAGTAAGTCCAAGCTAACCCATGAATTGGCATGACACTTAAGCATCTCAATTAAATTAATTATATAAGATAAAGTTTCTAAATGGAAGCGTAATCATAAGAAAATCTGAATACATAAAATACTAAAAGGTTTACAACATAATAAATTTGAAGAGGGAACTTGAATTACATGAGTGAGTCTGGATAATTGTCTATGAAGCCTCTACTATACTGACCGTAGGTGGCTAGGGCATGCCTTAAACTACCACAAATCAATACATAAGAATAACAAGAATATAGTACATTAGCTACAACTAGCTAGAGTCCCTGAATCAAGAGAACTCATTACATGTTGGCTGGAGGCTGCGAACTATGGATCAGTACTTTGGAATGTACTAATTAAATGGGGGTGAATATAATAAGTAAAATTGAATAGATATATAATCTTAAAACATGCATGCTAAGTCCAAGTAGACTCGCCAAGAGACTGAAATCAACTGAAGGCTAAAGTATCTTAAAACATGAGTAACTAACATAATTTGATAAGCTGGTGAATCACTAAACGTAGTTTCTTAAATATTTACTTTTGGTAGAATAACTAGAACTGAAGTTGGGAAGCGATAAAACATGAATATTATATGTAAATCTCACCCTTAAATAACTGAAGTGTAAGGCCCATTGCTAGTACTTCCTTCTGATGTACAACTCTTAGCTTTAATTCTTGATGGTGTAAACTCAAGTTATGGTGATACTCCTAAAACTGATCCCAAGCTAACCCTTGAACTGGCATGATACTTGAGCATCTAAATTTAATTAATTATATAAGCTAAAGTTGCTGAACGGAAGCATAATCATAAGAAAATCTGAATACATATAATACTAAAAGTTTTACAACACAATAAATCTGAAGGAAAAACTTGAATTACATGAGTGACTCCGACTACCTATGTATGAAACCTCCACTATACTGACTGTAGGTGGTTGTGAAATACCTAAAGCTACCAAAAATCAATACATAAGAATAATAAAAATAAAGTCCATGAAGTACAAGTTGCTGGAGTCCCCAAAATAATAGAAGTCAAAACCTGCTAGCTGGAAGTTGCGAACTGTCTAATTATGATGCGTGTGCTTCTACTGATACCTACATTATGAGACAATGTAGTACATAGACATATATGTGGATCAGTACTTTGGAATGTACTAAGTAAGTATGGGTGAATGCAATAAGTAAAACTAAATAGATACATAATCTTAAAACATTCCTTCTAAGTGCAAGTAGACTCACCAAGAGACTAAAATCAACTGAAGGCTGAAGTATCTTAAAACATGATTAATAAACATAATTTAATAAGTTGGTGAATCACTACACTTAGTTTCTTAAATCCTTAATTTTTTGGTAGAATAAGTAGAATTGAAGCTGGAAAGTGGTAAAACATGAATATTGTATGTAAAATCATGTAAAGCTGAACATGTGACAAAACTGAACTAAGGATCATGTATGAATGCTAAGCATAAAAACATAAACATGTAAAACTGAATGCAAGACCCAAAATAGCATGTACCGACATGATCTGGAAAATTTGTAGTAGCACTGACTGAATAATTACTGAAATCTGATTACTTGGTCAAGCAAACTTGAACAGAGATAAATTGAATACTCACTGAAACTGTGAGGGCTATCATGTAACCGACATACACCATATGAGCTATCATGGAGTCCAACGTATTACTCATATTGAGAAAGTTGTTCTATCGTTACCATCGATGTAGAACCTGAAGTAGAGTGATCACTAAACTAAGCCAGTATTGGGCAAGAGGAAACACTCTATGGAGAGGCCCCTAAACCTATGGTGGCACGTAGTTTCTAGGGAAGTAGGATGCGCTGAACCCACACTTCTCACTCGATGCTAAATCCTATTTCAAACTAAAAGACACTGAAATACTAACTGGTGCATGCACTAATAACTGACAAGATTTGGTCATGGTATTTTAAAATAATAGTGCATACAAATTCTAAAGTAATTATAAATATTTAAACTGATATTACTCTCCATGAGCCTAAAAACTGAGTTTAACAACAAAATCATGAGCTAACTGACTTGTAATTTAAAAAGTCTGAAATAACAAGTAAACATATAGGTATTGGATGTTCATAACACGCCAAAACTGAATGATTTCCAAAATACGATAACAACTCTTAAAACAGTAATATGAGGTCATAAGCATAATACATGAATTTGGCATGAAAACATATTAAACTTAAGGGAATAGTAATTTCCTATCAATATAATAGAATTCAAGATAAAACATAAAACTTGTAGTCAGAAATATGAATAAATACAACTCTTATGCTTTTTAGTACCTACATCACATGATAATGGTATATTTCCAACACATAAAGATTTGGAATGAAATCTATCTTAAAGCATGTAAATTTAACTTGAAAAGTCATGCATTTGGGAAAAGTTGAAGGTTAAACTTGTTCAAAATCCCACTTACCTTAATTGAATGAATTCACGAATAAATGTTGAAGTTGAAGTTTGAATCCTTATGTTATTGATAGGAGAAGATTGGATTATTGTTCTTGGGAAAGGAGTGGGTATGTAATTGAGAAATTTTTAGGAAAATGGGCAAATAATGCCCTTTTTAGGGTTATAAATCGTACTTTAGATGATTTGGGTTGAGGGGAAAGGATCGAATTTCCCCTTGACCCTTAGGGAGCTGGAAAAATAGGGGAATAACCTCCATGGAGTGGACCTTATTCTAGAGTTCTGGTGCATCACGGACCTTCTTCTAGGGGAGAGATTGGCATGTTGCGGATATATCATTGACCTTTACTATTTCTCATAAAAATGGCCATAATTTTTCTCCTAGGTATCAGATTAAAGTGAAATTGGTATCGTTGGACAGATAAATAAATTACATATCCTTTGGTGGGTCTTGATCTATAAAATTCCTCATATAAAAAGTTATACACGTTCAAAGTCGGTCTTTGTAGAATCGAATACCAAAATTTTCCCAACTCAAAGGCTCTTAGCTCAACTTTGCTCTATGTGTTTCCTATGAACATTTTTCACTTCAAAAGCATTCTTAACACAAGAATAATGATAATGACACATATATTCTCATACAAATCATGGTATTAGAGTTTACACACATAGGAACGACGACTTGATTTCTAGCTCAAAAATATGTAGTGTTACATTATCTCCCCATTTGAATCGTTCATCCTCGAATAATGGATAGGAACTTTTAAAGTCATAGAAGTATGTAATAATGTACACATGACATGTCTAGTAATGAAAGATATAGCTGAGCTGAAATGTTAGAACTTTCATCATGAAACTGATTTTTGACCTAACTTGACATCATCTACTATAAAGAGCTGATTCATTTTGAGAGTATAGAACTCATTTGAAATTTTCATGATATGAACTTACATATATAACTACGAGATGATAACAGATGCAATAAAATTTCAAAACTTACCAAGGAGGGAATAAAGTACATAGCTTCTGATTATGAATTGTTCCTCAACCACACACGTATAGGAATCAAAAGAAAAAAAGCCTTTGTGGCATTACCAAGCACATTATGTAAGCATGAATTATGAGATAATGGGACTAAGGTCATACAAAGGGTATTACAATGTCTGATCTAGAATATTTTAAAAATGGGGATCATGAATTAAACACTTATGACCTAAATTATGACTAAATATCTAAACTAGAGACATGATGAATGGACTGAACTAAATTCGAGATTTTCATGGATGTGAATGAATTGCCTCATGGAATAGACATATTCATGAAATTTTGGTTACTAAGACTAGATGGAAAGATGTAAATCTATAGGAGCTTATTTGTCTGATTACTAAACAGAATTGCCAGTAATACCTACTGAATCATACTAAAATCTTATGCTCAACTGGAGTATTTCTTCAACACTTTTTCTAAGAAGTTCTAATAACATTAGAGAGAAAAGAATCTGTGGCATGATTTGAATAAGATATCTGAATAAGGAATATCAATATGACTATTACTCTGCAACATGGAAGAAAGGCTAATAAAATATAAGCTAAGATAGAATTACTATGCCTTAAGCAATACAACTGCCACTTTAAATCTTAGACATACTCCTCAAATACTCCCACAGCTATACATTTCCCCCTCAATACTTCACTTCACTTGAGCCAACTAATAATCTTCACATGGGCATTGATAACTCTATCTACTAAACTCTGAGCTAAACAAAATTCTCTCACTATGTTCAATCCTACTCAAAATTACAAAGTGCACACAGAACATTGTAATACAAGTCTAATCCATGAATTCAATACCTCATACATATTTCACAGCTATCATCTCAAGAATAATTATTCTTACCACTTTAACAACTAAATTCAATCTCTTCCTACGAATTTACTAGCGCACAATGCCCCCATATACTTATATACCAACAAGATATTCAAGCCTATCTTTATAACCACATATGAACTTCTTGGAAAATAACCATAAAAGCATCTTTATCATATTCTCTAAACTCATTAACAACTTCCACGTACTATCCCCAAATAATCACATAAATTTCAACTAACCATTACACATATCAAAAGCTCTGTCTCAATTTTCCTTCACACTTATAGCCTTAGCTAAAACAAACATTCAACAATCTTCTACAAAAAAAATATTTACTCTCTCCCATCTAAATAATTGTTCATCACCACTATCATTTCATAAGGAGAGGTACTAAATGGGTAGAACATGAGTATCTAAAGAATGAAAGAATACTACACTTAACTTTGACACTTAACTGAGGCCTGAGGAATAGAATATCAACATCATGGATTCATCAAAAAGATATAATTTGAGGACATATATGATATAATCTAGATTTCTCTAATGATTAAGAGTGCAGCATGAGTACCTGGCTAAACATAATGTAAAGCAAGGGTATATAAGTCATGAGCTACATGACTTGAGTTTGGAGTTCATGAATTCATGGAATATGATTAGTACTTCTGTGTGAATTAGAACTCCTCATATTAGGAATTGGAAATGTATATGATTTTTATAGAAAGTGCATGAATATTAGCTATGATTATAGAGCTAACATGCAATGCATGACTAGATGTCCTGAGGACTGAAGTATGATAATTTACACTAAGATAAGAATGGGTTGAGCCTCTTTCTACCCTTGTGCTATTCTACTCCATACTAACATCACTACTAGAATATGAGAGCCTAACTTGATGAATTATTCTATTATCTCACCCTTAGATATAAGACATCATTCTATGTCTATAGACCCCTTAATAAACTCTAAATTTAACTGTAACCACTTTACATTGGAGCCCAAGATATAACAATACACATTAATAATAAACTCACCCTAAAATACCTAAAAGTGTAAGGCCCATTACTAGTACTTCCTTCTGATAAACAATTCTTATATTTCTATATCCCCAACAATCATCATATAATAAATTAAACATTGACTAACTTATAATTTTCATGAGTATTTCCATAACCTGAGTTCAAACCATCTAGAATTTTAACTCTTCTTTCTATTAGCTCAACCAACCAAGTTTCAAACTTAGATTCTAATACTTAACAGGGATATCCCAAATTTTTATTGAACTATAATAACTTCCTTCATAAACTACTGATATCATATCGCTAAACTTATATTTTTCCCTAAACAATGAGAATTACCATTACACCTGAACATCAGACATCAACACCATAACCCATAACTTAATTGGTAAGAATATCATAAACTACACTACCAGCCTTATTAGTGCTTAACAACTCAAGGGTACTATGTATGCACACACACTTCAAAAACATAGAAATACTACAATCCCATATCACCTTGGGTATACCACTAGATCATACACATAACAACATACTTAATTTTAAATCAATAAACTTAAATTTTTGCATACACTATTTAAATCCTACTGATACACCTTTCGTACAACTAGACCTATGAATACATAATTTGCTAAATCTAGATAAACACTATCCCCAATTTACTATTGTTAATACTTCTAGTTTCATGCTTTTAATTCTAGGTCATATGATGTTATACGATTTTGAGAAGGGTCCTGAGGACATTGGGTTAGTGCATGATTTTTCATGAACATAAATGAAATCTTATATACTTTGATACATAAATTCATTGGTGGGGTACTTTTTAAGACAACGTGTAATCCTGTAACTGTCAGTGGGGACTATCTAAGAAAACTCTATCTATAGGAATTTAAGCTTCACTATTAGTGGTACTCTGAAAATAAGGCAGACTTGACATGAATGGAGAATAATGAAAATCCATATAATTTTCTTAGAGAACATTTCTACTGCATGATCTGAGACATTAAAGAAGGAAAACATTCCTTAAATGCCCTATAGCCTCTCAAAGAAAAGTACAGATGCCTTCGTACCATTTCGCAAAACTCTACTAGAAATATCTTTATAGACACCCTAGTACACTTGAACTCTGTGCTCTGATACCAATTTTATCATGAACCGAGGGTACCTCTAGTCATAACATGGTGCTTAGAACCACAAGTGATCCATTGCTAACCCATGAACTATCATGATACTGGACCATCTAAATTAAATAAATTATATAAGCAAAAGTTGTTGAACAAAATAATAATCATAAGAAAATATGAATACATGTAATGCTAAAAAGTTTATAACATAATAAATCTGAAAGAAGAATTTGAATTACATGAGTGACTCTAACTAATAGTCTATGACACCTCTACTATACTGATTGTAGGTGGTTGGGACATGCCTCCAGCTACCAAAAATCAATACATTAGAATAATAACAATAGAGTACATGAACTATAACAAACTGGAGTCCCCAAAATAAGAGAACTCATGACCTACTGGCTAAAAGCTGTAAACTATCTGATTATGATGTGTGCACTAGAACTGGTACCAATATTATAAGATAATGTAGCACATAGACATATATGTGAATCACTACTTTGGAATATACTGAGTAAGTAGCGGTGAATGTAATAAGTAAAAATGAATAAATATATAATCTTAAGACATTCATGCTAAGTGCAAGTAGACTCACCAAGAGACTAAAATCAACTAAAGGCTGAAGTACCTTAAATTATGAGTTATGAAACATATCTGACAAGCTGGTGAATCACTACACTTAGTTTCTAAAATCTTTACTTTTGGTAGAATAACTAGAACTGAAGCTGGGATGCGGTAAAATATGAATACTATATGTAAATCACGTGTAAAGTTGAACCTGCTACAAAACTAAATTAAGGATCATGTATGGGTGCTTAGCATTAAAACGTGAACATGCAAAACTTAGAATGCAAGACCAAGTATAGTATGTACTAACATGATCTAAAAACACAAATAATATGTAATACTCACCAAATAAATACTGAAATCTCATTACTTGGTCAAGTAACCAAGAACTGAGATAAACAAAATATTGATTGAAACTGTGGGAGCTATCATATAAATGACATAAACCATATGAGCTATCATGGAGTCCAACATTTGACCTGTGTTGAGGAGGTTTGTTCTAGCTTTTCCATCAAAGTAGAACCTACACTAGAATGATCACTAAACTAAGCCCATATTTAGCAAAGGAAAACACTCTTTGGCGAGGCACCTAAAATTATGATGGCAAGTAGTTTCTGGGGAAGTAGGATGATTTAAGCTCACACTTCCCACTCAATGCTAAATCCTACTCCCAACTAAAAGACACTGAAATACTAACTGGTGTATGCACTACTAACTGATAAGATTAGGTCATGGTATTTTAGAAATAACAGTGCATATAGATTCTGAAGTGATTGAAAATATGTAAACAGATAGTGCTCGAGATGTGCATAACAAACTAAGTTTATCAATAAAATCCTGGGCTAACTAACTTGTAATTTGAAAAGTATAAAATAACAAGTAAACACATAGGTATTAAGTAATCTTAACCCGCTGACAGTAAAATGATTTCCAAAATATGATAGCAACTCTTAAAACAGTAATATAAAGTCATAATGCAGTTGTAACACCCCATACCTTTAGGATAGAATTTAAAATATGATTCCTATGCATATAGATCTGAATTAAATGATTCTTTGTTAATATACATGTGGTGTTCAATCATATAGTATGGTAATACCTTTGAATATAAATTTAGGTCACAAAAATCCCCTCATAATAAAATGAGTTGAAAACATTTCTATCGATTAAGTTTTAGTGGATGATTCAAATTAGGTTAGATTCCTTAAAATAATAATCCTATAATATGCTATTTATAGGGTCTACTATAAATCAAATAAAAGGTATTTGATTAATTTTTTCAATGCCACCGATCGTTTGTCAATCCAAGTCCAGAGTAAAAAGTTATGAGTGTTTGAATGAGACATTGTCCAGACTATGTGATGGGGCATGTGATTCCCACTTAAGGCTATGCCATGGCATGTGTGTTCCCTATCTTGGCTAGTTCCATGGGCGATACGTCACCAACCTTGGTAAGAACAACTTAAAACCTCCACTTTAGTGTTATTTAAGGGCATTAAGGTCCTTTCATGTCCCATAACAGTCCCTAAACATCTATAGATGAATTTCAATCCTAATTTATGTTATTTTATCCTCAAAGGTCCATAATTCATCTTTTAAAACACAAAATGAGAAAAAGAAACTAGGGTTTGCCCATTCAAGCTTAAAGGTTCAATCTTTCACGAATTCTTCATCAATTAAGGTATGTGGGATTTTCCTAAAATTCATGGGCTTATTGAAAATGTTTTGATTCAGGTTTGAAAGTTGTGTAATTATATATTTTTTGAAGGGTTTTGAATTTACAATATGAACCTTTCTTGATTATAATGCTTTCGTCTTAAGGCCTTTCCCTAAAATTTGATTTTTTTAGTCTATGTGTGTATATATATATATATATATATATATATATTTGGTGTTTTGAAAAGTATAAATTGAGAGCATGAACAACTAATTTCCCTCTCATGGTGTTATTTCTTGATTGACAAGTGGTGGATTACTTAATTGCATATATTAAAGCATAAATCAAGGGTTTTACTATCAATTATGAATTTTATGTTGATTGTGAATTGAAGAGAGAGATATTTCTTTTTTTGTAAATGTTGAATGTGATAATTTAAAGAATTGAATGATTATTTTGAGAAACTGACCACCATTTATGTAAATGTTAAAAAGAGAGGATATTTTTCATAGTTTGACATATGTTTTGGAAATATGAGTTCTCTTATACTATTTGAATGTTTTGGTGGTCTAAAACATTATTTTGAATGAAAGAGATGTAACATAAGGTCTTATGGCTTAGAGATATGACTTGCAAGTCTTGGTATGAAAATACCAAATAGATGAATGCCATAATAGAGTAAGATTTTTAGATTTTGATTTCAAAGAATGCATGTCTTAAAGAGTTAAAAATGGGTTTAAAATAGGTTGGGTGGTTACCCAAAGAAGGCTTGAGTTTATATAACTTCTGGCCCAAAACAGTTTATTATCGATACTAGTTTATTATGTCCCCAAGAAAGACCATACACTGGCTTTGTGCCCTTCGGCATATTAGAGATAGAGACTCTAACTCTTGCGGAAAACTTGGGTTGGGGTCTTGACCACTGAGACAAGGGTAGATTCCATATAGCCCATGGTATTGTAGAGTTATAGGGTATACCACCTAGCTCAAAAGTAAAATAAAGAGTGAGTCATGGTTTCAAAGTCTTTAAAGTGTGCCCATGTGTTTTCGTATATTATATGTAAAATATTTTTATAAATTGCTCTTACTTATGTTATGTATAAATATATTATTTTGGATTGCTCTGCGTACTAGTACATTTGTATTAACCACCTATATTTTAGGATTTAGGATCAGTTCCGGGGTCGTGCTAAGAAGTAGATCATTGTCAGATGATTAGAGTTAGTGAGCCTCCCTCATTTTAGAAGGCCTTGTCTTATGTAATGATTTAATTTCCAAGTTTTAGATAGATGTTGCTTTCAGTTGTTAGTAGAGATTTTGCATACTTGTATAGATGGTTTTAAGCCTTGTTAAACTTATGTTGCGTTATTAGTTTATATGATCAAATAACTATGTTTCCATTTATTATAATTCTATATTTTATAGTTTCTGAATTATACATATAATTGTCGGTTAGAAGGGCTCCTGGGCCTTTATAGTTTGGGATGCTCATCGTGGCTAGGGCCTTGGTTTGGTTCGTGATAAAATTGGTATCAGAGCATGGTTCATCATCCCTGGGTGTCCTCAAAATCATGTCTAGTAGCGTCTTTCTTATGGGTGTGTTGTGTAACACAGGTATAATCAGAAGGCTACTAGGAATTTATGAGTTGCATCTTATTCTTTCATACTTTAGTTTGTTCTAAAGCATTGTCCATAAGAAATTTATCCAAATTCATTCCTTGTTCTAATTTCATGAGCCATGCCTCATTGTAGATATGATACAAGTCTAAGAGTCTAGCTCCCCCAACGATGTAGTTCTCTCTGATTGAGTTATTCATAAAGTTATGAGTTAGTACAAGGACTTGAGAAGAGTCCATGAGTGCCTTAAAGTGTGTTGATATAAGCTTATACCCTTATCTACATCATTCGTATGATTAAGCCTGAGGTATGGAGTGTATTCTATCTTTTTTTATAAAATTCTTGTTACAGATGTCATGCATAAGAGTAATGATGTGTAGCAGAATATTGGAACTATACTTCCACCCACGTAGTAGTATATGTTAACGTGTCATGACCTATCGATAGTGACATGGTCCAGAAATTGGTGACATGAAGTCACAAGGTTAGCAGTCAGAGTGAAGGAGACTTTTGTATAAATAAGTAGTTTTAGTTGTATAACCCTTTGATTAAGGGGTGGTTTTTCCTTTTACACTGGATGGCTAATGTTATAGCAAGATTTATATATTATATGGTAGTCTGTAACGGAAGTGCGTGGCTATGATTATTCTTTATTTAAATTGGGGGAACCTAGAGTGGATAGTTATGGTGGTTATAGAAACCAGTTATAGATTATGAATGGAAAGGGATAGACTAGTCAATAAGTTATGTGTAGAGACTCATTGGTTTTTATGGAATTTGGTGATTGTGAGAATATATACATGGGTAAGTAAGAATGATGTGAGAAATTAGAATATGTTGATAAGAGTTAAATGGGTTATATTATAAGGTTGAGATCGACTATCCTTACTATGTGACTTTACCCCTTTGATTTTCTTTTCTTTAGTAGTTGTAAACTAGTACTACATGTGAGGAGGTATATTGTAAATTTTGAGGTATAGTAGTAATGTCGCGGAGGGGCATGATTGTAGGTATAGGTTAAATAAAATAAAGTATTTTGAGTTGATTTTCCTATTTGATGGACTAGTATAGTATTTGTCATACTTCATTGATGGTACATGATTAATTATAGACTATAGTCTTGAACTTTAGATGTGGGTTATGGTAAAAGGGATTGTATCTTAAGATTAATGATGTATGTTTTGTGGGAGTAAGTAGTAGGCTTAATTTTATGTGTGCAATAGCCTAGATTGGCAACTTGTGAAATAACAAATGGACAATTGTGATGTATATTTACACATGCGAACAAGAGTAAAATCATGAATTATGGTTGAATCATTAAGTGGATAAGAGCATGAGTATATAAGAATGAGTTAAACCCTGAGGTAGCATGTTGTTAGATAAGGTTTGATGTGATAGAGTGTTATGTGTACTAGATCATATTTTAGAATTTTGTAGTGCAGAAAAGTCTGGGGAGTGGTTGTATGGTATACTTTAGATTTGAATTGAGGAAATATAGGTAAGAAGTATATTCCTTTGGTATAGTTTTAAAAATTTTGTTAAATTGTAAGTTAAGCGATTAGAGGTTTAATGCGAGTATGTTAAGAGATGGAGAATAAATTGTTATGTGATTAAGTTTTTTGATATGTATCCTCACATGAGTGTGAGTTGTAGGGTGATGGCTATAAAGGCTAGTAAAAATTAAGAGTAGCATTTCCAGAAAGCAAGGCCTACAGAGTATAGTTCATCAGGGAGAGTTTAGATTTTAAGTATATGGTGATGTCTCTTTTATGTTAAGAGTTATGGCTATAGATTTTGATGTGAGATAATATACGCAAGTCTAAGTGTGTGACTTTGATCTAAGAGGGAGATGATGGCCTAAAGTAGTTCTCAAACTTCCTTGTGATGTAAATTTTCAAGTAAGAATCATTATAAATCAATCCCTATTCAAGAAAGCTCCTCCTACTTCGAATTGAATGGACACCTACCAATGTATTATTGTAATACCCCGTACTTTTTCCTTGTTTGAAATTGTCCCAAGAATGTTAGAATCTTTCTTTGAAATATGAATCCATTTTTGTACATGTGGTATTTTTAAGATTTTCACCTTTTGTCACGTGGAAAATTTAATAAGCTTTCCCTCGAAATCAATTTCATCAAAATCCAACATCGGAAGAGAAAGTTATGGTTGAAATACAAAAGGCAAGAAAATGGCCCAGGTGCTACGGTGAGGCCAATGGACCGTTGGACTAGCAACGAACCGTCACCCACGACCATTGAAAAGAGGCAGTGTGACTACCTTCTACCCTGGATTGATGGCCCAGGCCGACGGACCGTCAGACTAGCGACGGACCATCGCTCAGGCCATCGCAAGGGAAATAGTGAGGCCCTATTCTTCCTAGAAGCGACGGTCAGGACCGGTGGACCGTCGACCCAGTGATGGACCCTCACACCCCACCATCGAACCAAGGTAGTATGTTCCAGTTTTGGTCCCAGTACGACGGTCATTCCAACGGACCGTCGACCCAGCGATGGACCATCGCACCCACCGTCGTATGTTCTATTCAGTTATTTTAGAGCCATTTTTAAAGGGGCTTTTTGGTATTTTACCACCCGTTTATATACCTAGTTATATCTGACCAAAGCTTAGAAATTCATTATCTATCTACAACAACAAAATTAGGGTTTTCTCTCAAAGACTAATCCCCAAGAACAAAATCTAAATCTTCTTCAAGATCTAACAAATTCAAATTCTTCAAGTTCAAGAACTTCAAGAAACTCAACCCAGGTATGCATAGTGTTCATTCATGGACTCCTTTCATCCATGAAGCCCAAGAATTTCTTTTCAAAGTTCAATTGTATGGATTTATTTATAAATTTCATGTTGGGTTTCTTTTGTTCATGTTAATAATGAACAATTGAGTTCTAATCCGTGTTAGGTGATAAATTTTATGTGGAATTGATTAGTATAAAGGTAGATTCATGTGGACCTATGATTAAACCCTTGGATGATGAAATTGGATTTGAATCATGATGTTTATTTTTTAGATAATGTTGTCTACATATACTATGCCTACCATGTGTTTGATTAAATGCCTATGTGAAGGAAAAAAGTTCCCAACTAGTATGATCTTATGAAATCCCCATTTATGTACAAGCTTATGCATATCACATGTTTGATGAATTGCCTCAATAAATGAATTATGGATTGCGATGTTGGTCATGTATTCAAGAAATTCAAGCTTTGTCAGTTTATTTTCATCGAGTCCTGGGGGTACTTGTACCCAAAAATTTAGATGTATACCTAGAGCCAGTGTCATGTTTTCACGACATCCTCAGTCATGCCGTGATCAATAGAACTCAATCAGTTATTAGATATCAGTAGTATTCTGCCAGTTAACAAAATTTAGTAAACTCAGTCCATGTTTAGATCAGTTAATCATGTTCAGTGTCTTTTTAGATGAGAGTAAAACTTAGCATCGAGTGAACCCAAGGATAGGAATTTACCTCCTAGAAGAGGGTGAGATTCTTAGAAGCGTAGATTGAGACATCATACCTTCTAGTTGAGGGTAGATGAGGTGGATTAACCTACTAGTTGAGGGTCCCCACCATTATTATTAGAGTAACCTGCTAGACGAGGGTCACTAACATGTTGTTCTTACCAGTGGTGCAGTATTGACACCCTTATAATTAGGGCATAGATTGGACCCCAATTTAGCTATAATGTGTCATTTGGGGCATGTTTATTAGATGACTACCTCCTACAGTTTTATGTTACATAATTCAGGACTGTTAGATACAGTCACTTATGTTATTAGCTATTAGAACTCAGTCATTAGTTATGTTAGTTATCAGTAAACTCATGTTATCACAATTTCAGATATAGTTGAAATATATGCATATATGTATTCTCACGTTCATATTAGTCAGTTAGCCAGTACTTTTCATGCATATGAACCCCATGCATTCAGCCTACCTTACATGCATACCAGTGCATTCAAAATATGCGCTATGTTGTCTTATACCATAAGTTCAGAGACACAATCTCCAGAGCATCAGTAGATTCTAGTCTCAGTACTCAAACATAGAAATGAGTCCTCATCTTTCGAGGACATGATCATTACTTTATTATCTTATTAACTTATTAATTAGTTGGAGTTAGTTGGGGACATATCCCATCAACTCCTTATTCAGACCATTCAGTCAGTTAGAGTCTTTCCAGACTATCATGTTCAGTTAGTTATTTTAGTTTTTTTGGGTATTTCATACCCCATCCATATGTTATGATTTATTATATCCTATGTTACAGTTTTGAACCTTATGGACTTTCAATTCATATATCCACATTACATAGTATATTATGCATTATACAGGTACAAATATTATTCATGGGTTAGCTTATGGTCCTTCAAGGTCATAAGCACTGTGTAGCATTCTGAGTACCAAATTCGGGGTGTTACACTTATGTATTCAAGTTCTGCCTTTGTCTAAGGTTTGAGCTCTCTATGTAACTCACGTCATGTCCCGACCTCCAAACTAGGGGTAATAATGTCCCTCAGTGATCCAATATTTCAACTATTCAAGCTCTATGTTACGATGTTCATGATCTATAAATCCATGTCCCAGATCATGCTTGGTTCTATGCAACTATACTTTCATATGTTACTGATTCATTATATGTTGGAATTCTCTAAAAGGGTAAATTTGTGCGAACTTAGGACTATTTCAGCTCTAAAAATAATAAGTGGTAGCTTCGAGTAGAAGTCCTAGTCTCAATCGTTGAATTCATGAATTCCAATCTTATGTTGTACGACTCGTGATGTAAGCGTTCATGTTTATCTCTATGGTTTGTCCTAAGAACTCATGCGATGTTGTGTTTATGCCAGAGCAACTCTCTACTTATAATCTAGACCCATGATATATGAATCACTTCATTAATGTATCATATCTTCACCTTATGTCCCACCTAGAGTAAATTAACAAATATGGTTTATAATTAAGTAGTGTTTCTCCCATTCATGACGCTTATGCTTGGGTCCTTTAATGACCCTACATATATTAGTATGATGGTGGTTGTGGAAGCATGGTGATGTTTTAGGTAGGGGAGAAATGTTCTTGAATGTAAAAATTTTGATGTGATTCTCGAGCTAAGATTATAGGTGAAAAGGGAAAAGAATAAAATGAACTTTTGTTACGTGAAATAGTTAAGAAGGAGTTATGGGGTGAAAAATATTAGTGAGAGTGATTGCTTTTACCAGTCTTTGTGGGGAGATCTATGTAGTGGGCGTAGTAATGATTAGGCTTGAATATTGGGATTGATGAAAACACAAACCAACATGTTATGTGGTTAGTACTACTTGATTTTTAAAAAAAATTGAGTGTGTTTGATAGTAGTGATAATGTGAAGAAATATTCTTAAAGGGATGTAGAGTGCAGGGTCTCGTAGCTTGAGTTAGCACCTTTTTATTCCGAGTTAGTCTTCAACATAAAAGCACTACGTAGTGGGACTAAATCTCTTGTGGTTGGATGTGTGATTACAGAATTGTAAGTGGGAGTGTGTGAAGTATGCTATTTATTGTTTAGGGTGTAGATGATTAGTGCCTCTAAGTTTAAGTTTCTTCGTGGTACCTTGTAAGGTAGAGAATTTTTCTAATCCTATCTTCCGCGAAATCCTATTTCATGATTAGTACCAATGTAAACCAAGACTATGATCACCAAATAAACGCATACCTTATGTTGTGATGATAATGAATCATGAACTTATGTGCAAGATCATCCCTATGTAAAGTTTCATTGACTCATGTTTCATGCTTATGCATTTCACTAGGGGTTATCATGAAGCTCTTTTGATGCTTTGCATATTGTTGTTGAGGAAAAGTGTTTAATGTCATTTCATGTTTCTTATTCCATTCTTTTAGAATTTCAATAAGTCCCTACCCATCATTCAAGGACAAATGATTCCAAGGGGGAGATAATGTAAGACGCCGCACCTTCGGGCTAGAATTTAAACATCGTTCCTATGCATATAGATTTGAACTAAATAATTATTTGTTAATATATGTGTGATGATCAATCCTATAGTGTGGGAATACCTTTGAATATTAATTGAGGTCACAAAAATCCCTTAACTCTAAGATGAGTTGAAAACGTTTCTATCGATTAAGTTTTAGTGGACGTTTCAACTTGGGTCATATTCCATCGCCTATTACTCCTAGAATATGAAAAGTTAGAGGGCCTACTATATATCAAAATAAAGGTCCTCGAGTCTTCTTTTCAACTCTACTAATCATTCGTTAATCTGAGTCGGGAGTCAAAAGGTGTATGTGTTTGACTTAGACATTGTCTCTTCTATGAGATGGGGCATACGATGCCTACTTAAGGCTATGCCATGGACTGTGCATCTCCCAGTTTGGATTGTTCCATGGGTTGTGCATCTCCCACCTTAAGAAGAACAGCGTAAAAGCTCCATTTTAGTGTTATTCAAGGGCAATATGGTTCTTTCACGTCCCACAACAGTCCCTAAACATCTATAGATGAATTTCAACCCTAATGTACGTTATTTCCTCCTCAAAAATCCCTAATTCATCTTCTAAAACACAAGAGGATAAAACCCAACTAGGGTTTGCACATTCAAACTTAAAGGTTCAATTTTTCGTGAATTCTTCATCAATTAAGGTACGTGGGGTTTTCCCAAACTACATGGACTTATTGAAAATTTTTTGAGTAAGGTTTTAAAGTTATGGAATCATATATTTTTTGAGGGGTTTTGAATTTACAATAACAAATATGCTTTATGAACCCTTCTTGTTGATAATGCTTTGGTCTTGAGGCATCCCCCTTAAATTTGATTTTTTTTGTTTATGTGTATACATATATATATATGTGTGTGTGTGTGTGTGTGTGTGTTTGGTGTTTTGAAAAGTATAAATTAGGAGCATGAACAACTAATTTCCTTCTCATGGTGTTATTTCTTGATTGACAAGTCATGGATTACTCAATTGCATATTTTAAAGCATGAACAAAGGGTTTTACTATCAATTATGAATTTTATATCAATTATGAATTAAAGAGAGGGATATTTCTTGTTTGTAAAGGTTGAATGTGATAATCGAAAGAATTTAATGATTATTTTGAGAAATTGACCATCACTTCTTGAAATGTTTAAAAGAGATGATTTTTGCATAGTTTGACATATGTTTTGGAAATATGAGTTCTCTTATACTATTTGAATGTTTTGGTGGTCTAAAACATTGTTTTAAATCAAAGAGTTGTAACATGATACTTATGGCTTAGAGATATGACTTGCAAGTCTTGGTATGACGATACCAAATAGATGAATGCCATAACAGAGTAAGATTTTTAGATTTTCATTTCAAAGAATGCATTTCTTAAAGAGTTAACAATGGGCTTAAAGAGGGTTAGGTGGTTACCTGAAGAAGGCCTGATCTTAGATAACTCCTAGCCCAAAATTGTGTTTTGCCGATACAAGTTTATTATGAACCCAAAAGGGACCATACGTTGTCCTAGTGCCCTTTGGTGTATTAGAGATAGAGACTCCAACCCTTGTGAAAAAGTTGGGTTGGGGGCTTGGCTGCCGAGTCAAGGGAGGATTCCATCTAGCCCATAGAATTGTAGAGTTATAGGGTGTCCCACTTAGCTCAGAAGTAAGAAAAAGAGTGAGTCGTGGTTTGAAGGTCCTTAAAGTGTACCCATGTGTTTTTGCATATTATATATAAAATATTTTTATGAATTTCTCTAACTTATGTTATGTATAAATACATTATTTTGGATTGTTCTGCGTACCAATACATTTGTATTGACCCCATATATTTCAAGATTTCAGGATCAGTCCCGGGGTCCCGCTAAGAAGTAGATCATTGTCAAATGATTATTGTTGGTGAGCCTTATATAGAGTGTTTTGGGACTTGTTGAACTTCTTTTGTGTTGTTAGTTGGTATAATCAAATTACCATGTTTCCGTTTGTTATGTTTCCGCATGTTATAGTTTTTGAATTATGCATATGATTGCCAGTTAGAAGGGCTCTCGGGCCTTCATAGTTCGGGATGCTCATCGCAGCCAGGGCCTCTATTCGGGTCATGATAGCAGCGACCCAAAACATTGGACATTTGAGTATATAAGCATAATATGTGAATTTGACCATGAAAACATATTACACTTACGGGGATAGCAATTTCTTGTCAAAATGATGAAATTCAAGATAACATCAAGCTTGTAGTTGGAAACATGAATAAATATAACTTTTATGCTTTTTCGTACCTATATCACATGATAACGCTATATTTCCAACACATAATATTTGGGAATGAAATCTATCTTAAAGAATGTAAATTTAACTTGAAAAGTCATGTATTTGGGTACAAGATTGAAAGGTTAACCTTGTTCAAAACCCCACATACCTTATTGTTCTTGAAATTAAAGCTTGAATCCTTTTATTCTTGAGAAAAGAAGCTTGGATTATTGTTCTTAGGAAATGAGAGGGTTTCTACCTGAGGAATTTTGAGGAAACTGGGAAAATAATGTCTTTTTCAATGTTATGAATTGTGCTTTGGAATTGCCCTTTGGCCCTTACGGAGCTGGAAAAGTGGGGGAATAACCTCTGCAGCATCAAATTTATTCCAGTGGAGATACCAGCATTTCATGGACCTTATTTTGGGGGAGAGACCTGGGTGCCACGTCCATCTCACGTACCCTTATTGTTTCTTACAAAAATTGTCATAACTTTTTGTTTAAGTATCGGATTAAGGTTAAATTTTTATATTTGGGAAGATAACACAATTATATATCATTTTTGGGTCCTGGGATGCAAAATTCTATATATATTAAAAGTTATACATGTTCAAATTATACCCTTGTTGAATCAAACACTAAAATTTGGCCGAATCAAAGGCTCTTTGCTCAACTTTGCTCTAATTGTTTC
Organism: Capsicum chinense; assembly: GCA_026120095.1. Lineage (NCBI taxonomy): Eukaryota > Viridiplantae > Streptophyta > Magnoliopsida > Solanales > Solanaceae > Capsicum > Capsicum chinense. Next base: position 85,737,118 of record JAPEIP010000005.1, on the reverse strand, counting down.
CGATGAAAATTTTTATCTTCAAAAGTATTCATAACACTAGGATAATTATTATGACATATATATATTCACATACAAATCATAGGATTAGATTTTTCACATATAGGAACAATGGCTTGATTTCAAGCTCAAAATTTGGGGTGTTACATAGAACGCTATTGATTCCTACATATTATGACTTAGATACATATGAGGATGATAAAGAAGATATGGGTTATGTTGAGCCTAATGAGATAGGATCCATTGTTCCTCCTGCTTTAGCCCCCAATGTAAAGGTTGATATTACTTGTGCTATGAATCAATTATTGAATCAGAAGGGTGTATTTTCTGGTGCGGCAAAAAATGATACGAACATTCACCTTGCTAATTTTCTTGGGATTTACATGTCTTAGACTATTTCTAGGGTTGATCAAGAAGCATTGATATTGAGGTTGCTCCTATTTTCTTTGACAAGTGAAGCATCTCTTTGGTTACGGGAACTTCTAAGAAGATCTATCATTACTTGTCACAAGTTGAAGAAATAGTTTCTTAGAATATTTTTCCCTCTTGTATAGATGATATAGTTGAAGTATAAAATTTATAATTTCAGATAGTTACCTGTAGAATCTGTGTAGGAGGCATGGTTTAGATTCAAGAAGAAGTTGAGCATGGTACCAAATCACAAAATTAGAGGGTCTAATCTTCAAAAAATCTTCTATGGATTATTGAATAATAGTTCGAGAGAAATGGTAGATACTATTTTTGGAGGATCATTTATTCATCTTTGGTGGGATGCTACACACGAGATGTTAAATGACATTGTGGTGACCAATAGAGGATGGCATACTAGAGATTCAGAATGTGGTGGTGGTACATATGTTATTGGAGCAATAGATACTTATGAAAAAGGTCATGATATGGTAGTGCAATAGGCTGTACAGCTTTGTATAGATATTGGGTTGATTACAAAATAATTTGTGACAATAAGTGCCAAAAGGTGAATGCAGCTGCGGCATAGGGTTATACCCCTAGACTATTTGAGATAGAATCTGAAGAAGAGGCAAAGTATCTTAATCATAGAATGGAAAATATCCAGGCCCAAGGGCAAGGGAATCAAGGTTGAAACTATTATAACAATAGATACATAGAATAAATAGATAGAGAGATGGTGATTCGCACCGTAAAGATGACTATAAGGAGAAGAGTGACAAGTATATTCCACCAGGTATTTGTGATGCAAAGTCCAAAATAGAGGAACTTTTGTCTAAGTTGGTCAAAGGGAAAGAAGTTAAAAGGTTTGTTTGAGGATATCGAAGAAGATTTGTCATGTTTGAAGAAAACAGTTGAGTCACATGCTATAGTAATCAAGAAGTTAGAGCAATAATTTGGTCAGATGTCAACCATAGTAACTTAGAGATAGCCTAGCACTCTTCTGAGTAATATAGTGGTAAATCCCAAAAATGATAGTCACTACCACACCATTACCACTCAGAGTAGTAAAGTCACTACATACCCACCTGTACCCTCTATTAATTAGTAGAAGAATGATGATGATCCCATCTATGTGGAGAGCAATAGCAAGCAGGATGTAGGACAAAAAAAGGTTGTATAGCCTGTATTAAAGCCCCTTCCAAAACCTCTTTCTCCTTATCCACAAAGGTTAAAAAAGAAATAAGCAGATGGTAAGTATCAGAAGTTTTTATCCATGCTAAAAGAACTGTTAGTCAACACACCACTTATGGAGGAATTAGAGCAGATGCCTAGCTATATAAAATTTATGAAGGATTTGATCACCAAGAAGAGAGAAGTCAGTTATGAGCCAATTGATAATGTTCATCAATGTAGTGCTATAGCTACTAGATCATTAGTGGATTAAAAGGAGGATCCTGGTCCTTTTACTATATCTTGCACCGTTGGATATTTCACCTTTGCTCATGCTTTATGTGATCTGGGTATTAGTATCAACCTTATTCCATTTATAGTATTTAAATAGTTGGGGTTGGGATCTCTAAATCCTACTACCATGAGACTAGTTATGCTAGACAAAACAATGAAAAAACCAGTGGGTATCCTATATGATGTATTGGTAAAAGTGGCTTCTTTTTTTTTTCCGGCTGATTTTGTGATCTTAGCTTGTGAAGTGGACTTTCAAGTCAAAATTATTTTGTGCATCTGATTTTGAGATTGAACTATGAACAGCTGATATTTAATGTATTCAAATCCATTAGAT
>JAPEIP010000005.1:85692509-85734812 GCA_026120095.1 Capsicum chinense | reverse complement strand
TGGGTATCCTATATGATGTATTGGTAAAAGTGGCTTCTTTTTTTTTTCCGGCTGATTTTGTGATCTTAGCTTGTGAAGTGGACTTTCAAGTCAAAATTATTTTGTGCATCTGATTTTGAGATTGAACTATGAACAGCTGATATTTAATGTATTCAAATCCATTAGATAGCCCCATAAGTTAATAGTGATATCTGTAATTAACGTGTATGATGAGGAGGCATATTCATTCCATGATGTTAATGTAGTTACTCTTTCGGATGATGGTTCTAATGTGGTTGTTCCTATTGAAGAGACACTAGGTGTTGAAGCACTTACAGCTGTGATCATGAATTTTGACTCTTATGGTATCGAGGTGTATGAGGAGCTCATAAGTGCACTACATGGAAAGGGTTTGTATGAGTTTGCACCAAAAAATCTTGTTTTAGATCTAAAGAATAGAACTACTATACTTGCTCATCCTTTCATTGAAGAGCACCCGGTGTTAGAGTTGAAGGCCCTCCCATGTCACCTACGATATGCATTTTTGGGGACCAACAATACTTTTGTCGGTTATTGTTGCAACTAATCTGAGATAGTCAGAAGTAGAAGCATTATTATCAGTATTACATAGATTCAAGAGGGCCATTAGATGGTCCATTGCAGATATTATAGGTATTCTTCCTAGTTTGTGTACTCATAAAGCAAAACTTAAACCAGATTGTGTACTATTTATTGAACATCAGTGTCGAGTCAATCCTCATATATAGTAGGTGGTGAGGAAAGAATTAATCAAGTGTTTGGATGTAGGTGTAGTATATCATATTGCTAATAGCAAATGGGTCAGTCCAAGAACAAAACATTTTGAAAAAAGGCGTAATAACTGTTGTGCCGAATAAGAAGAATGAGTTAGTGCCTATAAGGCTAATCACATCACTGGATAGAGAGTATGTATGAATTATAGAAAATTGAATGCATGGACTTAGAAGGATCATTTTCCTATGACTTTCACGGATCATATGTTATATAGGTTAGCAGGCAGAGGATGCTACTATTTTCTTGATGGGTACTTATGCTACAATCAAATCACTATTACACCTGAGGACAAAGAGAAGATAACTTTTACCTATCCTTATGGGACTTGTACATTCAAACGTGTACCATTTCAGAGATGTATGATATCAATTTTATCTGATATGGTAGAAGACACCATCAAAGTGGTCATGGATGATTTTTTTATCATTGGTGATTCTTTTGAAGACTGCCTAAAGCACTTGGTAAATTCTCTCCAAAGGTGTGAAGAATTCAAATTAGTACTTAACTGATAAAAGTTCTATTTATGGTCAAGAAAGGAATATTTCTTAGGCACACGATTTTAAAGAGAGGCGTAGAGGTTGATTGACCGAAGATTGAGGTGGTCGAGAAATTACCCTACCCAATTTTTGTAAAGAGAATTCGAAGCTTCTTAGGACATAAAGGATTTTATAGGCGATTCATCAAGGATTTTTTTAAGATTGCTAGTCCTCTTTATAAGCTTCTCAAGAAGGAGGTAAAATTTAATTTTGATAAAGCAGGCGACAAGGCTTTTGAAAGCCTAAAATAAAAGTTGGTGAATGCTCCAATCATTGTGTCTCCTGATTGGTCCTTACCATTCGTGATTATGTGTGACGCTAGCGGATTGGCATTAGGGGTTGTACTAGGCCAATGGAAAGAAAATATTCCTCATCCTATCTACTATGCTAGTAAGGCACTAAATCTTGCTCAAAAGAATTATACAGTGATGGAGCAAGAGTAATTGGCAATGGTTTTTGCCTTTGAAAAGTTTGGATCTTTATTGATTGGAGAAAAGTGATTGTGCACAATGATCATGCAGCATTAAGGTACCTAATGGCTAAAAAACATGCAAAACCTAGGCTTATCAGCTGGGCGCTCTTATTTCAAGAATTTGACTTTGAGGTAAAGGACAGAAAATGCATAGAAAATCAAGTTGCAAATCACTTGTCCAGATTAGATGAGGAAGCTTTGTAGAAGGTTGCAAATGGGTTGGAGATTGATAACAATTTTCCAGATAAGAAAATATTAGCAGATTCCCAAGATCTAATTCCATGGTTTGTAGAGTATGCAAATTACATAGCCAGTGATCTAGTTTTAGAAGATCTTTCCTATCAGGAAAGAAAGAAATTCATGCATGAGGTAAGGAAATTTTTCTGGGATATACCTTATTTAATTAGGATTTGTACAGATGAAATTATTCATAGGTGTATAACTAAGGTGGTGATGATGAGCATACTCAAGGCTTGTCATTCGTCTCTAGTCGGGGGCCATCATGGAGGGGCACACACAGCTCATAAAATTCTGTAATGTGGCTATTATTGGTCAACAATCTACAAAGATGCTCATGACTACACTTTTGCTTGTGACCAATGTTAATGACAAGGTACTATTTATAGAAGACATAAACTTCCTATGACTCCAATTATGCAATTGGACTTGTTTGATGTTTGGGGCATAGATTTCATGGGACCGTTTATAAGTTCGTATGGCATGAAGTATAAACTTGTGGAAGTAGATTATGTTTTAAAGTGGGTGAAGATATCATACTTTCTAACAATGAAGCACATAGTGTCACTGCATTCTTAAGAAGAATATCTTTTCTCAATTTGGCATACCATGAGCTATTAATAGTGGCAGAGGGTCACATTTTTAAAATTATCTATTCAAAAGTCTACTTGAAAATATAGGGTAAAATAGAGGGTGGCACCTTATCACCTATAGACTAGTGGACAAATTGAGGTGTCCAATATAGAAATCAAATCCATCTTGTTAAAGACTGTGAATGCCAATAGGACTGACTTGGTAATAAGGTTAGATGATGCATTGTGGGCTTACCACATAGATTATAAAAATCCCATAGGTGCTTTACCTTATAAGCTAGTGTATGGAAAGGTTTGTCACTTGCCAATTGAGCTTGAGCATAAGGCACTATAGGTATTGAAGAAGCTAAATTTAGAGTGGAAGGGTGCAGCCAAGTCAAGGTTGAATGAGATCAATGAGTTGGATGAATTCTAGCTCCAAGTATATGAAAGTTCATCACTTTACTAAGAAAAGATGAAGTTGCATCACGACCGCAAGACTGAGAAGAAAGTATTTGACAAGGGTGATCAGGTGCTGCTTTATCAGTCTAAACTTTATTTGTTTTTATGTAAGTTAAGGTCAAGGTGGTATGGTCCATACATAGTTTTAAAAATTTATCCCTATGGTGCTTTAGAATTAAAGAGGAAAGGTGAAGCCGCATTCAAGGTAAATGGGCATAGAATGAAGCACTATGTGGGAAATGTTGAAGAAGTGAATAAGGTTGTTGGCATTAACCTTAGTGAAGACTAAGTAACAAAGGCAACTGTGTCGTGTCGCGACATTAAATCAAGCGCTGCATGTAAGACAACCCATAAGGAAAGGTGGTGAAATATGAGTATCAAACTTAGCCACATCGTGCTACGATATTAAATCAAGCATTATGTGGGAGGCAACCCATGTTTTTGTACGTGCTTAATTATAGGGTAATATGTTTGTTCAATGTGCAGGAGGAATCCAAAAAATATATAGAGAAATTGAAAAAAATTGTGTCATGCGGACTCTTTATGAGTCATATCTAGATAGTACAACTTATAAGTAGGAATCATACAGACCTGGGAGAAAGTCAAAATTAGGTAATAGTTGCAAGAAGGGATAAGATTCTCAGAATGAGTAGTACCCTCAAAGTAAGACTCATCACCTTGAGTCGTACCCACTCCAAAACCAAGGTAAGGTTTCAGGTCTATAAGAGTCAAAGAAATAACCCACAACCCTGGGTACGAGTCGTACACAAAAATTATACCCCTCCTTACCAGGTCAGATCATGAGTCAACCCGACCTAGATCTTCAATTAAAAACAATAGAGTCGCACTAAATCAGGCACGTGATACCTGATTCTCACCCATAATAATTTCCTCTCAACTTGAATCTTCTAAAGTCTAAGAAATCACTTAAATACAACCAAAATAAAATACCACTTTTCTCGAATTTTCCATTTAGTAATGATGGTATATTTGCAGGAACCATACCTCCCAAGAATGCATCCTCCTCTAAATAAGCCAAGAAGAAGAAGAATAAGGCATCGGCTACTAGCTTGGAATCCATTGGTTTTGAGTTTGATGTTTCATCGGCTAGCAGTGATGAGTTGTATGAAGGAGCCTCAACGGGAAAAGTTTCCCAAAAAGGAAAGGTAGTTGATAAGTCAAAGGGAAAGAAAGTTGTACCCCATGATGAATCACCTCTATAGGGCCCGAGAAGAAAGAATCCAACTGTCTATCCTCCCCATACACCACAGTCTACTAATGATGATGCTAAGAATGAATCTAGTTTATCATAGGCTAGTTCTAAGGAGGTTCAAAGTGCAAAAGAGATCAAGGCAACCATGATAGGCAGACAAGATCCCCCCCTCTATAAACACAAAGAATTGCACTTACCACTACTTCAATGCCTATCATTGAATAATGGGGGTACCCGAGAATGTAAGAAATATTCAACAGTGGGTTGGTCTGACTTCCAAGTGGAAAGATCAAAAGAGTATTGTATTCGGTGTGGAGATTGACTACCATCGAGATGACATAATTGCCTATATTCGAGGAGAATTTCAAATAATATGGATTCAAGTGGATGATAAAAGTGACAAAAAGAGATATAGTGAGATCTTAGTTCGTAAATCATATGTAACATACAAGGGTCTATTATAGGGGTGCAAAGGAGAAAACGAGTATGAAGAATGTGTGTAGAAGAAAATAGTTGTAACTTGAGCCAAGGTGTGGTGAAAATAAAAGAAAGAAAAGTTGGATTATAAATCAAAAAGAAAAAGGAAAATAAAAATAAAAGTGATAAAACCGCACTTAGCTCAAGCTGAATATGCTTAAAATAAAAAAGGAGACATAAGAGTGAAAATTTAAAAAGAAATGGAAAAATAAGTGGACCCCAAGAAAAGCGTAATGTCTAGGAGGCTTAGTCATTAAATGAATCCCAAAAGATATCATACCAGCCCTGATCCTACGTTATAAGTCGAATAAAATCCTATAGTGATCTTACTCTGATTGTCTTAAAACTTAGAAGAAGAGCATAAGGGAAAGCCTATGGCATTTTGTATACACCAATGTTACTTCTTTGTGAGTGAGAGAGTCATTTGTTATATCCTTGAATTGGCTTATCCATGCAAAAAGTAAATGGAATTTCTTTGATGGTGAGTGCACATGGGTTATGTTGCTAGATTTCTAGATTGTTTGGTGAATGTAATTTGGGTCTATTCCAATTGTCTATTGTTAATGTAATGCCATCATCAAATTCCCTCATGTTTGTACATGTGCTAAATCAGTATACACAGTTTGAGTTTTAAAAGTAAAAGAGAGGAATAACGAGATTAAAATTAAGTTAAAAATCACTGCTATAGGTATCTTAAGATCTTCCTGCTTAAGCATCGTCTCTATGCTAGAAAATAATTATTGATTTTCTTTGCCTGAGGACATGAAAAATTCTAAGTTGAGAATGTTGATGTGTCATGGAAACACAGCACATTTAATCCTTAAAACTGCAAATTTATGCGTGAACTTAGGATAGTTTGTTAGATATGATGCACTTTAGTATATATTACAGGTAAAATAGGTCTACAATAGAGTTGGATTAAAAAGGGAAGAAAAAGGCCAAGAAAACACCAATTTTGATCACATTACGGGTCAGATCTTGAGTCATGAACATGCAATACAACTCATATGTTTAATTGTAATCACAGTAGAAGCAAGACCAATCTAAAAATCCAAGACCAATGCGACTCAAGTAATGATGTTGTAAGCTAGGATACGAGTTATACAAAGAAGTCATAACCATAATAGAACCTAACATGCCATCCAAAAGTTGAAGTCTTAAAAGTATATGAGTCAAAATTCTAAGTATGACTCGTATAAGGAAGTCATACATAAACCAGTTCCCAGAGCTTGTAAAAATAGAAGTCCCAAGTGGATACGAGTGAAGGAAATGAGTTGTTACGTATGTGTGCCTCATATGAAGAACTTTTATGCTAAATATAAAGTTGAATCCTTTGGAGATCAGGCACAAGAATAGATACAAAAAGCACTGGTATGACTCATATGATGCTGGTACGAAGAAAACCAAGTCGTACTGACTGTCGACATAATATTACTCTTCTTGTTTTAGTTAGGATTTCTATGTTTTCTTAGATACTATAAATACCCTAGCGTTTATCTTTTATCAAGTTACGTACTTTTATGCTTTCTTACACTTGTTTACAATTCTTTACATACTCTTACAATTATTCTTGAGATTTTGGATCTTTATTCAATTAAAGACTTTGGAGTTTATTAATCTTATTCTTGTACAATTAATTATATGTGTTCTTCATCGATGATTATAGTTCCTTTCACAAACATGAGCGACTAATCTCCTTGACTAGGGTTGGGGGAACCTTGGGGGATTAGCTACGTAAAGAAAGTGTGATGTTCATCTATTCTAGGGTTTATGCATGTATCTTAATCTTCTTTGCAATAATTCATCTCAAGCAGTTGCAGAAGCTTGAGATAGCCTGTATTTTCATCCATCCTAATAAGGACTTTGTGATTGGGAAAGAAGTTAAGATAGTGATTTAGAATTTCTACCTCAACCTTTTAGTCCCCATGTCTCATCTAATCACTTGATCCTAACCAGTGATGGTGAACTGAGGTCAAAATAAAGAGCAACAAAGCAATACCCTGAGACCTAATAAGTAAAGGGTAAGAGTTATCTTCGTACCTAATAAGTGGCTGATAATACCTACCTTGTAGACTTTGCATGCATAATAATTTAAGTTGATCACGAGAAACTTACGGAGTCGAAAGGATAAGGGGAACACAAGCCTAGTATTCATCTGCTATTGTCCAAAACTCAAAACCACTTAAGATTCAGTTACTACTTTCGATTGATACTAAAATCCCTCCATTTACTTTCCTGTAATGCTTTTGCATTACACTAAGTCAAGTAACTATCTACGTTTTACCTGTGGGATCGAGCCTAATCTAGTTGGGTTAATATATTTGCCATCAACTGTAGTATACTTCTACTTATAGTATAGTTTTGGGCGACATCAATAGTTCACCATAATTTTAAGAGAGAGGCCTTGAGTCATTTAGGAATATTTTCCTTTCTTGTTAGTCTAATTATAGCTATAGAGTTAAAGGGTCTTGAGCCTCTCTAATTTCTATTTGTTCACATATCAAGTCATGCCTCCAAAAAGATCTAATTTCAGTAGGAACTTTTCTATCTAGTCTGAGGACAATATTGACAAAACTCATTCTACTCTAGGAGTTTAGACCCAATCTAGGGTTTCTACTTCTTATTTCCTTGATGAAGCTCCACTAATTCCTCTTGTTCCTCCTTAGGCACCTTGAGCAAATATGTCTAATGTAGAGTTTTTCTAGTTGATTCACTTGCTTACCCAGTTTGTAGCCTCCCACTCTAAGTTAGTTGCTTTGGTTACTTCTTTCTTCGGGGTAACTAGAGCTTGCAAATTTATGATATTGTGTCATTTTACCTTCACTACTTTTAAATTTAAGGAAGATGCTTAATACTTTATTGATGAGATGTAAAAGATCTTCTGTATGATACATACCACTAATGTGAAGGGCATGGAGTTTGCTGCTTACCAAATAAAGGATGTGGCGTACAAATGGTATGAGGAATGAGAATAGTATAGGGGTGATAATGTTGAGTCTGCTTTATGGTATAATTTCTCTAATTATTTTTTGGACCTATTCTTTCCCCAAGAGTTGAGGAAGGAAAAGGTGGAAGAGTTTATTATCCTGAAGCAAGGCAAGATGTTAGTCAAGGAGTACGCCTTGAAGTTTCATGAATTGTCTTGGTATGCTCTGGATTTGATCTCTAGTATAAGGGCTAGAATAAGGAAGTTCACTTCTGGGTTGTCTTGAGACTTAATTCTGGAGATTAAGGATACTTTGTTAAACAAGGACATAGATATCTCCTAACTTGTGGTTTATATAAAGCAATTTAAAGAAGAGAAAAAAAAGCAAGCTAAATTTAAAAGAGGAAGATTAAGAAGTTTTACTATTCAGATTAGGGTGGAGGTCAGAAGCAAGGGGTAGATATGGTTGAAAGTCATCTAAAAAGAAGTGGGGAAGTTTTGGTTCCTACTCTACGACTAGTGTTCCTTATCTGAAGCTGTCGGGTGATTGATTTTCTCATCATGATAGTGGGTTTAGGGAAAAATTTAACTAATCTCCGGATAATATGGCTCATTTGGCTCCATCATACCTTTACTATATGTTTTATGGTCGGTTACATCATAGATTTTGTGATGAGAAAAGGGATAGGTGCTTTAAAAATTATCAGCCAGAGTATATGTAGTGAAATTTTCTTATGGTTAAGGTTACTTCTGGGGTTACCAAGGTTTCTATTTCCTCATCATCATCTCCTAGACCATAGGGTATCCCTTCTGGCATCGACACTAATTAAAATCATCTCTATGCTCCACTGCTCATCACGAGTCTGATGCATCTCCTTATGTCATTACTGGTATGTTGAAATTCTTTTTTCGTGATGTTTATTGCTTGCATGATCCAAGGTTCACTCTTTCTTATGTGACCATAGTTATGGTTGTGCATTTTGGTTTTGATCCCAAGTGTTTTTCATATCTCTTTTCTATTTCTACCCCATTGGGTAATTAGGTTACTAGAAGAGTCTATAGAGGATGTGTGGTATCTGTTGGTGGTAGAGAAACTCTAGTAGATTTGATAGAATTAGACATGGTTGATTTTGATGTCATATTACGGATGGATTGGTTGCATTGGATCTATACCTCCTTATATTTTCAAACCCGTAAGGTCATGTTTAAATTCCTTAATGAGTCGGTCATTTAGTGAAAGAGGGTTCTCTATTGCCTAAGGGAAGGTTTGTATCATATCTTAGAGCCCAAAAGTTGATTTCTAAGGAATGTCCCTATAATTTGGTCTAGGTTAAGGGTTCTAACTTAGAGGATCCTTTATTGCAATCCATTCCTGTGGTTAATGAATTCCCTGAGACTTTTCATAATGATTTTCCTGGTATCTCTCCCGATAGGGTGATTGATTTTGGGATTGATCTTGTTTTGAACACTCTTTCGATCTCTATTCCCCCGTATAGAATGGCTCTAGCAAATTTAAAGGATCTTAAGGAGAAGTCAAAGGATCTTTTATAGAAGGGATTCTATCCTAAAGTATCCCTATGGGATGCACCGGTATTTTTGTGCGTAAGAAGGATGGTTTCCTTCAGATATGTATTGGCTATCGAAAATTAAATAAGGTGACGATAAAGAATAAGTACTCTCTTTCCAGGATAGATGATTTGTTCCATCAGTAACAGGATGTTAAGTTTTTCTCAAAGAATGATCTTCGGTTCGACATCATCAGTTAAAGATTAAGGAGGAGTTATTTTGAATTTTAGGTGATCTCTTTTGGCTTAACTAATGCCCCAATAAAATTTAGGGACTTTATGAAGAGGGCCTTTCATTAGTTTCTCAAGTTGTTCGTAATTAAATTCATAGATAATATCCTAATGTATTTCAAATATGAGGCAGATCATGACGATCATCTCCATATTTTGTTACAGACCTTGAAAGATCAGCATTTGTATGCTAAGTTATCCAAGTGTGATTTTTGGTCTAAAGTTGTTTCTTTTATAAGTCATGTCATTTCTAGTGAAAGGATCATAGTAGATCCATAGAAAGTTGTAGTGGTTAAGAAGTGGCCTAGGCCCAAGACTCAAATCAATATTCGAAGCTTCTTGGGTTTAGATGGTTACTATAGAAGATTTATGGAAAGTTTCTCAACCATAGCTTCTTTATTAGCTAAGTTAACCCACCAGGTGAAGTTCTTGTGGTCTGGTGCTTGTAAGGGTAGTTTTGAGAAGCTGAAAAATAAGTTGACTTCAACTCCAGTTTTGACCTTGCCCAAGGGAAATGATGGATTTGGTTTTTATTATGATGCATCTAATGTGGGACTTGGTTGAGTGTTGATGTAGCATTGTAGGGTGGTGGCCTATAATTCTAGGAAGTTGAAAGTTGATGGGAAGAATTATTTAACTCATGACTTGGATTTGTTAATTTTAGTGTTCGCATTGAAGATTTAGCATCACTATTTGTATGAGGTGCATATAGATGTATTTTCTAATCATAAGAGCCTACAATGTGTGTTCACGCAGAAGAAGCTGAATCTTAGACAAAGGGGGTGGCTTGAGTTGCTAAGAGACTAGGATATAAGTTTCCACTATAAGCGGGAATTCGTGAAATATATTCACCATTTGGCAAACCTTGGAGTTCATCCCTATGACTTTAAGGATGGTGGTGTGTTTTTGAAAGAGGTAGTGAAGTAAGCCCTATTGCTAAACTAAAGGAGAAGCATGTACTGGATCCCATCTTAATTAGGATTAAGAGGCATATGGGGAAACAAAACTTTATAGCATTTTAGATTGGTGGCGATGGTATCTTGAGGTACCAAGAAAGGTTATGGGTTCCTGGCATAGATAGATTGCAAGAGATAATCTAAGTTGAGGCTCATGAATCGCGTTAAACTATTCATCCTAGTTCAACAACGATGTATCATGATCTTAAGGAGATTTATTATTGGAACAACATAAAGCGAGAGATGGCCAGTTTTATGGCCAAATGCATGGTGTGTCAACGAGTGAAGGTTGACTTGAGACCCAGAGGGTTATATCAAGAAATTGAGATGCTTGTATGGAAGTGGGAGATAATTAATATGAATTTTGTTACCAGTCTTCCTCAATCTCGGAATCAATTTGATTTGATTTAGGTCATCATGGATAGGATGACTATGTCTGCTCACTTCTTACCAGTGAGGACTAATTATTCGGCAGAGGACTATACTAAGTTGTTCCTCCAAGATATTGTGAAACTACATGGGGAGTCTGTTTGTATCATGATAGATCGTGGTACTTAGTTCTCATCACTCTTTTGGCATTCATTTCAAAGAGGTTTAGGAACTGAAGTAACCCTTAGTACCATTTTCCACCCAAAGTTGGATGGCCAAGAAGAAAAGACTATTAATACATTAGAAGATATGGTTCAAACTTGTCTGACTGACTATTATGGTAGTTGGGTATATCATTTTCCTCTTATGGAGTTTACGTATAATAATAACTACCACTCTATTATTAGGATGGCCCCATTTGAGACATTGTACGATAGGAGGTGTTGATCACCTATTGGGTGGTTTGATCTTTATGAGGTAGAGATGTTTAGCCTAGATTTGGTTCACCAAGCAATGGAGAAGGTGAATCTGATTTGGGATAGACTCAAAGCTTCTCAAAATCGTAAAAAGTCCTATGCAGAATTGAGTCATGAATAGTTAGAGTTTGAGGTTAGTGATTTAGTGTTCTTGAAAGTATCTCCCATGAAGGGATTAATATACTTTGGGAATAAGGGGAAACTCAATCCTAGGTATGTCATCCCGTACTTCGTCTAGGAGAGGATTGGTAGTGTTGCATATAAATTAGAGTTGTTTTCTAGTTTGAGATCCATTCAACTAGTGTTCCATGGGTTAATGTTGAGGAAGTGTGTGGGTGATCTTTCGTTGATTGTTCCTATCAAGGATATTGGTATTTTGTATTACTTGTATTATGAGTAAATCCTTGTTGAAATTTAGGATCGGTAAGTTCATCGGTTGCGGATGAAGGACATAGCTTCAAGCTGACTGGTGAACTTACCACTCATTTGCATTAAATATATAAGTTAGACAAAGTTGTAATTAAATGCACTAATTTCCATATTTTGCAGGCATATAGGTAATGATATGGAAACATATGGACTTGAGCTTAAAAGGATCAAAAGAGAGAAAACAAGTGCAGCTGCAAGACATGGAGCGAAAACCAGCCCCAGTTACTATAATCCCGATCAGTCAATCAATTCAAAAGGCCGCGATCATGGTGTCCTTACCATCACGGTAACCACGATCGCAGATAAGCGGGAATTTTGCCAAAGGGAATTTTTGTCATTTCACCCAGATGAACCCAACTCCTCTTATAGTCTTAAACCCTTTCTCTTTTGGGTATTACTCATTATTGAGACATTTTTAAATTTAAAGCAAAACCCCTTAATTGGGTAAGATTTGTAATTAAATTTGGAAACTTGGATTTTAGTATTTTTGAAGAATGGATGATTTGAACAAAACTTATGGTCTATGTTCTTTCTTTTCTTCTTGAGTAGCTAAATCATTTAGTCTTGGGATTATGTTAAGCTAAGGTACAATTGTGTTTGGGTAATGATGATTTTGTATTATACTTAGTTATTAATTATGGATTCTACTATTTCTTGGTTTAAATACTTGGGATTTGTGGGTGAAAACCCCAAATACCCAAAATGGGTTTATTGGGTGAAAATCCCACACTCTTGAAAGCTCTCATCATCCTTGAAAGAGGGATATGGGTGAACTTTTGGGAACCCATAGCTTCCATGAAAGAAGGCTATAGGGGTCCAAAGCAATAGTGAACAATTATGAATATAACTTATTTTCTTTTGCCATCTTAGAGATAAGGGTAGATGGAGAGGAGGTTATGTCATGGGTATCTTCCTACAAATAGGGATGCCTGATTAAGATTTTGGGTGGCTTTTATTGACATACTCGTTAGGTACTCAAAAGAGTCAAGGAGTTACATCCTTGAGTTCTTGTTGACAAACTATCCTCAAGGAATCTTAACCTAGCCTACCATGTCATCAACAATTAGGACTTATACCAAACCATCATGATTCCATGCACATATTTCCCTTAGGTAGACATAATCCCAAGATCTTTCCTAATTTGAATTCTAAGACAAAAAATTGCAATCGTAGTGTGTTGCTTTACTTGATATTGATAAGATTTTATTCAAAACCAAACCCCCCTTACATGAAGTGTTTTACATTGTGTACAATTCAACTATCTTTATAGTAATTTCAACACTTATAGGACTTGAAATCTAAATTTCTCTCCTCGTGGACTCGACCTTAATGAAAGTTGAGATACTAACAATGTCTGTCCTCTACAACTTTATATGGTATAGGTGAGTGTTATCACTTTAATAACAGTTTTATGGAGTAACCCCAAGGTTTAAGAGGCTACTTGGGAAGCCAAAGAGAATATGAAGTCCAGGTATCCATCCTTGTTCTTCGCTCTGAATAATCATGCCTAAGGTATGTGTTATTCTTAACATCTTTGTTTTCTAACTTTCTTAAAGAAAAGAGTGATTTCCTAGGCATCTTTATTTTCTAACTTTGTTAAAGGTAAGAGTAGAGGTATATGGAGTCCAATCATGCTAGCAATTGCCTGGGCCCATCATTCGAGGATGAATGATCCAAGTGGGGGAGGATTAAAACACCCCAAATTATAGCCCTTGAATATTCTTTGACCTTTGAGCTTACTGCCCTGGTTATGACTAGACCCTATGAGTCGTAGGGTGTCCTGACAAGTCATTGGGATGAGTCGTAACCAAACAAGTAAGTTTATGGCTTGATTTTACTCTGAGTACGAGTAGCTCACTAAGAGCCATAAGGACATGTTACGAGTTGTAAAATCTAATAGTAGGGTGTCTAGTGTTTGACCCATTTAAGTTCTTTATTGCTTACATCTAAGACCCTATAAGATGTAAGGTCCTTATACGAGTCCTAGTCCTGAGTTGTAAGGTGGACAGCGTATGGGGGTCCAAGTCACTATCTTGGTTACGACTCGAGGTGATGAGCCGTAAGGTGTGGTAACGAGTCAATGGTTGACTCGTAGTCAAAGGTGACACTTTCTTAGTTTTTGATTTGAGGGAACTCTGGACATTTCCCACTCTAACCACTTGGACCCCACAACTTAAAGCCTTTCTTGAGGCTTCGTTATCACATCATTCCTAATAAAACACTTCCAAATTCAGTCTCAAACTATCTGTTCAAGTTAAGGCTAGGGTTTCAAAGGAAGAGGTCATCTAGGGCTAAGGGTTCCTTCTTCTATAAATTTCTTGGTATTTTAGGCATGTTCCTCTACCTTCATTGTTAATTTTACAAAAGTATATGATTTCAAGTATTGTTCATAAAATATTTATGTTGGGTTTTTAACTATGGGTTGAGGGGTTTTAATATTAATTATTAGATCATTTTCCATAATATATACGAAACTATTGTGCTTACATCGATGGTTGGTAAATATATTGAAATTCATGGAAATAGAGGTACAAAGGAATCCCAAAATGAATTGGTTTGGTATGGAAATTGGTATAACCTCAATCCACTTGCACAATTGATTTTGGTCTCTGCATTATTAATTGGTTTTGTTTCTTTCTTGAAACTAATGCATATCATAAATGGTTAATTGGATTAGGATACTTTTGAAAACCTTGTGGGATACACATGAATTGCCCAAGTGATTTTAACAATGGAGTCTGCAGGGTACAAGGGAATCCCCTAAGTGTTGGCTAATGAAATTGCTTGCAAGCTATGGTCGGTATGACGATACCACTTAATAATTCCTTAATAATTGACTCCAAGAACTGGTGGTTCGATTATGCGTTAAATATTTTCTTTAGACAATAATGGGTGTCATAATAGCTAGCTCTGAAGGTATGCATCCAAAGGATGGACACTGGAAACTCATCTTTGCCGACATGAGGGTTTCTCTTGATGACCATGTACTTGTGGGGTACAAGGGAATCCCCCAAGTGTATATCCGTAAATATGTATCATAGAGGTCTAAGGTTTCAAGGGAATCCCCGGTCATCTATGGTATCTCCAATTCGTGTGGCTAACACATATTGGGGACCGTTCAGGGGGTAACACTAGACCCATATATCCTATGGGTAGACCTAGAATGATAATGCTACACATCCCAAATTAAGGTTTTAAAGTGCATGCTAAACCTTGTTCCCTATCCCGGCATGATATATGTGTGTATATATATAGGTATATATTTTCATATGGTTGCGTACATTGGTATGATTTGATTCTGGACTGATGGTATTAGTTTATCTTTATCCCTGAGTTTTATGCCAGCATTCACTCCGCTTACCATCTTTGGATTTTGTATCCCTACGCGATGTAGGAACTAGCCTTACTTCTACTTTTTCTGCATATTGACTAGGATTCGGGATCATCTCATGAGTCAAACTGAAGTGGTGAGCCTCCATATTTTTGTCACATCCTATTTCATGATATGGATTTCATTATGTCTTTGCTATTTCTTTTGGTTCTAATTTTATAGTTGGGGGGCATGTCCCAACTGGATATTCTTTGGTCTCAATTAGAGGCTTTGTTAGACTACTATAGACATGGGTGGTATCGGTATTGGTATTGGATGGTTGATTGGTTGTTGGTGGTTGGTTTTGGTCATAAACTTATCATAATGTTTTTATTTTGATATTCTCTTGTTATATTTGCAGAATTCATTCGACATAGGGTGTAAGGAGGTCAACAGTTGGGTATAGTGGGTGGTCTGCGGTACTAGTTGGACTTGAGATATCAAACACAGCTAGGCCCTGGTTCGAGTTGTCACCAACTACCCTTAAATTCAATCACACAAGACCGTAGTATATTCTCTAAAGTCTGAATACTACATTCCATTTGTCCATCCATTTGAGGGTGGAAAGCGATGCTAAGGTTAAACTAAGCACCCAAACCTTTCTAAAATGAATGCCAGCTATGAGATGAAAATTGCACACCTAGGTCTAAAATGATGGACACAAGCACTCCATGCAACTTGACTATCTCCTAAATGAACAACTTGGCATAATCCTCTCCTGGGTACTTAGTCCTCATAGGAAAGAAGTGATCAGACTTAGCCATTTTATCCACAATGACCCAAATAGGATCATACTAATTGCGATACCATGGAAGACCCGTAACAAAATTCATATTAATCATCTCTCACTTCAATATGGGAAACTTTATCGCTTGAGATATGCCTCCAGGCCTTACGTGTTAAATCTTTACATGCTAACAAACCATACACTTAGCAATAAAGTTTGCCACATCTCTCTTTATGTTATTCCACCAATAGATTTTCTTGAAGTCATGATACATCTTAGTCAAACTCAGATGAATTGTATATTGGGACTCATGAGCCTCAGTCAAGATTCTTTCCTCCAACCCATTAACATCAGGAACACACAACCTACCTTGACATCTCAAGATACTATCTCCCCCAATATCGAAAGCCATACCCTTTTGATGACCCACATAATCCTTAATCTGCATAAGTATGGGACCCGAAACATACTTCTCCTTCACCTCAGTACTAAGAGATGATTTAACCACTTCTTGAACAATCATTTTACTATCCTCAAAGTCTAAGAGATGAACTCCTAAATTAGCCAACCTATGAATATCCTTTACCAATCCTCTCTTCTCTCCATCCATGTGAGATAGACTCCCCATGAACAAAATGCTAAGAGCATTAGCAATAACATTAGATTTACCTAGATGGTACTGAAGGATCATGTTATAATGCCTAAGCAATTCAAACCACCGCCTCTACCTGAAGTTTAATTACTTCTACATAAACACATACTACAGGATCTTATGGTCTAAATAGATGTCAATATGAACCCTATATACAACTAATAGTGCCAAATTTTCAAGGCAAAAACCACAATTTCCAACTCAAGATTATGTGTCAGATAATTTCTCTCATTAACCTTAAGATGCCTGGAAGCATAGGCTACAACCTTACTATACTGAATAAAAACACAACCTAGTCCCACATGGGATGCATCACAAAATACAACAAAACCATTAGTGCCCTCGAGTAGGGTCAAAACTGGCATAGTACTCAATTTACCCTTCAACTTTTCAAAACTGCCTTTACAAGAATAAGACTACAAAAACATAACCCTTCTCTGAGTTAACTTCCTCAGTTAAGTAGCAATAGATGAGAAACACTCAATAAACCTCCTACAATAACCAACCAAGCCCAAGAAGATCCAAATGTTGTTTAGAGTTATAGATCTAGGTCATTTCTTAACTGCCTCAAATTTCTATGGATCTAATATAATCCCTTCACTTGTAACAACATGCCTAAAAAGGTCACATCACTTAGCCAGAACTCACAATTAGAAAATTTGGCATATAATTTCTGAACCTTAAGAATCTGCTACATAATTTGGAGGTGATTGGAATGATTCTCCTCACTCTTAGAGTATACGAAGATATCATTATTGAAGACTATAACAAACAAGTATAATAAATACTTGAAAACCTGATTCATAAGATCAATAAAAACAGTCGGAGCATTAGTCAACCC
Organism: Capsicum chinense; assembly: GCA_026120095.1. Classification (NCBI taxonomy): domain Eukaryota; kingdom Viridiplantae; phylum Streptophyta; class Magnoliopsida; order Solanales; family Solanaceae; genus Capsicum; species Capsicum chinense. The sequence goes on along the minus strand of JAPEIP010000005.1, from coordinate 85,717,509 downwards.
ATATGACTGTAATATCCCAGTAGATCTTTTCTATAGCTTCCCCAAGTCATTAATGACTTGATGGGACTGACAGTTTGGTTATCGAGCAGTTCATTTGTTTTTAAAGTTAATTTTCTATTTTGAAGACTTCACTAGTTCCAAATGGCCACCAGGAAAAAACTTTAGCTAAACAACCTTATATGTGAATTCTAACTGTGCCACAAGATCCAATATATTAATTTTAGGCTAGGTAGACCTTTGTCTTGGTTTCTGAGGCACCCAATTTTATTTTGGTCTATTGGTCGGGAAGTTAAGAAAATGAAATATGGGTGTGGGACCCATATTTGGTCAAAATAACTTCGTATGGAAATTCTTAGTGTACCATCTATTTAGAACATTGAATTTTGTATTGTCATATAGTTGATTTGTGTAAATGAGATTTCAGATAAAACCCAAGGACTTTGTAGAGACATAGAAGATTTCTAAGTCTTCAGCTCTCTTTTGGTGTAGCTTCTATCGCTATCTTAGTTCCACGATTGTGGTGGTGCAACCAGAAGGCATGGGTTGTTATTTTAACCAGCTTGCGTAGCCCAAATATGGTGCAATTATTGAGGGGATATTATGATCATGACTGGTATGTATAACTACAAGATATGTTAATCACGCACCTCGAGTTAGCAATAACAACTCTTAAGTACCTGAACTGGGCATAAAATGACCTTATTTGCCCAATTTTGCTTATTCTTCACCCATTATAATGAGAGAATAAGCCCTAAATAGCATGAGAGCTTAAATTTAAGCATGTGAGTGACTCATAGGTTGTCTAAACTTTATTTTTGCAGTTATCATCTGATTTAAGGTATTAATTTACCCTTTTTTGGGTTAAATTTCTTCATTTTTTGCTCAAAACCCTAAAACCTTTAGGGCTTGGTTTTAGCCCAAATTTAGCTTGATTTTTAACTATTTTGGGAGAAATCATTCCTTGAGCTTTTATAAATATTGGTTTGGTTTTGGAAATGCATTTTCCATGAGTGGGACCCATAGGGGTTTTGATGTCTTTTTTGGACCCAATACACAATTATGCAATATGGCTATCAATATTTTCATATTGATAATATTAGAACCCTTGGGGGTTTCACCACACAATGAGGTACCTGTCCCTTAGAGTCAATCAAAAGAAATAGAAAGGTAAACCAACTATGAGTTATAAAAGCAAAGGCATTGCAGGAAGGTAATGGCACAATATTTTTACATGGAAACCCAAGAAGGTAAAAAACACATCTTACCCTCATAGGCACCTCCAAATCCATTATAATCAACATCTTAAATACAATCTTGATTTCGGACTACCTCTAGGCTCCTTTACCTAGATAACTCTACAAAATGCTCATCTTAGTAACTCTACCAAGGACTCTCTCTACTGACTAACTATAATCAGTAACAATACTTAGATAACTCTACCTAAGAAGATCTATCAAAATAAAGACACTACTCTTACAACATGAGTAGTTCTTTTACAAATCAATACTCAAGAACATTTTCTATTTAAGATCACATAATCAGCTACAAACATGAGCAATTTTGGAATTGAGTTTTTGCTACCTTACTTCACTGTTTTTGAATTAAAAAAAATAATTGTTGAAGAGGCATCTTATTACTTTTATAACTGGGTGATGATTAGGGCTGAAGTATTATTTCACTAGCTATCTAAGTTAGTACAAAATAGCACCTACAAGTTTGTTACATACGAGAACAAAGCTATATAGAAACCATGTTCCAACTGTATAATACTTTGAACCTCTAGAGACCTGGTCCCTTGCAGTTTAGCTGCTCATTATCAAAACTACATATAGCAACTTCCCACTTTTGATGATGACAAACCAAACCATATAATTTGAGCATCAATGCATATTTAATCATAGTGATTACTACCTGAAGATGAATATTTCCTCTATCATCATGCTTTCTCTTTCATCAAGAAGCACAAGGACCTGGTCCCTTATTGTCATTTGCAAAAAAAATTCCCCTTATCATTATGCACCTTTATTTTAATTGGTGCATTTGTACATTTTTACCTGTCACTATGCTACCATACTTCTGCACCACTATGTGAGCACACACACGTACCAGGTCCTTACACACTATCACTATTCTACCATACTTCTGCACCACAATGTTAGTACACATGCAAACTAGGTCCTTAAATATATAGTCAGTATTCCCCCTTTGGCATCATTAAAAGGATTAAAAGTAAACCAAGATTAAAGAGAAGTACAGAGTAGTTAACTGACGACCACTGGGCAAGACTTACATGAAGAACATTTTTAGATAGAACCAGATAAAGAGCACAAAATCAAGAACACATGTATGTCCAAAAGATTATGTGTCACCTTTAGTGTAAGATTTCATCTTCAATTTCCACAAAAAGGAGACAAAAGTTGGAGAAAAAGGTGGAGTATTATGGGAGAAGGGTCGGTGATATGAGGTCATCTTGAGGCTGTGTAACTATTTTTGCACAGAATCCTCGTTGGTTAAAATTTTCAACCTTCATATCGATTTCATAAATTTTTGTTAAGCTCTGCAAAGTTTATCACATGAATTTTCTTTTTCTTGGGATCGGGTCCCTCTGAATTCTAGTGCCTTTTAATAGGATGTTCAGATTTTCTACGAAGGCCTTGTCTTTGGTTAATTTTAATGGTTGAGTTGAGTAGGGTCTATGAGTTTAATATAAATAAAAAATTTATTTTATTTTATCCTTTGATAAGTTTACAAACATGGGAGAGAGAATGTCGCTTTTTAAATAGAAGAAGAAAAAAATATAAACATTCATGATACTAACCTAACAGATGGGGCCAGGTGACTCTCCTTCCTTGAATAATTTCAAATATTTATGCACACTTCATATGTTTTCTTCCAAATTTATTTAATAAGTGTATACCTATAAGGGTATGATGCTGAGTTAGACTAATAGCTACATGCTTTACCAAGGATACCTATCTCTTGATCATACCCAATTTTATGGAAAACTACTGATTCACTTAGTGAATTAGGTCATTTTGATCGGGCCTAACCTTAGCGTATTCTTAAAAAATTGTTCCTTGTGAAGTGACTTAGTAAAAATATATGTTATCTGATTATTAGTCTTGTAGAACTTCATGTAGATTACTCATTTCTCAACATTGTCTCTTAGGAAGTGATGCCTTATATCAATGTGCTTAGTCCTTTTATCCAGCATAGGATTCTTGGCTATGTTATAGAAATTTTGTTGTCACACATTATAGAGATGGTATCTGAGACAATACCAAAGTCTTTCAATTGTTTCTTGATCTATAGCAATTATGCACAACAATAAGTTGCAGCAACATATTCAACCTAAGCAGTAGATAGAGCAACTGAACTTTGCTTCTTTTAACTCCAATAAATTAAGGACGAGCCAAGAAAATTTTCCATTCCTAAAGTACTTTTTATATCTACTAAATATCTTGCATAGTCAGCATCATCATAGCGCACTAAGTCAAAACTATCTCCTAGTGGTTAGTATAGGACTAGGTCCCCTGTCCCCTTCAAATACCTAAGAATTCTTTTTGTAACTTTTAGATGGGACTCCTTTGGGCCTGCTTGAAATATATCACATATTCCTACACTGAAGACAACATTAGGCCTGTTTGCAGTGAGATATAGCAAGGATCCAATTATCCCTCTATACATTATTTCATTCACTGAAGGACCTAACTCATCATTGTATTTTTGAGTTGGTTCCAATTGTGGTTTCAATTGGCTTGGTATATCCTATTTTATAATTCTTCTATAGATCCTTGATATACTTCTCTTGGAAAATCATTGTCCCTTGACAAGTTTGTTTAATCTAGATACTTAAAAAGAAGCTCAATTTAGCCATCATACTTATCTCAAATTTACTTCCCTTCAATTTAACAAATTCTTTACTTAGGGATTCAACTGTAGTACTAAAAATTATGTCATCAACATATATCGAACAGTCGATAGACGGCTACCCCTGGTCTTTAAGAATAGATTATTGTCTATTATCTCTCTTTTGAAGCCATTTTCCAGGAGAAACTTTAAGAGTCTCTCATACCAAGCCCTTGGTGCTTGCTTCAACCCATGGAGAGCTTTATCCAATTTAAGTACATGATGAGGAAAATCTGTATCTTCAAAACCCAGAGGTTGTTTTTCATATACTTCCTCTTTCAGATTTCCATTCAAGAAGGCACTTTTGACATCCAGCAAAAATATTTTGAACACCATTTATGCAGCAAATTGAATAACAATTTTGATTATTTCTACCCTCGTCACTAGGGCAAAATATTCAGCATAGTCAATCCCTTTCTCCTGGTTATAACCTTGAACAACCAACCTTGTCTTATTTTAGTTAATACTCCCATCTTTATCTTGATTATTTATGTACACCTAGTTGGTCCTAATAATTGTTCTATCAATAGGCATGGGGAACATATGCCATACTTTTGCTTTTTGAAATTGATACAGTTCTTCTTGCATTGCATTAATCCAACAAGCATTTTTCAGGGCCTCTTTTACATTCTTAGGCTCAATTTAGGATGAAAAGGCTGAAAATACCATAGCATTCATGCTTGAGATCTTTTGTGGAATCCTGTTTACAAAGGTGTAATTATGTTTTCAAAAGTATGAGAGGACTTGCGCCTCCAATTTTTGCCTTTTGAGATTGGTATCACTGGGACCAAGTCCATGTGAATTCTGACTAACTTCCTCTGGTTGTTCTTTTCATTATCACCATCATCCCTATTATTTGCATCATTGATCCATTAATCATCATCTTCAGTAATGACATCCCTTTGAATAGGAATGAGTTCTTCATCTTCTGAACTTTTACCATCTCTGATGTTTATTTGACTTCTTAACTCATTAGAGATCATATGAATACTTTAATCAACACTCAGAGTTCTTTTATTGAACACTCTATAGGCATTGCTAGCTGAGGAGTATCCTACTTCATCACTCTTGGAATCAAATTTTCCCAATTCTCTTTCCCCATTGTTTAGCAAACACATTTGCATCCAAAATGTCTAAAATATCTATCATAGGCTTTCTATTGAATACCAGATCATATGGTGTTTTATTCAAAAGTGATCTAATTAAACACTTGTTAGTAACATAACAAGTAGTATTCACTGCTTCAGCCAAGAAATTCTTTGGAAAACCACTATCAATTAGCATAGTCCTCGTAATCTCTATTAGAGTTCTATTTTTTCTTTCCATTTTATTGTGGAGTTCTAGGAGAAGAAAAATTGTGAATTATTCCATGCTCAGTACAGAATTTATCAACTTGAGAATTGTCAAATTCCATCCCATGATCAAACCTACATTTAGTAATTTTGTAATTTATCTTCACTTGGGTTTTCTTGCCTAAAGCCACAAGAACTCCATATTTTTCATCCATGGTTCTTATGAACATTTTCCAAGTGAACCTATAATAGTCATATATAATGACCAACACAAATTTCTTCCCTCCTCTACTTTAGAATTTGATGGGTCCGCATAAATCCATGTGAAGTATCTCAAGGGGTCTGGAAGTAATTGCTCCCTTCTTTGGTTTGAAGGAGGATCTAGTCTATTTTTCTTTAACACACACATCATAGACTTTTTTATATGTATATTTTAGCTTTGTCAAGCTGCAGACCAGGTCCCTTGAAATTAGCTTGTTTAACAAGATGTAACTCACATGTCCTAATCTTTTGTGGTAAAAATTTGCATCTTCACTTTGTGCACTTAAATATGTTAATTCTACATCATCCATAGACTCTATATTAGCTACGTACATGTTCTTGATCCTTTTGGCTTTGATAATAATCTTTTCGAATTTCATGCCTGATACAGTGCATCCATAAAATGAGAATTTTACCTTATTTCCTTTGTCACGATTTTAAAATACACTTAGCAGATTATACTTTAGCCTATTCATATAATACATATCTTCTATTACATTATGAGGTGAGTTCCCAAATTTTCCAACACCTTGGTTGTAACCTTTTTTTCCATTTCCAAAGGATACACTTCCCCTTGAAGTGCCTTAAGAGTAAGCATACAATCAACCCTCCCAATCATGTGCCTAAAGTAGCCACTATCCATGAACAAGTTTTGGTTGTCATCTCCCTTTTGTATCATATGCTCTTCTCTTTTTTTAATTGTAACCCTTATAGAGCTACAGGAATATGAGATTAACCTCTTCTCACCATATTTTAGCATGAAACCATATTTATTCTCCTTGTCCTTCTAAGATTTATTTTAGAAGTCTTCCAATGTAGCCAACACCTTTTTTATTATGCTGTTAAGTGTATCTTTCCTTTCTGATTTCTCTAGATTTTGATCATTATTTTTTCTAAGATGAAAAAACCTTTTTATAGCTCTAATAATCTTCATTGCTAGAAGTGTAACTTCAGTGTCTTCTTTACCTAGGTTACATTCTAGATCTTTAAAGGTCAGCTATCTGTTCCTTCTAGCTTTATTTCTTCCCACCCCCACTTCAGTTATAGAATTCATAATGACCATAACACTCTGGGCATGAACCTTTTTGGGTAAACCTTGCTTTAAGACCATAGTGAGGGACCAAGTCCCTTAGATTCAATCAAAAGACAGTGTAGGAAAGAAATAGAAAGGTAAAGTAACTATGAGGTGAAAAAACAAAGACAGTGTAGGAAAGCAATAGAAAGGTAAAGTAACTATGAGGTGAAAAAATAAAGATAGTGTAGGAAAGTAAAGACACAAGATTTTTACGTGGAAACCTAAGATGGGAAAAACCATGGAGTTCCCTCACAAGCCTCTCTAAATCTACTATAATCAACCTCTTGATATAGTCTAGATTTTAGCCTACCTTTAGGCTTATTTCACTGGTAGTAACTCTACTATAAACTCATCTTGGTAACTCTACCAAGGACTCTCTCTACTGGTTAACTCAAAAAAGCAACAATGCTTAGATAACTCTACCTAAGCAGCTCTCTCAAAAGAAAAACACTATTTTTATAATATGAGTAGTTCTTTTACAAATCAGCAATCAAGAACAATTTCAATTTAAGCTCACATAATCAGCACGAACTTGAGCAATTTTGGAACTGGGTTTGTCTGACTTACTTTACACTTTTTAAATTAAAAAAACCAATTATAGAAGAGGCATATTATTTCTTTTATAGCTGGGTGATGATTAGGATTGAAATATCATTTGACAAGCTATCTAAGTCAGTACAAAATAGCACCTGTAAGTATTTTACATAAGAGGACAAAGTTGTACGAAAATTGTATGCCAGTTGTACAGTACATTGCATGTCCAACGACCTTGTCACTTGTAGTTTAGTTTCTCATCATCAAAACTACATATAGCAGATGAGAAGAATATGTTTTTGATAGCTTGGTATCTTAAGGAGGCTTCTCATAAAGAAAAGGCGATGGTTTAGCAATTCATTAAGCTTTCTTTGGTGAAGAGTAAGTCTAGGTTTATTACATGTTATATTAAGCTATGTCATACTATGTTTATGATATCTTGTAATATTTGGGATAAGTTTTGGGTGTTGGATTTATGAAATGCAAGACTTGGGGTTAGTTGGATGTTTAGGCTAATTTAAAATCATAAGTTTGAAAAACTTAGCTTGTTCCCTATACCTTAAATAAATTAGGCTTTATTTATCATGCTTGGCATGAGAATGCCTTATATCACTCAAGTTAAATAAGAAAAAGCTTTAGTTACTCTTGTATAGGGTAAGTTTTGCCTTAGTTGCTTACATCCATGAAGTATGCCATAGTTTCTATTGGGCTTAGCTAATGTATTTGGGAAGAATCTTTACCTTAGGACTAATTATGGCTTGTTATATATCTAAAAGTTAATTTAGATGCCTTAAGCCTAGTTCAAGTAGATTTTGTCAAAAATGGAACTTCACGATTGAAGTAGACTCTGAATCCTTTTTAGGCTATGACACATGTTAGTTTTGTAAACCCTTTACGCTTGTTAAACTCTTAGAAATATGTATTGAGGTAATATTTAGAGATATTAATACTTGATGGTTATATTGGTTGATGTGAGAGTTGACTTTGAATAATTATGATATTATTTATGCATATTGATTATACTATTTATGGTTTGGATTATATATATTTATCTAGTTTAAATCTAAAAGATTATCATGTTGATTATTATCTAATAAATGGTGGATTGGTTAATAAGTGATAATTATCTAATAAATGGTGATCAGTGAGCAACAATAATAAAGTTGTTAAATGATGGTAACATTATGGAATGGGGATAAATTGTGGAATGATGGTTAAATGACAATAAAGGTTAGTTATAATATTGGTTGATTACTTATTTTTCTCTTGAGTGTACTCTCCAGTCTTATGGGAGGCTGTGACGAGTTCTTTACTTTTATACACCAATTGGCATAAAGGAGCCAATTTTGTTGTTTGTGATTGCTTGTGTGATATTATGTTACGTTATGTTATTATTCAGGTTACTTACTGATTATGTATAGTAGCATTTGAGATGATTCAGGTTCATTTCTATACCTTGACTTAGTTATTTTATCATACATTTTATCAAACTTATATCATGATCTAGCTTATTTGGTCGATGATGCCTACTAGTATTATTGTTTAGGTACTCATACTACACTTTTGTACTTATCTTGGTGCTGATTCGACTTTTAGTTTCCATTGTTGATCGGTGTTTATATGGTGATTGATTTTTAGAGATAGAGAAAGATCTTGGAGTTTGAGTTTTTGTTTTTGAAATAATTATTATTGACTATTCTAGACATTAGAGTGGTATTATTACTTGATGCTGTTGTACTAGCTCTACCAAGTTGTGGGATGGTATCTTGTATTAACTATTTTTATCTATGTTGGGAATTTTGTTACCGAATTAACCCATTGTGTTAGCTCTAAGTTATGGTTTGGATTACCTACTGGTGAGATTTTGTAGGTATGGTCATGAATCATAAATCAGGTCATGAAAAATTGGTATCAGAGCCTATGTTTCATCAATATTATTGATACAGGAGCAAGTGTCCAGTAGAGTCTATGGATTGGAATGATGACATTTGTTTCCTATCTTCGAGAGGCTATGGGACATTCCTAGAATCTTATCACTTCTTTCACTCATATCGTGCTATGAGTCTGAGTTGGTTTGTATAAGTATTCCCTTGACTTTTCTCTTTCATAGATAGCCAGGACACATGCTACGGCTACATAAGATGAGGGACTCAAGATCGAGCCTAGGGATTCTACTCTTATTCAAGGATGACCCAGAGGTCATCGAAAACTGCATTATGCATGCCCAACTAGAGGCTAAGATAGTCCACCTTTCTCAGTCCCATTCCTGGTCCTGAGCCAGAGATTCTTCTACCCCAGCCAATGGTTGGCCAGGAACTATCCTAGGCTCCGCCAGGGTTTATTTTTTTTTTAGGATATTTTATGGTATGTTGTCTAATGGTGCACAGTCTGTAGATCAGAGTGTTGCTAAGGCTCCCAGATTAGAGGTTTCTCCTTCACTGATAATTGCTCAGCTAGTTGTTACTCAGCTAGTGGTTACTCGACCTTCTATGTCTTCTAAGGAGTAGAAAATGTTGCTTAGATTCTTGATATTCGTTAAACCTATATCTTCTAGTGCTCTAGGGGAGGATGCATATGAGTTTCTGATTACTTATAAGGATAGTCTTCGTAATTTGTGCCTTATTAAGAGTCGTTGTGTGGTACACCATATTTTTGTTAAATATGGCTGCTCGACATTGGTTGATAGGTCTTATGGATTTTATACCAATAGATCTTCTTCTCTATCATGGACTCAATTTTCTGAGATATTCTTGGAGAAGTATATGCCTTGCAACCTTAGAGATTATTTGAGGTATCAGTTCTCTAGATTGGAGCAGGGCTCTATGATAGTTACAGAGTATGTGGCTCATTTTCATGAGTTAGATAGGCATGGGACCTCTATTCTAGAGGTTATGTATAAGAGAGTTTGTTGCTTTGGTAGAGGATTAAAACTTCCAATTCATATGTTTACCCAGGGTTTAGTTATTGTGGGTACATTTTTTTGTGAGGTATCAAATCATTCTTGGGTTACGGAGGAGATACATCATGAGGCCCAATGGGACAATGATAAGAGGCATAGATATAAGGGCAGTTTAAGTGGGATCGGTAATAATTCCTAATTTAGGGGTAGTAGTGCTCATGGTAGGAATTCTCTACATTCATCCTATCATCCTCAGAGTTAGCCGAGTTGACCTATTTAGGCAGCTGTTTAGATAACTATAGGAGGTTAGTCTAGTGTCAGAGATTGCTCTGGTAGGGGTGGCAGTTAGTCATTAAGGGGTTCATCTTCTGGTCATTCTAGTCATGATGGTTACTCTAGGCCAGTCAAATTTGTTGGTTTTGGTGTTACTTTGGGCTTATTTTATAGTTGTAGGGTCTTGGTCGCTATTCTCACGAGTACTCTCTTTGTGGGGCAATTGTTGCTTTAGCTCAGAGTTTTCTCCTATTAGGGTAGTTCACCCCTCAGCTAAAGGTGGTTCTTTTAGGTGTAAGGGTGGTTCCTAAGGTATTTAAGGAGGTTCATAGGAAGGCAAGATAGAAGGCCAGTTAGGTACTGAGCAAGGTGGTGGACGTGGTTAGTTGTATGCAGTACCTTCTAGGCCTGAGGCTCAGACTTTAGATGTTGTTGTTACAGGCATGATTTAGTTAGTTATTTTATTATTTGATTTGGGATCCACTTATTTTTATATATCTACTTATTATACACCACGGTTGGAGTTGTCTTATGATTTATTATCTGTGTCATTGCACATATCTACTATCGTGGGTGATTCTTTAAAAGTGAATCAGGTTTTTAGATCATGTTTTATGACTATTAGTGATGTTGATACTTATGTTGATCTTATTATCCTATATATGGTGGATTTTGATATGATTCTAGGCATAGACTAGTTATACCACTATCATGCAGTCATGGATTATTTTACCAAAATCATTACCTTAGCCATGCCTGGTATACCCCCAGTTGAGCAGCATAAATCAGTAAGCCATGAGACAATGGGGATTATTTCTTGTGTTCATGCTAGGAGTCTTATATCAAAGGGTTGCAAGTATTATCTCACTTATATTTGTGCTACTAGTATAGAGAGTACATCGCTTGACTATATTCGCGTAGTTTGTAAATTTTTTGATGTGTTCCCTGTAGATCTGCCCGGTATTTCCTCTATATGTGAGATTGAGTGTTTAGTTGATCTTGAGCCTGGAAAATAACCTATTTCTATGGTGCCTTACTGTATGGCTCCTGCCAAGCTTATGGAGCTAAATTCTCAGCTTTAAGATCTCCTTGGGAAGGGTTTTATTAGTCTGAGTGTATCCCCTTGGGGAGGTCCTGTATTGTTTTTGAAGAAAAAAGATGGCTCCAAGCATTTGTGTATTAATTAAACGCAGCTTAATAAGGTGACGATGGAGAACAATTATCCTATGCCTCATTTTAATGATTTGTTTAACCAGCTTCAAGGTGCAACAGTGTTTTCTAAGATTACTTTGACATATAGTTATCATCCGTTAAGGACTTGGGATGAGGATATCCCAAAGATAGCTTTTAGAACCTGGTATGTTCATTATAAGTTCTTAGTGATGTCATTTGGACTGACTAATTCCCTAGCAACATTTATGGTTTTGATGAACCGAGTATTCTAGCCTTATCTAGATTCCTTTATGATTGTGTTTATTGACGACAACCTTATGTATTCGCAAATTAGAGAGGATCATGCACAGTATTTGAGGATTATGCTCTAGACTTTGAGAGTTCATGTTCTTTCTGCCAAGTTCTCTAAGTGTGAGTTTTGGCTTAAGCCAGTGACATTCTTTAGACCTGTGGTATTTAAGGATGGTATTATTATAGACCTAGCCAAGATTGAGGTTATTCGTGATTGGGCTAGACCTACATCTTCGACTGAAGTTCGTAACTTCATTGGTTTGGCCAATCATTATAGATGATTTGTCAAGGGTTTTGCTATAATTTAAGCATCTATGACCACATTTACATTGAAGAAAGTTCCTTTTTGATGGTCCGAGGAGTACGATTTGATCTTTGGAAAGCTCAAGGATTTTCTCACTTCAACTCCTATTTTAGCTCTTCCTATTGAGGGTGAGGGATTCACCATATTTTGTGATGCTTCTGGTGTTGGTTTGGGTTATGTATTGACTCGGCAGGGTCGTGTTATTTCCTATGCTTATAGAGAACCTAAGGTGCATGAGCGCAAATGCCTCATTCATGACTTGGAGTTGGCGATGGTAGGTTTTCCACTAAAGATTTGGAGGCATTACCTTTATGGTATGCATTGTGCGATTTTCACCAATCATCACAATCTTAAACATATTATGACCTAGAGAAAGCTTAATGCTAGACAATGTAGATGGATAAAGTTGCTAAAGGATTAAGATATTTCCATCTTGTATCATCTGAGAAAAGCAAATGTGTTAGCGGATGCCTTGAGTCCTGAGGCAGTGAGTATGGGTAGCTTGGATCCATTGGCACAGGATATTCAGCCCTTATGCTTGGAAATTTTAGATCCTAGGAGGTTTTTGGCTAGCGTGGAGGTGAGGTACTTATTATTTGAGCAGATTCGAGATCTAGATTCACTTTCTTCATGATCCAGTATTAACTGATGATTCCAAAAGAAACACCATAGATTTTAAGTGTGGTTTGAGATTCGATGGCCGCATTTGTGTTTAGGGAATTGATGACTTGATTTAGTTAATTCTATGTGAGGCTTATCACTCTAGATATTCCATTCATCCCGGCACAAACAAGATGTATAGAGATTTGAGACAACATTATTGATGGCTTATTTCCTGTGATGTCAGTAGATAAAGGTCGAGCATGCAATCGAGTGGTTTGACTCTGAGGTTGCCAATTCCTGAGTATAAATGGGAGTGGATTACCATTGAATTTGTTAGTGCTTTGCCTCACACATTCCCGTGGCTACGATGGTATTTAGGTCATTATAGATTATTTGACAAAGCCAACACATTTCATTTTTATTCAAATATCCTTAAGTGCTGAGAGACTAGCCAATATCTATGTTTGGAAAATAGTCCATTTGCCTAGTGTGCCCATTTTTATTATTTCAGACCGTGGTTTCATGTTCACTTCAAGATTTTGGAGAGCATTTTATGAAAAGTTGGGTACTCAAGTGGATCTTAGTATGACCTTTCATTCGCAGACCGATGGATAGTCTGAGTAGACTATTCAAGTTCTTGAGGATATACTTCAAACCTGTGTCATAGATTTTGGAGGCCAGTGGGAGCAACATTTAGCCCTGCCAGAGTTCGTATATAATAATAGCTATCATTTAAGTATTGAGAAGGCACCTTTTGAGATTTTATATGGTAGGAGATATAGTTCTTCATTCGGTTGCTTTAAGACTTTTAAGGCTAGATCCCGTAGTACTGATTTGCTTCAAAAGTTGTTGGATAGAATCTGGGTGATTTAGGATAGGTTGAGAGTTACTCAGTGTAGACAGAAGGCCTATGTAGACCGTAGGATTTGTACCTTGAGATTTGGGGTTGGTGATTTTGTATTCCTTCATTTATTGCCCATGAACGGTCTGATAAGGTTTGGGAAGAAGGGAAATGTCATTCCTAGATATATGGGACCTTTTGAGATTCTTTACGTAGTTGGTGAGGTGTCTTATGAGTTATCTCTGCCTCTATATTTTGTCGTTGTTCATCCAATTTTCCATGTTTCTATGTAGTGACAATACATTCCTAATCCATTCATATTCTTAGATGGGACTCAGTATAGTATTATAAGCATTTGACCTTTGTAGAAGAGCCGATGCTTAGTTTGACTAGTGATTAAGGTGATTGTGCACTAGAGAGATTCCGATAGTTAAGGTACAATTGATGCACTGCTTAGTGGAGAAGGCCACTTAGGAGATTGAGAGTGAGATGCATACCCAGTACTCACATGTTTGAGACTTCAAATACATCCTAATCCTTAACTTTTGCGGACGAAATTTCCTTTAGTAGTGGATATTTTAGTGACCCTTTATTTTCCATATTTCCACTTATTTCCATTGTTAGATCTTTTATATAGTTTCCCCAAGTCATTTATGACTTGTAGGGACTGACAGTTCAGTTACCGAGCAGTTCATTTGGCTTTAAGAGTCAATTCCCTAATTAACAGTCTTAGCTAGTTCCAAATGGCCACCAAACAAAAAATTTAGTAAAACAACCTCGTATGTAAATTATGACTATGCCAACAACTCTAGAATATTATTTTTAGGCTAGGAAGACCTTTGGTTTGGGTCCCGAGGAACCCAAGCTTATTTTGACCAATTGGTCGGATAGTTATGAAAATAAAATATAGGTGTTGGACCCACATTTGGTCGAAACGACCTTGGATAGAAATTTTAAGTGCAACATCGCATTTGACATATCTAATTTGGAATGGTTACATAGTTCATTTGTATATACGAGATTTCCAAGTCTTCAGCTGTCACCTAGTGTCGTTCCCATCAATATCCTAGGGTCGTAATCGTGGTGGTACATTCATAGGGCATGTGTTTCAATTACAAACAGCCTGTGTAGCCTAAAGATGGCGCAATCACTGAGGGGAGGTCACGATTAGTTTATACAACCACAAGATGTGGCAATCACACACCTCAGGGTCGCAGTAGTGACTTTCGAGTACCTAGACTAGGTGTAAAATGACCCTATTTGCCCCATTTTGCTCATTCTTCACCCATTCTCCCTAAGATTAAAAGCCTTAAATAGTGCGAGACCTTACAATTAAAGATTGTGGGAGAATTGAGATCTTGTCTAATATTTATTTTGCGATTATCATCGGATTTAAGGTAAGAATTTACCCTTTTCTTTGTGAAATTTCCTATTTTTAAGCTCAAAACCCCATAACCTTTTGGAATCGAAGAACTATAGTGCAATATGGGCATCGATATTTACATATTGATGAGAAGAATGTGATTTTTATAGCTTGGCATCTTGAGGAGGCTTCTTGATAAGGAAAACTGGTGGTTTAGCGGTTCGTTGAGCTTTCTTTCGACAAGGTAGGCTAGGTGTATCCCTTGTTATATTGAGCTATGTCATAGTATGCTTATGATAGCTTGTTGAATTTGGGATAGGTTTTAGGTGTTGGATTGATAAAATGTAAGAGTTGGGGTCAGTTGGATGTTTAGGTTAATATGAAACTGTTAGTTTGAAATACTTATCTTATTCCTTATAACATAGGTGAATTAGGCTTCATTTCTCATGCTTGACATGAGAAGGCCTTAGATCACTCAAGTTAGATTAAAAAAATGCTTTAGTTACTCATGTTTAGTTTAAGTTTGTCCTTAGGTTCTTACACCCAGGAAGGTTGCCTTAGTTTCTTTTGGCTCAGCTAATGTATTTTTGAAGAATTTTTACCTTAGGACTAATTGCGACTTGTTATACATCTAAAAGTGGATTTAGATACCTTAATCCTAGTTCGGGTAGATTTTGTCTACAATGGAACTTGAGGATTAGAAGTGGACTCTTAATCCTGTTAGGCTATGACACATGTTAGTTTTGTAAACCCTTTACGCTTGTTAGACTCTTGGAAATGTGTATCAAGGTAATATTGAGAGATATTGATACTTGAAAGTTATGTTGGTTAATATGAGGGTTGATATTGATTGGCTATGCTATTATTAGTGCATGATAATAATACTCTTTATGATGTCGATTATATATATATATTTATCTGGTTGAAGTCCAAAAGATGATTATGTTGATGACTATATTTACCTAGTTCGAGTTCTGAGGATGACTATGGTACTAGTGATTATATTTATCGGTTCGAGTCTTACAATTGATTATTTACTAACTCAAGTCTGGATATAGATTATATTTACCGATTTGAGTCCAGCTATTGATTATTTACCTGTTCAAGTCTGGCTATTGAATATACTCACCGGTTTGAATCCGGATATACATATTATGCTATCATGACATACTTTTTATGATTTGCAATATTGGGATGTGAGATTGACTAGTAGAAATTTGGCTAAGTCGAAAAATGAGAGAATGGTTATAATGTTGTATTGCAAAAATGGTCTCTAGTAATTTAGTGGATTGGTTAATAACTGATGATTAGATAATAAATGGTAATTAGTGAGCAATGATGATAAGGTGGTTAAATAATGGTAACATTATGAAATATGGGTAAATTGTGGAATGATGGTTAAATGACAATGAGGGTTAGTTATAATGTTGGTTGTTGCTTATTCTTCTCTTGAGTGTACTCTCAAGTCGTATGGAAGGCTGTGAGGAGTTCTTTAGTTTTTTGCATTAATTGGTGTATGGGAGCCAATTTTGTAGTTTGTGATTGTTTGTGTGATATTATGCTACATTATGTTATTATTCTAGTAACTTACTGACTATGTACATCGGAATTAGAGATGTTTTAGGTTTGTTTCTATACCTTTACTTAGTTATGTTATCTTGCATTTTATCATACTTATACTATGATTTAGCTTAGTTGGCCAACAATCCCTACTGAGTACCCATTATTTTGGTACTCATACTACACTTATGTACCTTTTTGTTGTAGATTCGAGTACTAGTTGCAGCCGTTGATTGACATTCTTGCGGTGATTGATTTCTGAAGATAAGGTGAGATCTTGGTGTTGAGTCAACCATTTCCCTCTATCTTTTACATTCAGTCTTTTGATTTAGAGAAAATTGTTATTGACAATTCTTGACATTGGAGTGGTATTACTATTAGATGCTCTTGTATTGGTTGTCTCAAGTTGTGAGATGTTATCTTGTATTGACTGTTTTCATCTATTTAGAGCACTTGGTTATTTATATATTGTATTCTTGAATTTCGCATACGTTGAGCATTTTCCTACAGAATTAACCTATTACATTAGCTCTGGTTCATGGTTTGACTTACCCACTTGCGAGATTTAATAGGTGCAATCATGATCCGTAATTTGGGTCGTGACAATAACATAACTAAAAAATCATAGTGACCATACGGGTTCAGAAAGTAGTCTTAGGAATATCAAGCTCCCTAATTTTCAACTGATGGCAACCCAAACGAAGATCAATCTTAGAGAAACAGCTAACACCCATCCAATAGGTTATCAATCCTAAGAAGAGGATACTTATTTTTCACTGCAACTTTATACAACTAACGATAGTCTATATACATCCAAAGAGACCCATCCTTCTTTCACTCGAAAAGCACAGGAGCATCCCATGGAGGAACACTAGGACAGACGAACCCTTTATGAAGAAGATCCTTCAATTGATCCTTAAGTTGCTTTAGTTCAGCTGGAGCCATCCTATAAGAAGGAATGTAAATAGGACCGGTATCCAATAAAAGATCAATCCTAAAATATATTTTCCTGTCGGGAGGAATTCCATGAAGATCATCAGGGAAAACTTCAAGAAATTCATTAACCACAAGGACAGATTGCAAAAAAAAGACTTTCGTAATTTGAATTTTTAAACCGAACTAGATGATACAGACAGCCTTTGAAAATCAACTTCTGGTCTCTAAGGTAATAAATAAACCTCTCTTTTGCTTCTAAGAAACTCCCTTCCCATTAAATTACCGGTTCATTAGGAAAGTGGAAACTGACCTTTTGGGTCCTACAATTCAGAGAAGCATAGCATGAATAAAGTCAATCCATCCCAAAGATCACATCAAAATCCACCATATCAAGCTCTATCAAATCCACTAATGTCTTCCTATGAATGATGGACACCACGCAACCCCTATAGATTTTTTTAGCAACAATCGAATCACCCACCGAAGTAGAAATAGAAATAGGGTCAAAATTAATTTCAGGACCAAAACCAAAGTGCACAGCCATATAAGGAGTCACATACAATAAGGTAGAATCCTGATCAAGCGACCAATAAATATCATGAGAGAAGGGTTGTAATATACCAAAAATAATATATAGAGATGTCTCCAACTCTTGATGAGTAAAAAGTACGTAGAGACAATTCCAGCCAGTATAGGTACTATAAGTGACACCCTTAGGTGTCGGAGCTGAATAAATGGCGACCGAAACCTTATTAGCTCCAGTGGAAAACTTAGCTATAGGATAATTTCTCTATAGATGACTAGGATAACCAAAATTATGCCACAAGTTCCTTCTCTTGTCATAATAACCATAGTAAAGTTGTCCACAAAAATGGGAAGACAAGGTGGGGCTTACTGAGCTCCACTAACCTGAGACTAGGCACCTTGTGCCTTATGACATCCACTAGTCTGAAAGCGATGATCACTGAAAGGCTTAAGATAAGGATAACTAGACACCAACTAAGAATTTCCACGATTCTTCTTCTAAGTTCACTGTCTATCATCTCTCCCACTGTTCTACTGAACTGCACCCTAGTCTGAAAATCTAAACTTCTTATTCTACCTCTCTCCTATCTATACCTACTTCTTCTTTTCATTCTCTACCTACTTCATACAAACCACTAACCTAGAGATGTACCTGTCATTGTTCAACTCAGTAGCCTTACACTCTAATACTAAATTATGGGATAACTCAGAAGAAAACTTCCTTATTTTGGACCTCAAGTTAGCCACTAACTCCAAAGCATAATTGGACAACTACTGAAATTTTAGAGCATACCCCTTCACCCTCATCTTTCCCTGCTTTAAGTTCACAAACTCTTCCGACATAGCTTCCTTTAACTCCTAAAAAAAGAAGTGATCAACAAAAGCACCAAAAAACTTATCCCATACTACCTGCTCAACATCATCACCCCTCATAGCTTCCCACTACTTATACCAGTGATAAGATACATCTTTATACTGATAAGCAACAAATGTCGCTCCATCTATATCAGTAGAATACATCACCCTAAAAATTTTCTCCATCTCATCAACAAACCCCTGAGTATCTTTCTCAACCTTACAGCATGTAAAGGTTGGGGATTCAACCTCATAAACTTGCAAAACCGAGTGACATCAGATGAATAAGCAATGGAGCCAACATGATCAGACTGATAAGACTGTGATACCACTAACTGCATAAGCATATGAATAGATTGACAGAACTCCGCATTAGAGATATCTACCTAAGGTGGCTGAACATGAGTGTCACCAGCCCAAAAATCCCAAGGAAGAATAGTGGGGACTGATGGAACTCTATATTTTCCTCAGGTAAGACAGAGGGCCCAACAGAGTTTCTATGACCTTTTGATATTTGGGGAGGCATGATCTAAAATGCGAGTAAGCCAAGAGTTAGAAAATTTTTAAGAAAACTAGACTTTATAGACCAAAGTAAAACTCAAGAAAGAAAAATATTCCTAAATGCCACATAGCCTTCACCTTATAAATGTGTCACACTACACACCGATAGAAGAGAATCTACTCGATACGGCTTTGTGGATACCCAATGACCCTGATCCATGCTCTGATACTAAGCTTTTTATGACTCAAAGTATGGCCTTGTCATTGTGGGTTTCTCAAGCCCACCGTGAGCCAGATACCACCCTCTTATCCTAACATCCAGAACACAATTAATAAATACAATCGAATCCAATCAAATATAATTATGAGAAAAATAGATAAACCAAATGAAAACTAAGAGTTAGAAACAAACATTCAGCCTACACTTGTCCATAAAAGCCTCTAAATCCAGAAATAGCAAATAGGTCGGGACATAACCCCTACCATGACTAAGAGAATCCAAAATAAAATACTAAGAAATAAGGGAAATAGATGAAATGACCTAGCCTTTCAAAAAATAGAGGCTCACCATTTCATAGCAGATCCAGAGGAATACAGAATCACCTAACATTGCATAGAAGCAATAGAAAACCCTTCTAGGGATGGTCAGTGGGATTAGAAGTAGCATGTAAATCAATGAAAGTGATGAAATAATGCCAATGCCATAAACTAATCAAAATTGTATGCATAATAACTATATATACTTATATAGGATGTCGAGATAGGGATTGATAATGCTCAACTAACACGTAAAATTAAGGTCAAAGCGATCATGGTAATATATACCCAATAGAGGTTGGGGTCGAATCCAAGAGGAACAATGTGAGTGGAGAATAATGAGTTCAAAATGAAATCACTTACTAAATTCAAACCTAAGATCCAAATATTTAGGGATTTGTAATTATTTCAAAGATAAAACAATGTTTGGTCTTCTTGAGTAGTAACTCAAGGCTAAGAATAATTATAGTGTAATCAATTAGGAGCGGATCTTGGAGTCATGCGGTCCTAGGTGCGAACTCACACATGGGTAATTGAGAATTTATCCAAATTTATCTAGAGTCATGGGTAGGCTAGATTTATAGGTATTAGTGTCAATCTTTCAATAATACACCAAATTTCATTCGTGGGATCTTTCGAACACCTCACGAATGTGTTAAAATAAACAATCGAAAATCTGAATTAGCACCCTTATTTCTAAGAGAGCACTATTAAATGAGTTTACTCAAATAATACCCTTATTTCTAAAATGATGCCATCCCACAAGTTAACTTAAGTTATAGTTTGAAAATACCCCTCTTTCAAGGACAGTATGGGATCCTAAACAATTGGGGTTTTCACCCATAATTCTTAGTTTAGATATGGGGTAAAAGAAAAACCCACAACAAATATCTAATTAGATAGATAAATAAATAACACTAATACACTAATCACAACCTATTCAACCATAATCCCAGAAGGAAGAATTAGCTACTCATAAACATAGAAAGTAAAGATATACCAAAATTTCCACTAAATTGAACCATGAAAGATAAATAGAATGCAAACCCAAACTTTAAATTTTAACAAATCTTCATTAGAACTTGTCAATCATTCACTTAGGAATTACTCTAACGTATTCTTCACCCAAGAGTAGTACAATAGTGTTTCCCAAAAATTGAAAGATAAATGATGGGTTGATAAAATATAGATGATGAAAATTGAGCTAAATACTCCTATTTAATCCCCAATTCATCATTTGCCAATTATTGCAAAAAATTTGCCACCTTGCTTTTAAGCAAATTCAAATTCTTCCCTTGAAACTTTTTTCCCCATCACGATCACCGTCTCTTGACCACGTTCATAACTTTCTTGATTGCGGTGGTTGCCTCACAATTTCCAAGGTTTAAATTGACCTCATATCGCGATCGCGACCCTCAGGCTGCGATCGCAGTAATTGAGGTTGATTCGTGGGCCTGATTTCCAGCATTTGGCTCTTTTCTTTCATATGTCTTCTCTTTCATAGTTTCCTCAACTCATTTTTATTAAGTTTCCATGCTCATCTTACCATTTAAACTTTTACCTATACTAATTAGAATTAAGTAAGAAATTAACAAACAAATCAATGAAAACTAATGATAATTTAGGCTTAAAAGCTGCTAGTAAACACCCCTAAACTTAAATTATTGCTAATCCTCAAGAAAATGAGGATAATTCAATTAGATATGGTTTTTAACTCAATCCCACCCAAAGAAAAGCTATACTAAAGGAATAAGATAATAAAGCTCGACAAAGACTTTCCAAACATGTCATGGCAACAGGTAAACCAAAATTTTTCAATAAGCACATACTTATGAAGCAAGGATGCAAGTTTATATCAAATGAACCTTCCAAATCAACGAAGCATCGTAAAAGGAGACACAAAATCTTCAAAGATTGTCTTAATCTTCACAATGCAACTTACTTCACCCATTTACCAAAATTGAGAGTAAGACTTTAACCTCTACCCCAAAGTATATATGTCGCTCACATGCAAGAGTTAGCTCATCACACAAAAGACATTGAAATTTCTAAAGGAGCTCAAATAATGAAAGAATTCACACTCACCCTCACAAATAAATTCAAGAACAATAAGTATAATCATAGGTTTTCCCTTTGTGTTTTTTACAACTAATATAGACTTATTTAGTTTAAAATCACCAAGGTCTTATAGGTCTAGATGAAAGTTTAAGGTGTGGGGAGGAATATATATGGATCAAGTGACTAAGAGACCCCTTTTAATTAATTTGATAAACCCTTTCTACCCTAAAATTTTTAAATTATCCATGTTATTCTACTTCAAATCATTTCCCACATTGTCCTACCTTTTTCATTAGCATTTACCAAACAATTTAAAGCCACCATTTTTCTTTGTTAATTTATTTGACTTTTTCAAGAGACTTTCTAACTTTAAGATCTTTGTAGTCCCTCCCCCCATTTTTCTCATTTCTTTTCATATTTTATAGGCTAGGCTATACAACTCTACAATCAAGTATTTCTCTTGTCTCTTAAGCATATCATTTGATAACCTTATGTACATCTTTCTTGGCTCATCTTGACACATCACATTCATCCCCCCAATGGAGTTTGAACTACCCTTTCATTATTCTCCCAACTACATAAGCCCCCCAAACTTAGGATTTCACCAATATTTCATATCTTAGGATCTTGTGATGTATCAAATGAGTTTAAGTACAGAAAGAGAGACTTTCAAAAAGGTTAAGGTGTTATAGCATCGTTATGATTGTAATAAGAATGAAAGATAGGTTTAAAAAGGTTCAAATGGGTTAACTAAGAAATAATGTTAAGCTGGGAATTTGGCTATGTGATGGGTTAGAAATGGCCTCAGGTCATCTTCCAAACTAAGTTTTCCTGGACTTTCACTTTGAACACACTCGGGGCAAGTTCTAACTATACACATGTACAAGAATTATTCAAAAAGCTCACCACACATGGAATTATACTCATAGGGCCAAAAGTTAGCCCTCCAACCAATTTGAGCTTCATAAGTTACTCTGAGTCAAATACTCATCCTTGTTAAGAGAGAGCCAAAAATTGAATTTAATGGCCTCACTAAAAAGAAAGCTCAAAAACATTTTTGATCTTTTTCAAAATGAAAACTATAGCTTTTTTTTGTTTTTCTCAAAATCATTCCATTACTTGCCGATAACATTTTGAAAGTATTTTTGAACTTTTGCCTCTTCCTAAATAATTAAAGAAAAACTTTGGTGAATGCAAGGCAACATTATCACTTCTTGGGATTCTTTCCTCATAACTTCAAATATTTTACATTTACCTCATAAAATCACTCATGGCACCAATAGAAATACAAACGACCATATACCCTTAAGAATGATTTCACCCAATCTATCATAGGGCAAGGCAAGTATTAATGTCTATCGTCTTACTCAAACTTCACCCGGGGATGCTATGATAAGAACATTAATTGATCAAACCATAGACACAGCATTCATCAATAATTTCAACTAAAAACCTTTCCAAAATTCATTATTTGCTTGGATGGTTCAACTTTCATCACATCCATCAAGAATAATGTCGAAAAGTGATTGGAATGAGGTTGTCTTCCCAATTTTAGAGTCACTTTATTCTTGACATTCTCACCCCGAATGAACTTGAATCTTCAAAAATAATTTTCTTGGCTTTTCAGTTCAACTCTTGTACCATTTCTTCAATTTTGGCATTCTTCATTATTTTTGGTTTGGTTGGTTGGCAAATCGCCATGAAGTCTTCAACATCAAGCTCACCATCAACCACATGTTTTGATATCTTTTCTTTATAAACCTGATTTTGAATACTGTGCATATTCATGGTACTAGAAAGATTGGCCTTCCCACCCTCTTATTCTTCTTTTTCACTTGCTTCTCCAAATACAGCCATGGATTGATGTAACAGATGCATGTTCTCCCCCATTGTAGTCACCTAATCCAATATAGTTAGAAGTATTTCTTCAATACTATTGTATCTAGCATGCTGTTCTTATTTTGTCACATCATGTGGCCTATCAAACTCATAAGATGAACTAACATTTTTGTTAACATAACTGTAATACCCCACATTTCGGACTAGGATGAAAATCCATCATACCTATGCATTGATGTATCAAAAGCCTCGAATCCTATGTAAATTTAGTGTGTTAATAAATTATGTAGTATGGAAATATATTTGATCATGAATTTAGATCATAGAGGTCCCCTAACTCAAGTACAAGTTGTAAGCTTTCCTATCGTTCAAGTTTTAGTGAGCGTCAAAACTTGGGTAAACTTCAATCAACCATAACTCATTTTATATGATGAACTGGGTAGTTTAATATATATCAAATGAAATATCTTTCAATTATATTTCCAACGACACCAATTTTTCCTAAATCCGATATCAGAGCAAAGACTTATCCCTATTTTATTCCAGCATGTCAAGCTGGAAAATGGTGACGATGTTTCTGACGGGCTATCATGTTTTTGACGTCCTTTTTGACGATGTCGTCATATTTTGATGACATTTTTGATGATGTCGTCTGCCTTGGGCAAAAAATCAAGAATTTAAACCCCTTTTGTGATGACCATTCGTGACTGCCTATGACGGACTTAACGGCCTGTCACGGATGGCATCAAGTATATTTTTCTAGCAATTGAGAGACATTTTAGTAAAGGTATTTTGATCTTTTTCCTTCACTTCCCATGACTTATAACCCTTAAGGATTATATTATCTTCCATTCTCTTTAGTTAAACATCTCAAAAAAGCTCTCTCATACACTCTCAACCACAAGATTAGGGTTTCCTCTCATGATCAAAACTCTCAAGAACAAGCCCTAGGGTTTTCATAGAAGAGTCTATTTTAAGGAAATTCCGCCGTCAATCTTCACAAATTCTTAATTTAAGGTATGCATAGTGTTCATCTATGGATCCAATCCATTCATGGAGCTCAATAACTATGTTTTAAATATTATTTTGTAAACTTTTTGTGTTGATATGAGTATGTACATGTTGATGATTGTTGTTTAAGTTTCAATGTGATGTCTAAAGCTGTTTTCATGGAATATATATGTTTGTTAATTGAAAACCTTGAACTTTAGGTGGTTTAATATGGCGCAAGTATGAAATCCACCTATGCCTTAAAGAATGCATGCAAGGTGTTTGATAAAATGCTTAGGATGCTAGAAATTCATGTTTGTATGGTTCTATGATGTCTAAATGACAAGTCCATGTTAGCTATATACTTCAATATGAATTCCA
>JAPEIP010000005.1:85668202-85692409 GCA_026120095.1 Capsicum chinense | reverse complement strand
GCAAGTATGAAATCCACCTATGCCTTAAAGAATGCATGCAAGGTGTTTGATAAAATGCTTAGGATGCTAGAAATTCATGTTTGTATGGTTCTATGATGTCTAAATGACAAGTCCATGTTAGCTATATACTTCAATATGAATTCCATTCTTTTCATGTGTTGCTATTGTGGTGGTATGAAGCATGTAAGATAATGGAGATATACAATATGTACACGAAATATATCCATGCATTCGCTATAATGTTTAAGATGTTGAATAACTATATGAAATATGATATCCCCTACTCATGTTATTATGAATTGTGGACTCAAATCTTGTAATCAAGTTATGTCATGTGTGTCAGTTTCCTTCTATCGAGTTTTGGGGGTATTCATACCCAAAAATATAGATGTGTGCCTAGAGCCATGTCATGTTATCACGATACTCTCAGTCAAGCCATGATCTATAGAATTCAGTCAGTCATGTGACTCATGAAAATCTAGTAACCTCAGAAATCTCAGTAGTTCAGTAATCTCAGTGATCTAGTGCTCAGTAATATCTGTAACCTCAGTATTCAATGCCAATCTCAGTAACTTCAGTACTCTCAACCAGTCCTCATAACTCAGTATATTCTGTCAGTCATTGGAATCTAGTAAACTTAGTTTAGCTCCGCTAAACAATACCACTAGTATCAGTCTAGTTAATCAATATCAGTTCAGCTAATCAGTTCAATTTATTTATTCAGTTCAGCCCAGTTATTTAGTTTAATGTCTTCCAGATGAGAGTAGGATTCAGCACCGAGTGAGCCTAGGGATGGGGACTCACCTGCTAGATTAGGACTGAGATCCTTAGAAGCAATTCCTAAGTTCCAAAACTACGTAGCCAGTGTAGGTACGACATATCACCCGTTAGATAGGACTGACATAATCAAGGTTCACCCGTTAGCATATTTATATGTATATGACTGATCCCAGGAGTTGCCCACTATATTAGGACTGACTCCATAGCAGATGTCTTTACTGGTGGCGCAATACTGACACCCTTCCAGTCAAGGCAGAGATTGGACCTCAGCGGTATGTCGGTTAGATGAACACATGCCATAGTTTTAATTACAGAATTAGGGCTTTCAGATACAGTCAACTCAGCTTAGTAGTACAGATTCAGTACTGTTAGATACAGTCAATGCTTATCATTGTAAATATACTTCAAGATCACCCATTAGCTAGGACTGATCTCAACTATGATTAATCAGTATTAGAATCATTAGATTTAAAGATCACCCGCTACATAGGACTGATCTCAGACTAAGTCAAATCATCCTTACTATCAGTATACTCCTGATCACCCGCTAGATAGGACTCATCTCAACTTTAGTTACTCCAAGTAGAATGGAACTCAGATAGTTCCATCCGAACTTAGACTGTGAGATATAGTCACTCAGTATTAGTTACATTGGTTAGGCCGATCATCATAGTTATATCAGTTATATCAATTTTCTAAACTCATATATCAGTCATATCAGTTATCAGAATTCATGACATCAGTATTCAGCTTCAAAAGTGTTAGATACAGTCAACCAAATCAGTTCTTCATAATTCAAACTGTCAGAAATAGTCGTTCATCTATTCAGTATCAGTAAACTCATGTTTTCATTATTCAGACTCAGTAATCAGTATCTCCACGAGTTCAGTTACAGTTATGTATACATGTATGTATTCTCATGTTCATATTAGTCAGCATTGTTTATGCATATAATCCTTTGCATTTAGCCTACTTCACTCGTATACTCAGTACATTCAGACGTACCGATGTATTTACGCTATGGTGCTTTCTCTTATGTTACACCATAGGTTCAGAGGCATAAGCTCCAGATCAGTAGTAGCATTCCAGTGTTCAGAGTTTGCAGTGAATCCTTCTCATTCGAAGACGATATGATTATTTCTACATTTACTGTTCAATTGCTAGATGGAGTTAGTTGGAGACATGTACCTTCAACTCCTTATTCAGTTCAGTTAGAGGCTTTCAGACTAGATGTCATATTAGATATTCAGATCTCATTATTTTCAGTATTTATGACTTGTTTTCATATTGTTATACCTTTTTCAGATATTTTGTTATCAGGCGTTTATTCAATTCGAACCTTATGGCCTTTCATGTTTATGTTTCCACATTTTATGATATATTATGCAGTATACAGGTATAGATATTAGTCATGGATTAGCTTGTAGTCCTTCAGGGTCATGAGCACCATGTAGCATTCCAGTTTAGAAAACTGGGGTGTTACAATAACTAGGGGAGGGGGTATTTGGACAATCACTCCAATGTCCATCTCCACCATCACATAAAGAGAAATCATACTCCCAATAGGATCGAGATAGCGCACATACCTTTTTCTGAGGAGCATAGTTACTATTTTGCCAAAAGTGGGGTATACCATAATATGGACATGGATCATCAAGATAAGATTTGTAACTACCAAACTCACATTCATTCCAAGATGTCATAGCAACAAGTAACCAAAAATGAAAATATACCTCACACAAGAAACAAAAGAAAATCACAAACAAATATATACAAATTTGAATCCTAGCAAGTAAGCAAAAACTATAAACAAACTCACTACGCCAAATTGTTCCCCAACAACGGCGCTATTTTTTATAACGCTCAACTTACATGTCAAATTAAGTACAAGGAGATCATTGTCAATCTATATCAAAAAAGAGTCGGGGTTAAATCCATGATGAATAATTTGAATGGTGATCAAGTAAGTTCGAAATAAAAGCTACTTGCTAAATTCAAATATGAGATACAAAATTTGGGGATTTTGAATGTTTCAAAAGTATAAAACAATTTTTAGACTTCTAAAGGACTAACTTGAGTCTAAGAATAATTTGAGTATAATCAATTAGGAATGGATTTAGGGTTATGCCTTTCTAGGTGTGAATTCATACACGGGTAATTGAGAATTTATAAAAATTTAGCTAGAGTCATGGGTAGGCTAGATTTATTGGTATTAGTGTTAATCTTTCAATAAAACACTAAATTTGATTCATGGGTTCTTTCAAAAACCTCATGAATATGGCAAACAAGCAATCCAATACCTCAATTTGCACCTTTATTTCTAAGAGAGCACTATCAAATGAGTTAACTCAAACAATACCCTTATTTCTAAGACGATTCCATCTCATAAGTTAACTTAAGTTATAGTTTGCAAATACCCCTCGCCCAATACCCCTCTTTGAAAGATAGTATGGTATGTTAAACAATTGGGTTTTTCACCCATAATTCTTAGTTTAAATATGGGGTAAAAGAAAAACCCACAACAAATAGCTAATAAGGTAGATAAGTAAACAACACCCATGCACTAATCACAACCTATTCAAGCATAACCCTAAGAGGAAGAATTAGATAATCATAAAGATAGAAAGTAAAGGTATACCAAAATATCCACCAAATTGATACATGAAAGATGGAGAGAATGCAAACCCAAACTTTAAATTTCAACAAATCTTTAATGGAAATTGCCAATCATTCACTTAGGAATTACTCTAATGTATTCTTTACCCCCAAGTAGAATTATAGTGTTTCCCAAAATTAGAAGATAGATGATGGGCAAATAAAATATAGTTGATGAAAATTGAGCTAAAAACCCCTATTTAAGCCCCAATTTAACATTTTCCAAATATTACAAAATTTTCACCTTGCTTTTAAGCAAATTCCAATTCTGCCCTTGAAACTTTTCCCGCCCCATCGTGATCGCTGTCTCTTGACTGCATTTGTGACTCCCATAATTGCAGTGGTCACCTCATTATTGCCGAGGTTTGAACTGACCTCGTATTGCGATCGTGACCCTCAAGCTGTGATTGCGGTAATTGAGGGTCAATTTTTTAGGCTGATTTCTAGTATTTGGCTCTTCTTTCACATTTCTTCTTTTTCACCTTTTTCTCAGCTTATTTTTATCAAGTTTCCTTTATCATCTTCCTATTTCAAATTTTACCTACTCTAATGAGATTAGGTAAGAAATTAACTACAAATTAACAAAAAGTATGATAATTGAGGATTACAAGGTTCTAGTAAGTTTAATTTATAACTTATCAGGGACAAGGGTCATGAACATGAGAGTTTAAACCATTAACCTAAATTTCATAGATCACTCCATCCTAAAGGAACCCATTGTCTATATGGGTTCAGCACCCCCTACTATAAGTGCCCCAGTGTATGTTAGCCGCATAATTCGAGGAAATCCATAGGAAGGGCTAAAGATACCAATGCTCTCGCTATCCAAAAATACAATGTGTGAACTAAGCACACGGTGATATAGACCCCTATGTCGGTAAACGTGGTTTCTAGTGCTAGCCCGCCAGGACTACACCTTTATAGTGTGCTACACAATCCTCTTTAAGGATATATTAAAGGAATTTGGACATAAACCCATCCATTATCCCAAGAGTCATTTAATACAGCATTTACCACTTGGTATCGCCATACCAATTATGCTTGCAAGTTCATATAATCATGTCAAAATAATCCATATAACCATTAAACTCCCAAGCTCCCTTTTAAAATTCAAACCATGGCCACCAAGGGCCTTACCATGCAATGGGTTCATAAATAAGTTGAATTATGCTATTATCCATGTTCAAAAACCAAATTTTCATAGTGGGTTGGTGTTAATGCGATTACTAAACCAAAAAGTCATCAATTTGGGGAATCTCATGTTCCCTATTCTAATTCCCATAATAACACACCCATTCAGTCTAAAATCTATAAATTTAAAATATAAATCATCAATTTAAATCATGGGAAAAGTAATTCAAGTGATACAAATCAAAACCCCTCAACCCAATTTCAAACTCATCAATTTAAAACAAATGGATAATGATTAAATAAGTTTCACAATGTGAAATTAAAGTTTGGGAACGAGACACATGCCTGAAATACATAAGAAATTGAAGATTTTTCAATGTTTGCAGCTCGAATGATGAATTTGCTATAAAGCCCTTAAATGTTCTTGGGTTTTGAGTTTGAGAGTGAAAGAGAGTAATTTGATCTTTCACAACTGAAGAAAATGATTTGATCTTTGAAAACTGAAGAGAATGAAGTTATTTTATGTTTAAAGGTGGTACAAGGGGTAAAAGACAAAAAACCCCTCACCCCAAGTGGAAAAAAAACAAAACAAGGCATTTTTAACACAGCAGAATGGTACGCCAATATAATGGAGGCAATCCTTTAATCCATCCTGCTATCGCGGAGTTTATCCTCCGTGACATGCCAATATCATAAACCTTCATTGACTCAAGGTCACAAAATGACCTCAAACCCCTTCCAAAAAAAATTAAAACTTTCCTAAAATACCTTTTTAACATCCTTAAACATAATTCAAGTAAAAAATTAATGTTATGTATGCGGGAGGATCAAAAATTAAATCATTAAAGTTTTTAGGGATCTTACATCAAGACACTTAAAACTTAAGGCAAGGAAATCAAGGTCAAATCTATTTTGATAGATATTTGAATTGGAGTAGAGAGAGAGATGGTTATTGGAGACAAAAGGATTACTATAAGGAAAAGGGTGGCGCTTATATTCCTTTGGGTAACCGTGACACTAATTCAAGGATGGAGGCATTATTGCACTATTGGGTCTCTAAAATTTTCATGATCATTTTATGACTTGGAGATAGCATAAATTTTATTCCACTAGTGGTGTACAAGAAGTTGGGGTTACGAACACCTAAGCCAATAATGATCAAATTATTGATGGCTAAGCGGGGTGTGAAAAATCGATTGGTATATTGTATGATAATTTGGTGAAGATAGTTTATAACACTCAAATAACACCACAAATTTGGTGCAAGGCAAATGTTGTAAATATAATTACCCAACTACTGTTAGGGTTGAATCTTTGAGGAGTGCAAACTTAGTTTTCAATGCCTACGTGTGTTGAGAGTTAACTTTGTATAAACCCATAATACTTAATTTAAAGAATACATAAAAATAAATTATCGGGTTTGATTTGGAACTTTGTTAAACACAATAACAAATGACATTATTGTTAGATTGAACAATTAAGAAGTGTTAGCAAATTGAGAGGAACCTTGATGTTATGCTATCCTAAGTGGTATTCATGAATGGGTTATCAATAGCTAGTCCAAATTTCAGTGAAGGGTTTTGGGTAGGCTAGATTTAAGGTATTGGTGTTAATTTTTAAATAAAGCACCAAATCTCACTCATGGATTCTTTTGAACATCTCACGAGCGTGTCAAATCTACCAATCCACTACTTCAACTAGCACCCTAATTTCTAAGATAATGCTTATGAAAAAAGCTAACTCAAATAACACCCTTATTTCTAAGATATTTCTAAGTAATTAGCTAATTCAAGTTGTTGTTCAAAATTATTCCTCACCCATATTCCTCTTTCAAAGATGATATGGGAGCCAAGATAATTAGTATTTTCACTCCCAATCCTCAATTCAAATATGAGACGAAAGCAAAACCCATCATAGTTAACTAATTAATTGAACTAACAATCAACACCCACATATTATTCACTACCTAATCAAACATAACCCTAAGATATAACTTTAGCTACTCATGAAGTTAAAGGAAATAAATCTACCTAAATTGCCACTCAATTCATTCATCACAAGCAAAATAAGTATAATCCCAAACTATAATTTCAATCAACAACCAAAATATTTTTTGGAAAAATACCAACAGTTGTTTCTTCACTCAATATAATGTATTTCTTTCTAAAAAAAACTATAAAATTGTATAGCAAAAATTTAGAGGTTTTTTCCATTTGTATATTGGGATTTTGCAAAGTGAAATATTAGATCTTCCCCTCAAATTTCTCGACAAGTTGCGATCACCATTTTTGACCGCGGTCGTGACACCATGATTTTGTTTCTCAATTATGGTAGAAACTCCATAATTTCCATGCCTTGGCATGCGATCAAAGCACACCTAAAATCTTGATCTATCATTATCGCGACCCTCAGAGTGTAATCATAACACTTGAGGGTCGTATATTATGGCATGTCTTCAGCCTCTGTTAATATTTTGGTAATTTTCCTTCCTTTCTAGCTTTGTCTCAACACTTTTTCATCAAATTTACTTTCAAGACCACTAACACTGGAAATTATTATTTTTTATACAGAACTAGTCTTATATATTCAATCATTCACCATAGATTGTAAGAATTTAGATGCAAATGGGTGGAAAATTTACCACCCATCAATAGCTTTCTTCATCTTCCCAATTGATTTTATGATCCTTGACTGTAAGGTGGATTTAATGTTCCTATTGTCATAGAAATGCCTTTTTTAACCATGAGTAGGGCATTGGTTGACATAATATGGGAAATATAAAATTTATGCTCAATGATGAATAGTTTACTTTTAATGTGGGTCAGCCAATGTGGTAGCCAAGAGATATAAAAGTGGTGTCTGTGATAGACACTATTTGGGACAATGCAATGAGTTTACCTATTGAGAAGAGACTTCATGTTGAGGCACTACTGGTAGTGACCATAAACTTTCATAGTGACAGTATTATTGGATAGTATGAGATGGTGAGCGCACTCTATGGCAGAGGTTCTTATTCATATGCACTAAAAAATCTATATCTTGAATTGAAGAATAAGGAAACTCCATCAGCTCAACCATCTATTGAGGAGCCACCATTCTTAGAATTAAAGGCCCTCCCTTCTTACTTGCAATATGCATTTTTTAGGTTCGACAATACCTTGTCGATCATTATTGTGATTGATTTGGAGGATGTATAGGTTGAGGCATTGATCTCAGTATTATAGAGATTTAAAAAGGCCATCATATGGACTATTGCAGATATTATAGAGATTTCACTTGAGATTTGTACTCATAAAATTTAGCTTGAATCAAATTATGTTCTTAACATCAAGAACCAGCATTGTTTGAGACAATCTATGCAAGAAGTGATGAATAAAATATTATAAAGTGGTTAGATGCATGCATGGTTTATCCCATTATGGACAGAAAGTGGGTGAGTCAAGTTTAATATGTACCTAATAAGTGTGTGGGATCACTATGGTCCCAAAGAAGAAGAATGAGTTAGTTCCTATGAGACCAATTACTCGATGAAGAGTATATATGGATTACTAAAATTTGAATACTTGGAAACAAAAAGATTTTGGTCCTATGCTATTTATGGATAAGATGCTAGACAAACTTGAAGGAAGAGGTTGAACCTATTCTATTGATAGTTAATAGGGGTATAATTAGATTTCCATTGGCCCCAAAGACCAATAAAATACTACCTTAACATGACCATATAGTACTTTGATGTTCAAGAGGATATTCTTCATTGGAATGTTCTTACCACCTTTCAGTATTGTATGATATCGATAATTTTTTATATGGTAGAGGACATTATGGATGTCTTCATGGATGACTTTTCAGTAGTTGGGGACTCATTTGATGAATGTCTAGTCCATTTGGACAATGTACTTTAAAAATATGAGAATGCAACCTGGTTTTGAATTGGGAAAAGTACCAATTTATAGTGAAGGAAAGGATTATTCTTTTATATAAGATTTCAAAGAGGAGTATTGAGGTTGACAGGGTGAAGATAGAGGTGATTGAAAAATTACCTCCACCGATTTTAGTAAAAGGTATTAGAAGTTTCTTTGGTCATGTTGTGATCTATAGGAGATTCATCAAGGACACCTCTAAATTTGTGAATACATTCTGAAAGCTTTTAGATAAGGAGGTGAAGTTCACATTTGATGATGTGTGTTTCAAGGCCTTTGAGTGCCTTAAGGAGTGGTTGATCTCAGTTCTTATCATTGTGCCTCCATACCAGACCTTTCCTTTTGAGGAGATATATGATTCTAATAGTATGGCTTGAGGGGATGTCCTAGGCTAATTATGTGAGAAGATACTTCACCCCATCTACTATGCTAACAAAGTATTAAACCTCACGTAGAAAAATTATACAGTTACTACGCAGGAGTTGCTCGTGGTGGTTTTTGTATTTAGTAATTTTGGTCCTACTACATAGGGACCAAAGTCATTGTTCATACGAATCATGTAGCATTGAGGTGTCTTATGTCAAAGAAATATGCTAAGCTGAGTTTGATTCATTTGGTACTCTTATTTCAAGAATTTTACTTTGAGGTAAAAGACCAAAAAGACATCGAAAGCCAAGTTGCAGACCACCTATCCCACCTCGAGAAGGAGGCAATATTAAAATTAGGGGATGATCTTTAAATAGATCATACTTTTCCAAATGGGCAGGTCCTAGCAGTATCTCAATACTTAATCCCTTGGTTTGTTGTTGCCAACTTTTTAGCAAGTGACCTTGTCCCAAAAAATTTATCTTTCTAGCAGCACAAGCTATTCATGCATGAGGTGAAAAAGTTTTTTTGAGATGAGCCTTATCAATTTGAGGTATGTGTGGATGGAGGTATTAATAGGTGTATACCTAAGGTAGAGATAATGAGCATACTTAAGGCTTTTCATCCATCACCAGTTGGGGGTCATCATGGTGGTACCCTTACAACCCATAAAATATTTTATTTTAAGTACTATTGGTTGACTTTTTACAAAGATGCTTATGATTATGCTTGGGCCTGTGATCAGTGTCAGAGAAAACACAATATTTCATTGAAACATGAACTCCCCATGACACCTATCTTTGAGTTAGAGTTGTTTGATATGCAGGGAATTAATTTCATTGGTTTATTTGTGAGTTCATATGGGATGTAGTCTATACTAGTAACAGTCGAATATGTTTTTAAATGGGTGAAGAGGGTTACGCTTTCAAATAATAACGATCGTAGTGCCACTATATTCTTAAAGAAAAATATCTTTTCTCAATTTGGCACTTTTTGTGCTATTATTAGTGATAGTGGGACCCATTTATGTAATCATACACTTAAGTCCCTATTTGCAAAATATAGTGTGAAACTTAAGGTGGCAACACCTTACCATTCTTAGACAACTAGATAGGTTGAGGTCTCCAATTGTGAGATCAAGTCCATATTGGTGAAGAATGTGAATCCCATTATGATTGATTGGTCTAGGAAGTTTGATGATGTTGTTTGGGCTTACTGCAGAGATTTTAAAAACCCCATAGGTGCCTTACCATATAATCTTGTGTATGGAAAAGTATGCCACTTGCTGGTTGAACTTGAGCACAAACCACTATGGGCATTGAAAAAGCTCAATTTTTAGTGGACTAATGTAACTAATTTAAGAATGAGCAAGGTGAATAAGTTGGATGAATTCTAGGAGCTCAACTTTGTATATGTAGAAGATAAAGTTGTATCATGACAAAAATTTTGAGAAAAGGGTGTTTGATCCTGCTGATATGGTCCTATAGTATAATTTGAGACTTTGTTTGTTTTTTGGAAAGTTAAAGTCTAGGTGTTATAGACTATTCACTATGGTTAGAGTGTTCTCGCGTGGTGCTATTGAGTTGAAATAAGATGGTGACGCCCCATTCAAGGTGAAATGGCAACATGTTAAGTACTATATAGGAAATACTGATGAAGTGAAAGTTTGTGTTGATGTAAGCCTTGGTGAATTCTGAGTATCCAAGGCAAATGAGTTGTGTTGCGATATCTAATCAGGAACTTAAAGGGAGGTAGCCCATGGGCATGTTGGTGAAGTCTGAGTATCTAACATAACCATGTTGTGTCGCGATGTTAAATGAAGTATTGGTTAGGAGGTAACCCAATATTTTATTGTTCAATTTGTTTTTGTTTTTGTAGGATTAAATCATGGAAAAATACCTGAAAAATGGTAAAAATTGCAAAATTCAGAAAAGTCTAGGTAAGGGGACTTATTGACCCACTTATAAGGGTCGTAAATCCCACCTACACTAGGTAAGTGGTGTAGTAAGTGACAAAGTGAAATTTGAAGATTTTGGGGTTTCTAGAGTTGTAATTATGAACCCACTTATGAGGGTCATAAGTAAAACCTACAACCCTATAAGTGGGGTCGCTAAAATTAGAGGGAAAAATCATTGGCAGATCTTGCTTATGGCTGACCACTTACGGGATATAAGTACCACTGATGGGTTGTAAGTGGCCCCGTAAATGGACCAAAATTGAGGGTCAAATTTTTTTAGAAACTTCGCCATGCCCAAGTAACCCGACCTAATCCGATCCTACCTCCACCCTTAAATACCCCTAAACTGATCCACTTACCCCTCTACTTTAAAAATTTAAAGCTCTCACACATAATCAAATTGCTCAACTTCCCTTATTAATCTATAAAAGATAAAATATTTCATAATCCCATCATTTGTACACATAAGCATTAGTATGAATACAGTTCATCGTATTTTTCTTCAACTTCTAAGTTTCTTCAAATACAGCTTACAACTTTTGCTCCAACTTTAGTAAGAACTTGTTTTTGATTGAAGTTGAAAAATAATGCTTGTTATAGCCTAAAACTGATACTTCATGTTAAACTTTAATTTTTAGGGATCCTAAATTAGGAAAAAGTGAAATTATGAATGATTTATGTTTGAGATTACTTGTGATTATATCATCTATGGAAGTACAAGTTGAAAAGTGTAGAAAAATCCAAACAATACTTGGGTGATACATGTGAACTTGTATTGGTGTATGTTCTAGTGTACAAAATTTCACTTAAAATTGCAATATAGACTATATGGGATGCAAGATTAGTGAAAAAGTTTAGGTACCCTCAGGAGGGCACTTATGGGCCTCGTAAGTAGCACTTACGGGCCATAAGTGGCCATGTAGTATGTCAAACCTAAAGACCTAAAACCTTAGGGATTTATCTGATAATTGCTAGGGAACCTACGACCCTCATAAGTGCACTTATAACCCATAGATGGGGTCGTAGGTACCCTATATTGGGTATTCTAATTATTTTCAACATGTTTTGTTCTTTTTTTTTGTTTCAATCACTAATAACTAAATTTTTAGGTAAGATGGTATTGAAAGCAGCATAAAAAGGGAGTGCAGTCTAGACTTCAAGACGAGTCTCCTAAGAGGAGTGGCATAGTGGAAGAGTACCTGGTGAACCCAGATGGACCAATGGTCCCATGACAGACTAGGGGCAGATCTCAAAAACAGACTGCACCTAAAGCAGTTGTGGTTACCTTAGGTGATTATCTCACACAGGCCCCACAGGTACCATAAGCAGTGGCCCAGCCTTCATTACCCTCGATATTCAAGACATGACCTCAAATGAAGAATTCGAGTCAGACACCACTACACTCTTCCTAGTCTAAGGAAGAAGATAATAAGGTAAATTCCCAGTTTGGATCTAGAGATAAGGTTCAGTCTAGTTCTATAGAAAAAAAGGATACACTTAGTTCTCAGTCTGAAGAGGAATTAGGGGATGCAACTGGTTCAGCTAGTGAGCTGACTTTGGACCTGGCTACACCTCAGTCGAAGGAGGGTGCAACTCAGGTCCCACTAGAGATTTTATCATTATCAGCACAGGAAGCTCCTCTGATTGCACAGGACGCCCATCCCCCTATTCTACCACTTAGTGCCCTAGATCTAAGTTTACACATATCTCGGTTGTACCTATTACTGAGGTTTTTTTAAGATGGTATGTAGAGGGTTACAACATATTTTTATAGGGACAGCTTCCTAACTAAACAGGGTCATCTGAATAGGAGTATTACAATAGAGAGGAGGATCGATCTAATGAGGCTAGCAGGAACACCATACTTGCGGGACTCTTTTGATAGATACCAGTTGGGGTGGACGGCTACGCCCCAAAGTTCATACAACCTGGTTCTAGTTCAGGATTTTTATACTTCTTACGCCTCTATGAGTTATTAAGCATCCCCAGTTAAACTATACTTTAGTCAGGGGATGTCAGAGTAGACTTTTTTGAAGTGGCCATCTGTCGAGTATTTTTTAGGCCAGAGTATGTGGGACCAACATTAATGATAGAGTTTTACTTTCAAATAAGTCTAACATGTGATAGACGCACTATGAGGGATGCAAAGTACAAACAATAGAGGCTTAACTTGTGTAGGTGGATAGCTATCCAAATTTCTTACTTGTACATTGATGCCCTATGGATAAAGGGAAGGAGGGAGATAAAGAATGCAGGACTGCATTTTATGGAGAAATTTTAGTGGATTGTGGTATATTTTAGGGTTAATTCAACTTTGATAGACAACATACTTACATGGTATAGAGCCACATTGGTTTCCAGCCTACTCCCTGGATAAGATATATATTTTATCGCACTAATCTGATCGGATATTCATGTTAAAGTATTTGGTGAGACCACCACTCTTATTTTTCCTTATCTAAAGTAGCAGTTATATAATATGGCCGGTATACTAAATATTCATGATGTTGCTCATAGGATTAGTGTGATGAGCACTACAGATATTAGTTTGATCAAGGATCCAGCAAACCCAGTTCTTGCATAAAGAGTGCAGCCACCTCACATGCCATTATGGTCTATTTTGAGGGACCTTTAATTTTGGTTGAGCCTATTGAGTGGTCGGACATTGGTATTGATATTAAGATGGGCAAGCATAGAGCTAAGCTCAAATTTCTTCAGGTGGGAGGGAGCCCCCACTACATCTACATCATCCACAACTTCTACTTCTGAGCCGATTGGGATATCTATTTTGCCCTTTCTACCAATAATTGATAATTTGGTTAGTGTGTCATGTGAATTTCTGCAGTTCCTAGTTGAGCAGTAGTATGAGGTGACAAACTGCCTTACTCATATGGAGTCTCAGTTGTCTACACTTTATGGATATATCCAGCCTTCGTTCTAGACTATACTTGAGACAGATGAGGCCCAGTTTAAGGCAAAGATGAGGGCTAAGATAGTAGAGTATACAAGGGTGTTTTATGCTTGGATTGATAGATTCGAGGCTAGGATGATTTCACGATCATGTGAGGTTTAAGATCCTAATTTATCTATCTCCCATGAAGAGGTGGATACATTATATGCTGAGGTACGATCACTAGTAGAGAGTCAGGTTCCAGTCATCCCATCATTCACACAGTTGTTGTCTTCAACTTTACATATGAGATTTAATGTATTTGCTAATAAGGATATGGTCCTAATTAATGGGACCATGAGAGGTTGAGATAAGGGGTTACAGGACCCCACTATACCATTTAATTAGGCCCTGAAAAGGGTTGCCCATGATTTTAGGTTATCCCAGTCTGATAAAGAGCAAAGATGAGCTGAGATAGAACATGGACAAGCTGAGATAATAGCAGACGTGTTTTCTAGTCTTGCCCCACCAACACCTTCATAAGATGAGCCATGAGATATTTCAGATAGGGGAGAGTCTACAACGGATACCTAGAGCATCCCAGGTATGTCTCCATTCCCTTGATTTATATTATAGTTATGCATAAGGGATAGTGCATTGACTTTAGTTGGGGGTAGGGGTGTACTACAATCAAGGGTTTTTCTTGTTATATTTATTTTCCTGTCAGTTGCTCTATCATAGTAGAACTAGTATGTTTAGGCTATTTTCTCTTTGTGTTTAATTAAGAGAAAACTAAATAACCCAAGGGAAGTTGACATAATTTTTGTTTGAAAGTGTTTCTGAGAATTGATACCCCTCCAAAAAGATTTTATGAATTTTTTGATGTGAATATATCTATGACCATTGTGAATCTTGTTATGGCATTAGGATTAGGAAAAATAATCGTATCTTAGAATTTGCATAAACTAGATAGATGGTAGCTAGTAATATAGCCCTGTACCATGTGTGTGAGATACTTACCTATTTCCCTTTATGCATTTAATCTATAACTTGTCTGGTTAGTCATGCCTTGGTTGTATTATAGTTGGTTAGGATATGATCATAGGCCATTTTGAATTCAGTCCACTCTTAGCCAAAATAACCATCCAAATATGAAAAAATATCCCTTGATCCCTGATTTGAGCCTATATAGACCTATTTTTTGTTTTAATGTTTCCCTTCCCAATTTAGTTACAATGAACCTGTTTTATTCCTGCTCACTCCTTAGACATTGTGCGCCTCAGCTCGAGCAAATTTCCTAAGTTGAGGGTGGCTATCTTAGGGGTATGTAGTTAGAATTGGGTATGCATAAGGGTTTGAATAAGAGAAAAGAAAGTAGGGTTGGGTGTGGTAAAAGGAAGAAATATTGGAAAAAGAGAAGCAAAAAGAATGAAAATTGAAAAAAAAAGAAAATAAAGAAATTGTACCAAACATGAATAATCAATAAAAAAGAAAATGGAGGAATAAGAGAGAAATAATATAAAATTGTGGTTTAAAAGTGAACCCTAAATGTAATTTGGCGTCATGGAGGGTAGGTCACTAGTTCCCAAACGTACCATAACAGCACCCAAGCCTACCTTACAAGACAAATAAAGTCTTATAGTGATCCTAGTTAGACTTTCCAAAAAGCTAAGGTAAAGAAAATAAGGGCAAGCCAACGGTATTCTATGCACATTTATTAGAAATTTTTTTGTGAGTGAGTGTCTCGACAAAGTTCCTTGTATTTATATGCAAACATGATAGTGTGAGAGATGGGATTTTTTTCTTTGAGGGTAAATGGGTTCTGTTGCTAGTTGTTTATATATTTGAATAGCGTAACTTGCTTGTGTGGTTCATTTTTTGTTGTTAATGTAATTCCATAGCTTGATTTTTGTGTCACATTATTTGCTATATAGATTTGCTTAGTAGTTTTGAAAAGTTCAAAATAAGAGGAGGTAATATTTTTGAGCTGAAATTGAGTTGACTGTCGTAGGTACCTTAGGTTTCTCTTGGTTAAGCATCGTCATTTTATTTGTTATATGTTTCCTTCCTCATGACATAAAAATATTCTATGTTGAGGGTGTTGATGTACCATAGTTTCATGGCACTTTCGATGCTTAAAATCAAAAAATATGCAAGTACTTAGGTCTTATTTGTTAGACATGATGTGTTTTTGTGTTTATATTATAGGAAACTAGGTTCTGGGACTAAATAGTAGAAAAAGAGTTGAAGAATTCGGAAGGGACCACTTATGGGCTATAAGTGGCACTTACAGCCATCGTAAGTGGCCACGCATATGTCAAAAAAAATGTTTTGAAATATCTGAAGTCTGTATAATTTTGGTCTGAGAGTTACGACACTACTTATGGGGCGTAATTACTATTTGCAATACTTAGGCCCCTATAAGTGCCATGGTAGATTGGCATCCTGAAGCTGTTCAACTTTTTTTGAGACTTACGACCTACCTAAGGGTCCGTAACTACCACTTATGGCCCATAAGTGTGTCCGTAAGTGGTCACCGACCCAGTTTTCCTTATTTATTTTGCTAGAATTCTTAGGGTTTTGATGTAAACTATAAATACTTTTTTTGTTTTTTATTAGTTACACACTTTTTACATTCACAACATTATATTGATTCTGAGATTTGACTTTTGATCTTGGAATCTGTTGTTCTTGGTTTTATGGTTGATTATTAATTTGAGACTCTGGGTTTTTTCCTTCAATTATGGTAAGAGTATTTTTATTCTTTGTTTATTGAATTCAATGGATGTTTGTGCAAACATGAGTGGCTAAAACACCTAACTAGTGTTGTGAGAAACCTGTGGAATAATGAAGTTGAGAAAGTGTGAGGTTCTTCTTAATCAGTATTTATATATGTATTGCGATCATCTTTGATTTAAATGCTTTTTTAACTAATACAAAAGTTAATAACTTTCTTGTATTTGAGATAATCTTCACAAGAGAGTTTCATATTAGGAAAATAAGATCACAACAGTAATTCGAGGCTACAAATCCTTATCAAATTAACTTGACACCCAAAAGGAGATAGTCAATACATTGCTAGCAAGGCAACACTCAGAGACTCACAAGGTGATGAGTGAAATTTACTAAAGGCATTCACAAGATGATTGGTGATACATATCTTGTCAGATTCTTTATACAAGGCATTAAGTTTGTTTGAAGGAGCACGATAATCCTACAAAGTTAGGAAGTCAAGGGGAACACAGTCCTAGTATTCATCTCAGGTTGATTTCAACTTAAACAGATCAAGAATTGTTACTACTTTATTATTTTAACAACAGTTCCCCTTATTTGATTTTCTATAATTTTTGGCTCCTTCAGTAAATTTGTGAGAGATATTTGTCCTATTCCCTTTGGCATCAACCCCAACCTATTTTAGGTTATATATTTGACAGCGATCGTATTATACTTCTTAGAGGTATAGTTATTGATACATTAGTCAACTTATGTTTCTCATCAAGTTAGTGATTTAGGGGTTTGTTACAACTACAAAGAGACTAATCGTTGGTCCAGAGAGCGTCCACATTGCAAGATTATTAATCTTTTAGCTCAACTATCTTAGTTTCATGTGTTGTGGCACCTTCAATTAGAGACAGTGTGTTTAGTGCCTCAGTTGGTGATTCAGATGCTCAGTCCGGGTTTGGACCGGCTCAAATTCAAACTCTTAGGGGCACATTAGGACTATAACTTTGCGTTTCTACCATGATAGGTGTTCCTTTTATTTTATTCCTATAACTACTATTTGATTTGAATTGGTGTTTTCATACCCATCGATGATTATATGTATTGGTATTTTGTATTGGCTATTGTATGCCTTGGTATATGTTCATGATTGTGTGACTATCCCCATAGATGATTTATTTAGTAGTGGATAGAGTGGTTTAGTATTGTATATTCCTAGGGATGTAGCATTTGGGTTAAAGTCCATTTATT
The DNA here is from genome assembly GCA_026120095.1 of Capsicum chinense. NCBI lineage: Eukaryota > Viridiplantae > Streptophyta > Magnoliopsida > Solanales > Solanaceae > Capsicum > Capsicum chinense. The sequence goes on along the minus strand of JAPEIP010000005.1, from coordinate 85,674,738 downwards.
TAGGCATATTGGCTTTCTTAGGTCCACCTACACCTTATATTGGTGTCACTGTTGTTTGTGTTATTATTATTGTTATTCTTTTGACATTGATTGATCCTTACTTGATACATGACTAGACTAGCATAATCTAGTTAGAATTACCATTCACGTGATTCTTATTTGTTGGCCTAGGTGTCTAGCTTGATTTGATGGTTTTCTCTATTTTAATAAGGTGAGGTTAGTCATTTTCCTCTTTAGTTGGTGAGGTTAGATAGAATATTGAGTGGGCTATAAAAGTAAAGGTAGGTTGGTCTTCCACAATTTTGTTACGGTTATAGAGTTGGCAATTTGATTTTATTTCCCATTTCTGAGTTTCAAACTTTATAATTGACCTTCTGATTTGCAAAAATTTTAGTGTTGGATGTTTTTCTCTATAGCTCATTTATGAGTTTGATATATTTGATACTTATTATTTAGTTTTGGCCAGTTCACTGCCTAGTAATAGTCTTGATGTTGATGTTGGAAATTCTAAGGTTTGCCTTTCTGGTAATGGGTTCATCTCTTGGTGATAGTTTTGACCTTTGTATTGGTAAGGAGTTAGATACTCCATTCACTCTATGATATAGTGCTTGGTCCAATTGAGTTAGGGAAGGTGAAAATGGGTGATGTGTGTCTATGGGTATTTAAGGCAGTTGAGCGAGTATTTGATGGTCCAACTTTAGGCTAAGGTTATATCCATAGAGTTTCTTGAGCTTTAGCTACTATTAGTATTCTTCGGAGCCTCTATGTTTTCTTAACTATGCATTGATGTGTTATGTCCTCCAATAAATATGTAGTTGATTGCTTGTGTCCTCAGCTGATGGTATTTTTTCCTGCATTGTGATTTCTTTCTTTAATTACATTTAAATTTTGGCTTTGGTAGAACTAGCAGGGATATGCCTGATTTTTTATAGTGAGGTTGATTCGGGTGTTTAGCCTTAGTTCAAAATATTTTGGCTCAAGTTTGGATTTTTGAATATTTGTAATGACAACTTAAGGGTTATGATAGATTTTGGTATTTGGATTCTTAGTCATCCAGAAGATTGGTTTGGATAGTTGAGATCGAGTAGTTCAGCTTGTATGCTGAGATTATAGCTATGGATTTGTAACTTGATTGCAGCCTCATTTTATAGATTCATATTAGTTTGGCATCAATGTATATGCTGGTTAAGCCTACTCTTTATCTGCCTATTCAATTTTCTTTAGTTCGGATATATTGTGGTTGATTGATGTTTGGATGATATCTCGTTGGCACTTGATGATGGTTTCTTCAGCTTTTGGCCTTGGTTTTCACTCTTCGCCTGATATTTGAATATCGACTCAGTAGTGGAAGTGTACTCGAGTTGTACTTTGCATGGTTTCATCCTCATTTGGTGGGACAAACTAGAAAGGTTGTTCCATTTTGAGAGTTCGTGTTTTGGACTCCTGACTATCAGTTTTAAGGGTCATCCGGACTAGTTATAGCCTTGGTAGGAGATCATAAGCTTTGGCCATGTCACGATCCAATTTATGAGTCATGATGGCACCTACTAAATCTCACTAGTAGGTAAGCCGAACTGTAGCCGGAAGTTGATTGCAATTGGCTAACTTGGGGGAAAATGACCCCAAAAAGGGTGAATTAGACAATACAATTCATAAACAAGAAAGGCAATAGAAATAGTCTAAAAGGTAGATATAACATAGAAAACCATCCCAATACCTGGTATAGTCAGTACAAGAGCTACTACAAGACACCATAAGTTCTAGAATAGTCAATACAATCTGTCTTGAAACAAAAGACTAGACATAGATAGATAGATAGATAGAGAAGAGGAAACTCTGACTCCAAAAGCTCACACTATCTCTGAAATCCACCACAGCACGATCCTCGAATCAGCGATAACAACTAGTACTTAAATATGCACAAAAAAAGGTACAGAAGTGTAGTATAAGTACCAAAACCACGGGTGCTCATTATTCATCATCGACTGACTGAGCTAAATCATGATATAGATATGATTAGTTGCAAGATAACATAACTAAGTCAAAGAAAAGGGAAACCATGAGCATAACTCCCACTTCGTTGTACACAATTAAATAAAAAAGTTGGAACAATAATATAAAGAACATGCAATTATAGCTACAAGATTGGCCCCCATAAGCCAATAAGTGCAGAAGAGTAAATAACCCAACGTAAGCCCCCATAATCCTAGAGGTACAACCAAACATAATATAATTGAATGACCATTACTTACTAACGTTCAGGCTATAGTTGGGAACCCATCTGAATCATTTCACACTAAGAACAACTCCCCTTACCAAACTCGAATTGGTGTTCATATCCTCAAAATCGTAATCAATAGCCGTGCTTAAACTGGAATATATATCATGAATATAATAATCAATTGTCGTAATCAAACTGCTACATACATCATCAATATCAACATCAATAACTGGACTTGAACCGATATATATTATCAATATCATAGTAAATACCCAGACTCAAACCGGTATGCATATTATCAATCATAACTACCGAGTTTTACCATATTAGAATCAACTCCCAATATCAAGCCTTCACGACTATTAATTATCTAGTTTCGTCAAGCCTCATGATAAGCATCTCATAAATGATAACGCTTGTATAAAGTTCTACAAAAACTAGTTCAAGTCTTGGCCTAAGGTGGGCCAAAGGGGGCCCATTTCTAATCCTCAAAATTTATTATAAGGTAACTATACCCTGGAATAGACTAAGGTATCTAAATACACTATTTAGATGTTAAGAAAGTATTAAGTATCCCTATTATAGAAACTCTACTAAGTAACTAAGCCAACTAGGCCTAAATTATGGTTTTCGGGTAGCCTAAACGGTCCAACTAACCCATGTATTGCAAATTTTATCATCAAAACCTAAAACCCACCCCAAATCTAACATAATATCATAAACATACATGGAATAGCTCAATCTATGAAGAGGAAAAACCTAGCCTACCTGGACGCCAAAGAAAGCTCAAAGAATCCGCTAAATCACTTCTTGAACCTACCGATATGCCTCCTCAAGGTGACATACTATAAAAATAATAATATTCTTATTAAAATAAGAAAAACAAACCCATATTGCACTATTGTTCTTCTGGTCCAAAATTATGCAAAACTCCCATGTGGGTCCATTTATGGAAATCGTGTTTCCAAAACTAACTCAATATCCCCATATGGTCAAGGAATATTTATCCTAAATGAGTGAATTCTAAGCTATGTTGGTGCTAAAATCAAGTCACCAAGCCTTTGGGATTTTTAGAGAAGAAAGGGGAAATCAACCATGAAAATGGAGGAATCTTACCTCAAATTTGAAGGAGAATCGCGTGAGTAATCTTTACCCAAGCTCCCAAAATCACCCACAATGTTATTCCTAAGCTATCCCAATCCTGAGGGGCTTGGAATCTTGAGAATGGATGAAAAATGGGCAAAAATAGGCTGAAATGAGGTATTTATACAATTCCTAGATACATGGGTATCGCATTTATGATCCATCAATAGCAATCACGACACCAAGCCAAAATATTGAAGTCACTTATGCGACCAAGCCATTGCATTCGTGGTACTAGCCATGCTAATAGGAGCATCACTTTCACATCTAAAAAAGACATATTTGTGACACTTGGTGGTGTTTGCTAGATCGCATGCGCAATCAATGGCCCGCGATCATTGGCCTCGGCTAACCTCTCGAAATTTATTCAGAATCTCGTATACACAAATGGGCTATGCTACCTTTAAAATTTGACATTTTGGACTCAATGGTGCAGTCAAAATTTCTATCTGAGGTCATTTCAATAAAAAATGGGTCCCACACCCAACTTACCATTCTCTTAACTTCTAACCAATAGCTCAAAATAAGCACGAATGTCTTAGGACACAAACCAAAAGTTCCCCTAGCCTAAAATCAACATTCAAAGCTATTAAGATAGTCAAAATTATAATTCAAGGTTGTTTGACAAAAGTTTTTGCCTGGTAGCCAATTTGAACTAGTGAGGTCTTCAAAATAGGGAATTGGCTCTAAAAACCAAATGAACTGCCTGATAACAAAACTATCAGTCCCAGCAAGTCATAATTGACATGGGGAAGCTATAGGAAAGCTCTAATGGTAAAAATGAGAAAAAAATACAGAAAATGACTTGAAGGTTCATTACAATATCCACTATTAAAAGGACTTTCATCCACAAAAGTAAAGGATTAGGATGTACCTAAAGTCTCGAACAGGTGAGGATATTGGGTCCACATCTCACTCTCGATCTCCCAAGTATCCTTCTTCACTGGTCGGTGCCTCTACTAAACCTCAACTATAGGAATATCCATAGTGCACAACCGCCTGACATCACTAGGCAAAATAAGCACAGGCTCTTCCATGAAGGTCAACCACTTATCCAATTGAACTAAATCCCATCTAAATGCATAAAATAGATCAAGAATGTATTATCACATCATAGAAACATGGAAAACTAGATGAATAATAGAAAATATAGGGGTAATTCTAACTCATAAGACACCTAACCTCCCATGCGAAGGATCCTAAAGGGACTAATATATCTAGGGCTGAGCTTGTCTTTCCTCTCGAACCTCATCATAACCTTCATGGGTGATACATAGAGGAATATCCAATCACTAACTCTAAATATCAAGGAACGAAGCCTACAATCTGGATAAGATTTACCTACTCTATGCGGCCCTCAACCTATCCTGAATCACCCTGACTCTATCTAATGATATATAAAGCAAGTCAGTACTATAGGGTCTAACCTCAGACGTCTTAAACCATCCAACCGGGAAACAATATTACCTACCAGACAAAGCCTCAAAAAGTACAATCTCAATGCTTAAATGATAACTGTTATTATATGTGAACTCTTCCAAAGCTAAATCTTGTTCTCACTGACCTCCAAAATCCATAACATAGTCTTAGAGCATATCCTCAAGAACCTGAATAGTCTGCTCTGACTAGATATCAGTTTGTGGATGAAAATTTGTACTAAGGTCCACCTAAGTACCTAACTCTTACTAAAAAGCTCTCTGAAAGATATACATAAACACGGAACCCCTATCTGAAATGATGGATATAGGAACATCATGTAAATAAATTATCTCATGCACATAGATATGGGCTAACCTCTCGACATTAAAGGATATTTGAATAGGAATGAAATATACCGAATTGTTTGATAATGCTTAACTTACACGTCAATTTAGTGCAAGGTAGTCATTGTTAATATATTTACCCAACTTTGGAGTCGTGGTCGAATCCATGAGGAACAATATGAGTGGTGATTAAACTAATTTGAAACTATAGCTATAAGTTATATTCAAACAAATGATACAAAAGATAAAATAAGGGTTTTTAATGATTGAACAAAAGTTATTAACACTTCAATTCGCCTTATCACTCAAAGCTTAAACTGAATTATGTCAAATCAATGATATAGAGAAACTATAGTTGTGATCACTATGATTAGTAATCCTTCATTGAATAATAGTTGTAGCATTGGATTCTCGTGACTTATAGGAAACACCAAATTATCAGTATCAATAGTTTATCTAAGTGTTTCTCAACCTACCTAGATTTTGAGTTCTCTAATTCTCTTAAACTTAGGAACCTTCTATTCACACTGATTTTATTTGGAGTTGATTAATCTTGTTACAACTTTAATCATTAGATGAGAACTTAACCTTCCCAAATCCTCGTTGATAATTCACTACCTTTAGTTTATTTCTCAGTTCAAGCAAATCAACATAAGGCGAGATCTATTGTTTGCAACCAACAAAAAATAATTAATACAAAAGAATTATCAAGCTGTTCCCATAATCACTTAAACTCTAACCAACTATTAAGACAATACAGGAGTAATCATAGATCCCATAACCCTAGTTGTGGGTTTTAGTTCCACATGAAAGAGAAAGCCATAACAATAAATAAATTCATAATTAAAAGTGATTAAACATAAAAAAGATGTAGTCAGAAATTGATTCTCTTCCCAAATTCAAGAAGAATATCCCACAACTAAATCAAAGAATTAAAAATTGAAATCTAAGTTTAGAGACCAAAGATAAGTAAAGTAGTCTCTGGAATAAGTTCTAGAGGTTAAGCGTTAAAACTAAAGAGAAAATAGATTAATGTCGTGAAGTTGAAGATGAATGTCCGCTTCCTATAAAACCTAAAAACTTTCCCTTAAATACTAGGAGCTAAATTAGGAATCAAATCGCAGCATATAGCTTTTTCTTGCACAGGTGAAGACAACATGTGAAGACTTATTAGGGAGTTAACAGCTTATCGGACATGTCGTCAACTCCTCTCTATATTTGATATGTTTTTGTCTTCAGCTGACAATGAGTCTAATGGCTTATCAAAGATCTGTTGACTTATCGCAAAATATTGTTACTTCTTCAACTCAACTTTTGAACACTGCCTAAGGCTGATGGTAATCCTGACTACTTATCAGAACTTTGATGACATATCAAACAATGTCATCACTTTTTTACTTCAAATCTCA
>JAPEIP010000005.1:85597278-85668102 GCA_026120095.1 Capsicum chinense | reverse complement strand
CTGGTAGCCAATTTGAACTAGTGAGGTCTTCAAAATAGGGAATTGGCTCTAAAAACCAAATGAACTGCCTGATAACAAAACTATCAGTCCCAGCAAGTCATAATTGACATGGGGAAGCTATAGGAAAGCTCTAATGGTAAAAATGAGAAAAAAATACAGAAAATGACTTGAAGGTTCATTACAATATCCACTATTAAAAGGACTTTCATCCACAAAAGTAAAGGATTAGGATGTACCTAAAGTCTCGAACAGGTGAGGATATTGGGTCCACATCTCACTCTCGATCTCCCAAGTATCCTTCTTCACTGGTCGGTGCCTCTACTAAACCTCAACTATAGGAATATCCATAGTGCACAACCGCCTGACATCACTAGGCAAAATAAGCACAGGCTCTTCCATGAAGGTCAACCACTTATCCAATTGAACTAAATCCCATCTAAATGCATAAAATAGATCAAGAATGTATTATCACATCATAGAAACATGGAAAACTAGATGAATAATAGAAAATATAGGGGTAATTCTAACTCATAAGACACCTAACCTCCCATGCGAAGGATCCTAAAGGGACTAATATATCTAGGGCTGAGCTTGTCTTTCCTCTCGAACCTCATCATAACCTTCATGGGTGATACATAGAGGAATATCCAATCACTAACTCTAAATATCAAGGAACGAAGCCTACAATCTGGATAAGATTTACCTACTCTATGCGGCCCTCAACCTATCCTGAATCACCCTGACTCTATCTAATGATATATAAAGCAAGTCAGTACTATAGGGTCTAACCTCAGACGTCTTAAACCATCCAACCGGGAAACAATATTACCTACCAGACAAAGCCTCAAAAAGTACAATCTCAATGCTTAAATGATAACTGTTATTATATGTGAACTCTTCCAAAGCTAAATCTTGTTCTCACTGACCTCCAAAATCCATAACATAGTCTTAGAGCATATCCTCAAGAACCTGAATAGTCTGCTCTGACTAGATATCAGTTTGTGGATGAAAATTTGTACTAAGGTCCACCTAAGTACCTAACTCTTACTAAAAAGCTCTCTGAAAGATATACATAAACACGGAACCCCTATCTGAAATGATGGATATAGGAACATCATGTAAATAAATTATCTCATGCACATAGATATGGGCTAACCTCTCGACATTAAAGGATATTTGAATAGGAATGAAATATACCGAATTGTTTGATAATGCTTAACTTACACGTCAATTTAGTGCAAGGTAGTCATTGTTAATATATTTACCCAACTTTGGAGTCGTGGTCGAATCCATGAGGAACAATATGAGTGGTGATTAAACTAATTTGAAACTATAGCTATAAGTTATATTCAAACAAATGATACAAAAGATAAAATAAGGGTTTTTAATGATTGAACAAAAGTTATTAACACTTCAATTCGCCTTATCACTCAAAGCTTAAACTGAATTATGTCAAATCAATGATATAGAGAAACTATAGTTGTGATCACTATGATTAGTAATCCTTCATTGAATAATAGTTGTAGCATTGGATTCTCGTGACTTATAGGAAACACCAAATTATCAGTATCAATAGTTTATCTAAGTGTTTCTCAACCTACCTAGATTTTGAGTTCTCTAATTCTCTTAAACTTAGGAACCTTCTATTCACACTGATTTTATTTGGAGTTGATTAATCTTGTTACAACTTTAATCATTAGATGAGAACTTAACCTTCCCAAATCCTCGTTGATAATTCACTACCTTTAGTTTATTTCTCAGTTCAAGCAAATCAACATAAGGCGAGATCTATTGTTTGCAACCAACAAAAAATAATTAATACAAAAGAATTATCAAGCTGTTCCCATAATCACTTAAACTCTAACCAACTATTAAGACAATACAGGAGTAATCATAGATCCCATAACCCTAGTTGTGGGTTTTAGTTCCACATGAAAGAGAAAGCCATAACAATAAATAAATTCATAATTAAAAGTGATTAAACATAAAAAAGATGTAGTCAGAAATTGATTCTCTTCCCAAATTCAAGAAGAATATCCCACAACTAAATCAAAGAATTAAAAATTGAAATCTAAGTTTAGAGACCAAAGATAAGTAAAGTAGTCTCTGGAATAAGTTCTAGAGGTTAAGCGTTAAAACTAAAGAGAAAATAGATTAATGTCGTGAAGTTGAAGATGAATGTCCGCTTCCTATAAAACCTAAAAACTTTCCCTTAAATACTAGGAGCTAAATTAGGAATCAAATCGCAGCATATAGCTTTTTCTTGCACAGGTGAAGACAACATGTGAAGACTTATTAGGGAGTTAACAGCTTATCGGACATGTCGTCAACTCCTCTCTATATTTGATATGTTTTTGTCTTCAGCTGACAATGAGTCTAATGGCTTATCAAAGATCTGTTGACTTATCGCAAAATATTGTTACTTCTTCAACTCAACTTTTGAACACTGCCTAAGGCTGATGGTAATCCTGACTACTTATCAGAACTTTGATGACATATCAAACAATGTCATCACTTTTTTACTTCAAATCTCATGCACTGCCTTAGGCTGATGGCATTCTTGATGGCTTATTAGAATTATGATGACTTATCAGAGATGTCGTCACACATGCTCCAACTTTATCACACTGTCTACAGCTGATGATGACTCTGATAACTTATCACAAATTTGATAACTTATCAGATAAGTCGTCAACTATACTTTTACAGACACTTGTTCCAAATTCATGTCTTTTGCTATTATTTTCTTTGGTTTTCTTGCATCTTGACTTTCCTGCATTATCAAACAGAAAGTAATCAAAAATGACAAAAGTTGCTTAAAACGTTACAATTATTTTTAATTAAAAGCCTCAAATGTGTTAGCATTAGCTCACACATCATTGTTCAAACAACCCACAATGACCTAAATACCATTAAAACCATAAGAAGTGTGAGGCAAACCACTAACAAAATTCCATGGTAATCGCTACCATTTCCACTCGAGAATGGGCCACCTCTAAATCAATACCCTAGGTCACTGATGCTCGGCCTTCACCTAATGACAAAATAGGCAACAAGCTATAAATTCTGCCATTTATCTCTTCATTACACTCGTCTAATAATAATGTCTTAAGTTTCTATACATCAAAGTTGTACCTGAGTTAATAGAATACCTAGAGTTGTGAGCCTTATGCAAAATCAACTGAATCAAGTCATAAATGCTCGAAATATAATTGCAGATATCAAATCATAAAGCACCCTTAGAATCAATTATATCCCACTTGTACTCACCACTCAACACCTAATCACTGAGGATAAAAAGTCTTTTATCCTCAAATAAATGATCCTAAATCTATTCAAATAGAGAGGACCTTACCTCAACCCTAGAAACAATCCTCCTAGGGTCTGATATATCAATCTATAACATTAAGTTGGCCAAGGAATAAATGTCCCATGCTAATAACCTCTAAGAAATTAATATACTAGCCAAGCTACCTATACTCACTACCTTCTGACTCAACGCGTCTGCTACGACATTTTCCTTGCCCAGATGATACAAAATAAAGAAATCATTGTCTTTAAGAAACTCCATCGTTCTACATTTCCTAGAATTAAGCTCTCTCTGAGTCATAAGATGCTAAAGACTGTGATTATTTGTGAGAATCTCACAAGTCACATGATAAAGATAATGCCTCCAAATCTTAAGCGTTAAAACTACTGTCACCAACTGTAAATCATGAGAAGGGTAGTTGCGCTCATACAACTTAAATTGCCTTGAAGTAAAAGCAATGACATGACCCTGTTGCATCAGTACACAGCCCAAAACAATGCCAAAATTATCACAATACAAGGTGAATCCATCCCCCTCAATGGGAAGAGAAAAAATAGGTGTCGAACTAAGCTAACTATTCCTAAATTATGATTTCTAAGTAGCCTAAATGGTCCAACTAATCCAAGTATTGAAAATTTTCTCATTAACACCTAAAAACCACCCTAAATCTATTATAATATCATAAACATACTATGGCATAGCTCAATCTATGAAGATGGAAAACCTAGCTTACATGGATGCCAAAGAAAGCTCGAAGAACCTACTAAATCACTGATTTTCCCTTTCAGGATGCCTCCTCAAGGTACCATGCTATTAAAATCACAATCTACTTATCAAAATGAGAAAAATTATGCCCATATTGTACTATTATACTTTTGGTCCAAAATTATACAAAAGTCCTATGTGGAGCTTATTTACAAAAATTGTGTTTTTAAAACCAACTCAACTTCTCTATATGCTCAAGGAATATTTACCCTAAAAATGGGTGAATTCAATCTATATTGGTGCTAAAATTAATTCACCAAGCCTTGGGGATTCTAAGTGAAGAAAGAGGAAATAAACCAGGAAAATAAAGGAATCTTACCTCAAATTTGAAAAAAAAATTGCATAATAAATCTTTACCCAAGCTCCCAAAAGCACCCACAATGTTATTCCTAATCTATCCCACTCCTTAGGGTTTAGGAATCTTGAGATTGCATGAGAAATAGCAAAACTGGGCTGAAATAGAATATTTATATCCTTCCCAGGTACACGGGTATCGCATGCATAATTTGTCGATCGTAATTGCAATACCCATCCAAAATGTAAAAGTCGCGTAAGCGACAAATCCATCGTGTTCGCGATACTGGCCACACCGATAGGAGCGTTGCTTTTGAGACTTAAAATATCACATTTATGACACTTTTTGGTGCTTTCTAGATTGTGTACTCAATCAATGGTCCACTATCATAGCAGCACCAATACCATCTGAGACTCTAAAATTTTTAAGTCTCTACCAACCCCTCGGTATTCATCTGGAATCTCGTATACACAAAAGGGCTATGCTAACCTATCAAATTCAGCATTTTATACTCAATAGCACAAACAAAATTTTTATCTAAGATTATTTTTGACAAAAAGTGGGTCGCACACCCAACTTACCATTTTCTTAACTTCCAACCAGTAGCTCCAAATGAGCTCGGGTGTCTCGGGACCCAAACCAAAGGTCCACCTAGCATAAAATAGATATTTAGGAGCTATTGGAAAAGTCAAAATTGAAAAACAAGTTCATTTGTATGTAGTTTCTACTCGGTTGCTAATTTGAACTAAAGAGGACTTCAAAATAGTGTATTCGCTCTAGAAATTAAATGAACTGCTTGATAACCAAACTGTCTGTCCTAGAAAGTCATAAATGACTTGGGGCAACTATAGGAAATCTTTAACAAAAAAATAATCAAAAATATTAAAAATAACTTGAAAGTTCATTACAAACTATCTCCATTTGTGAGTCCAGGTAGCACCTTATGGGCTTATCCTTATGCTTGCTATTATGAATCTTTAACAAAGCATCTTTAATTCCTCATGGTTAGTGTGATGGGGTTATATGAATTAAAATTGGATGATATTCTATTTAGTTTAGAGTAGACATCCAGTTTAGAGTGGCAAAGAAATATTAGATTTAGAATTTGGAGTTGGTGTTATAATTCATAAATTGGATTGATTTTGGCTTGGTTGTGCTTATTTAGTGGGATGTTAGTGTGATGTGATTTGGATTTGCATTCATCAGCCAATCTCAGTTCAGTTGGAGGATATATGGTTGTTAAGGTTGGGTTTGATTTGTTGGAAATTGAAATTAGGAAGTTTGTTGAAAAGGGGATACCTATAGAAAAATCCCTTAGAAGAATTATATTTCTATAGAGGTTATTTAGGAAGTCATGCTCGGTAAATGTAAGCTCAGTACCTCATTATTTTGAGCTCTCTGGATCCTTTGATCCATTGACTTTTGCAGATGAAATTTCTTTTAGTAGTGAACTTCCAGGTCATTCCTTAATTTACATGTATTTCTGGTATTTTGAGCACCCAACCAAAGTCTATTTGAAATTAGAAAAAAAAATTGGTTGTTGATATCTAGTGTAACTACTTTAGTAATCAGAGAGATGCTTTAGTGGCCTTGATCCACTATTATCGACCAGTTGAGGGTCGTATAAGTGTCTCATGTCCTCCTTTATGATGTTTCTTTAGCCACTAGGTTATTTCCTTAAATTACGTGTATTTTTAGAATTTCAAGCCTTCTCATAGAGGGTACAAGTTATTTATGACTTGCCAAAACTGTCAGTTCCATTATTGGGTAGTTTGTTTGGGATTTAGGGTCATTTCCCTATTTTAGAGCTATCATTTTTAAGGAATTTGGTCTTAGACTAAAACTTCTGGTAAATGACCTTGTATTAGAATTCTAACAGTGTCATCGACTTTGGAACATTGATTTTAAGATACAGGGACCCTTAGTTTAGGTCCCAAGGCCTCCAGGCTTATTTTGGGCTATTAGGTAGATTCTATGTAAAGTGGAACCATGAATATGGGCCCCACATTTAGTCAAAATGATCTCATATAAAATTTTTGATTATTTCATTGAGTATAGAGAGTTTAATTTAGTATGGTAGTATAGTTTGTTTGCATGCACGAGGTTTAGAACAAATCCAGAGCACCTAGTCGGAGTCCATTTAGACTTAGAAAAATATGATGCCTCAAGTTGTTGGTACAGCCGCTTAAGTGGCCAAATGGTCCCTAAAATGGAAGTCTCTTTAGCAACCTTGGTTGTTTTGATGAGGGCATCTTAAGTGTTCTTTGTCTGCTTTAGCAGACGTCGCTTTAGCAGCAAGGATTCTTCTTTATCTATCCTTAATTTTTCTTTCCCTACCACTTAAGTGGGCATGTGCTGCTTAAGCGACTAAGTGGTTTCTTTAACAGCACTTGGGGTGTTAAATTCCCCTTTCTTCACCTTATTTCCCATTTATTTCTTAATTATTTTCCCTTATTTTTAAGATCTTGAAGCATGGGAAGTGTAGGTAATCATCTATTGAATATAAGGTAAATTAGCCCAATACCCCTTGGTCATTTTCTGTTATTTCCCCTACCACATTCCATCATTTATCATTGTAAATTCTAAGAAATTAGGTCTTAAAATCCTTAGGCTTTAGGGGCTGATTTCGGCCCTAATTTATGCTCCATTGTGCTCAACTTTTTAGCATACACTCTCTGTCCTTCGAGGGACCTTATGACGAATTCAATTTTGTGATTTCATTTGCGAGCCTCGCGGGCCCATTTCTTACCTAAATTCTAACTTGACCTTTTATATAGAAATATGGGCCACATTTTACTTCTTTTGATGTGTAGGTTGTTATTTTTATAGTGTGATGGTATTTTGAGACAGTGAAACAAAATTATGCAATTTATGGATGATTCAAGACCTGCAATTTTAGCATCGAGGTAGGCTTAGGTCTACTTTTTTTGTGAGATAATGTAGAGTATAAATAGCATAGGTAAGGATTATAGTTGATGTTTATGACTAGTATATTATGAATTAGCCAATTTAGGGAACTTGGGATAGAAATATAACCTGAACCTTAGTATAAAATATTAGTTATGGCTATATAATCCTATCACACTAGATTATAAGTATCTTGACCATAGTTTGATGCTAAGGATCCTTTGATATGAGGTTACCTATTTTACTTGGTGAATTGGACCATATTTTCTTGAATTATAGCATTAATACCATGCTAGTTATATACTGTTGGGCCCGAGGCCATGGTTTTGATACTAGATGGACTCTTGGTGAGTATTCTATCCTTATAAAGAACATGGGTTTAGTCGATAGATGCTTAGATTCTTATTGTTTTATTGTTTGGATATTGGTGATGGAATACATACTTTAGGCGCATTCATGCTCATTTAGTGGTATGATTCCAACCAAAACTATGATTTACCTATTGATTTCTAAAAATAGAATTTATTCTTATTTTTTAGTTTTGAAATGGATTCTTTTAACACAGGAATTGTACCATCTTTCTTAATAATTTATGAACTTTTGGAACTAAAGATATTGTTTTGGAAATTAGACTGATTTTGCAGCTAACCTTTTACTATTTACTTTGGTCGAGGTATATTCTAACCCTTTCTTCACTTTTATGTTGATTTAGTCCTAGATTTGATCTTCGGCAATGTATTCAAAGATTCACACTCTTTTAGTAACTATTTAGGTCAGTGCACTTATTCTATATACATATCTCTAGTACTATATGGAGTAGATTGATAATGATGATTAATTAGAAGTCCTGGATTAGGACCAGGCAGTATATATGAATATTTTTTAATCCATTAGGGGCCCATTCATATGTAAGCCACAGTGCCATAAAAAAGATGTCATCGTAATTCTTGTCTTTACAATTTGTTAAGCTTGAGGAGCCATATATATTTGGCACATTATGTCACTCGAGTTGGCCATGGTATAGGTTTGGAAAGCTGTGATATTGGGTTTCGATGTCAACACTGTGAAAATGATATCTTTTTAAAAATCTTATATTGCCATTGAGTTTGGAGCATCAAATATGATAGGGTAGCAAATTTCATTTGCATTCTTAGGATTTTGAATGAATCTTTAGGGCTCTATGGAAACTTGGAATGCTACAAGTCTCTAGCTGGTGCACCTGCTTAAGCAAAAATTTTGTTACTTAAGTGACCCAACTGAGCAGTCGTGATGTCGCTTACACAACTCTTTTGCTGCTACGCGACCATCGCTTAAGCTATAATAGGATTGCTTATGCGACACTCGCTGATAGGCAAAGTATCACAGAAGTGAAACTTCATCACTTAAGTGATAGTCTCTTAAACAACTCAGTGATATCATAAGAGATGCCTCAGGCATTTATATACCCTATTTTTGCAATTCTTACACTATTTGTCGAGACTTAGAGCTTAGGGTTTGAATTTTTTAGCATTTTCTTACATTTATAAGCTTGGGTAAGCTCCAAAATTCCTATTTAAACTATTTTTATTTGAGTTTATCATTTAAATCTTATTTAAATGTGAATTTGAAGGTGGAGTTTGGGGATTTTAGCTTGAAAGGCCCAAACTACCATTTTTTTGAATCAAACCACAATTTCACTTCGTTTTCACTTAGGTTTTCTACTCTGAGATCCTTTAATCATGGTAAATATGTTTTTGGATAAAAGTTTTGGTTTTACTCTTTTTTTTCAAATATCTATTTTGAGGTCCTTTTTGACCCCAATTTGAAGGTGGGCAATATGGGTGTTGTTGACTTCTTTTTGATGTGTAGATTATGTATTTGTATATTTTAGTTGATTTTGAATTTATTCATGAGAGAAAAGCTCCAATTTGAAGAATCTTTGTATTGGTTTTTGGCATTAGAGATAGGTTCTGTGTAAGACCTCAAAAAAGTTCCCTCGTAGTCTGAGCCTTAGAGCGTGTCAAGTAAAGTGGAATTCTGACCCTAAAAGATTGAGAAGTGACTTCTTAAGTGATTAGTGTTTTAACCTTTATTTAATTTTCCTAAAAATTGAATTAGCTTTCCAACGATACCAATTTCATCCAAATCCGGTATCGGGGTAAGAAGTTATAGCCATTTTACTAAGAGCTGTCGGAACTGCCTAGGTGCGACAGATAGGTTGACAGATTGTCGAGATTGTGATGAACCGTTGCTCAAACTATCGAAAACAAGGCAGTGACTCCCTCTTCTATCCCAAGTACAACGACCAAGATGACGGACCATCAAACTAGCGACGAACCATCACTAAGACCATCGCAACTAAGGTAGTATCGCCTTTTTCTGACCAACGTGCGATAGATGATCTGATGGGCTGTCAGACTAGTGATGGACTATCACTCTAAACATCACAAATCCCGTTAATTATTTTTTAGTCATTTTTAAAAGAACTTTTGGTCTTTTCCCCTTTTAACACTTATATATATACAAAATGAAGCATATGACTTCATTATCTCCAAAAACATCCAAAGGCTAGGGTTTATTCCTCAAGAACAAACCTAAAACCCTTCCCCAAGAAATTCAAGAACTCACCATAGATTCTACAAATTTAGTTGAGATTTGAGTTTCCCAAGTCCAAGGTTTAAAGAACCCTCTCTCAAGGGTAAGAAAAAGAGTCTCAAACAAGTTTGTTCATCTAAGTTACAATCTAAGGTATGTGGGGTTTGAACAAGGACAATTCTTTCGTCCTTATGCCTAAAACTTATTTTAAATTACAAAGATATATGACTTTATGAATTCTCCTTTGAATTTGAAGTGTGGGTTTATACCCAACATTACTATGCATAAGATTTTGAGATTTGCCAATGTTCTAGAAATTGAAGTACATGAATATGTTGAGATTTTAAGACAAATTACTGAACATTCTAGATTTCTATATAATTTGTGTATTTGAGAATTGATTACATGTTTGATCACTTTCAAGGTGCGAGTTATTTCTCCAAGATAGACCTTAGATTCGGCTATCATTAGCTTAAAGTGAGGGAATGTGATATTCCAAAGACAGCCTTACGAACCCGCTATGGTCACTTTGAGTTTCTAGTCATGTCTTTCGGGCTAACCAATGCCCTAGTAGCCTTTATCGACCTCATGAATCGAGTGTTTAATCAATATCTCGATATATTTTCCATTGTTTTCATAGATAATATCCTTGTGTACTCCCGTTTAGAGAACGACCATGTAGATCATCTTAGAATTGTATTGCAAACTCTTAGAAATCATCAGTTGTTCGCCAAATTCAACAAGTGTGAATTTTGGCTAAGATCAGTATCTTTTTGGGTCATATCATTTTAGCCAAAGGCATTAGAGTTGATTCCCAAAAGACAGAAGCTGTAAGAAATTAGCCTAGACTTAATTCCCATCTGACATTAGAAGTTTCTTCGGTCTAGCTGGCTACTATCATCGTTTTGTTGAAGTTATCTCTTCTATTGCATCTTCTATGACCCAATTGACCTAAAATAAAGTTAAATTCCAGTGGTCAAATTCCTATGAGAAAAGTTTTCAGGAGTTGAAGACTCAACTTACTTCAGCCCTTGTGTTTACTTTTCTTGATGGTACAGATGGTTTTCTGGTGTATTGTGATGCCTCTAGAGTTGGTTTGGGTTATGTGTAGATGCAAAGAGGTAAATTATAGCCTATGCCTCTAGACAGTTCAAGCCGCATAAAAATAATTACCCAACCCTAATCTTGAATTAGCTGTTGTGGTCTTTGCTTTGAAAATCTAGAGA
Source organism: Capsicum chinense (assembly GCA_026120095.1). Taxonomy (NCBI): domain Eukaryota; kingdom Viridiplantae; phylum Streptophyta; class Magnoliopsida; order Solanales; family Solanaceae; genus Capsicum; species Capsicum chinense. Next base: position 85,657,025 of record JAPEIP010000005.1, on the reverse strand, counting down.
CACTATTTGTATGGTGTCGATGTTGATGTGTTTACTGATTATAAGATCCTGCAGTATATGTTTACTTAGAGGGAGTTGAATCTTAGGCAGAGAAGGTGGTTAGAGTTGTTAAAATACTATGATATGAGTGTGTCGTATCACTCGAGCAAGGCCAATGCAGTGGCAAATACCCTTAGCAGATTGTCCATGGGTAGTATTACTCATATAGAAGAAGGTAAGAAAGAGTTAGCTCGTGATGTCCACTATCTAGATAGATGGGGTGTTAGGTTGCTTGATTTCGCTAAGGAGAGTACTTTAGTGCTGAGTAGTTTTTGATCCACTTTAGTTTCGGAAGTGAAGGAGAAGCAAGATAGAGATCCTAGTTTGGTCAGGCTGAAGGAGTCAGTTAAGGACCAAAATATAAATGTTTTCTTCCAAGGGGAAGATAGCATGTTGAGATTGTAGGGTAGATTGTGTGTTCTGTGTGTTGATGATCTGAGGCAGAGGATTATGGCTAAAGTACATGGCGCGCAGTATTCTATCCATCCCAGTGCTACCAAGATATACCGTGACTTGCGAGAAATCTATTGGTGGAGTGGTATGAAGAAAAATATAGTCGAGTTTGTAGCAAAGTGTTCAACGTGCCAACAGGTTAAGGTAGAACTCCAAATACCTAGTGGTGTGTTGAAAGAGTTTGGTATCCCCATGTAGAAGTAAGAAGAGGTGAATATGGACTTTGTGACTGGTTTACCTCTTTCTCTCGTCATCATGATTCTATTTGGGTTGTTGTAGACAGGCTGACTAAGTCCACGCACTTCTTGCCCATGCATATGTCTTACACATCTAAGGAATATGCTAGATTGTATATCCGGGAGCTAGTCAAGGTACATGGAGTTCCCTTATCTATCATTTCAAATAGGGGTACTCAGTTCATTTCTCAGTTTTGGAAAGTGTTTTAGCAGGGTCTTGGTACCCAAGTTCATTTGAGTTCCGTTTGTCATCCGCAGACAGATAGCCAGGCTGAGAGGACCATTCAGACTCTAGAAAATATATTGAGGGTATGTGCTCTTGACATCAAAGGTAGTTGGGATGAGCATTTTCCATTGATAGAGTTTGCTTATAACAATTATTACCATGCTAAAATTGAGATAGCACCATTTGAGGCTTTGTATGGTAGAAGATGTAGATCACCCATACGTTGGTTTGAAATGGGTGAAGCTGCAGTGACTAAACCTGATGTTGTATTCGAGACTTGGGAAAATATGAAGTTGATTAGAGAAAGGTTGAAGATAGCTCATAGTCATCAAAAGGCATATGTCGATGTAAGGAGAAGGGGTCTTGAGTTTGAGGTGGGTGATTTAGTGTTCTTAAAGATTTCACCCACGAAAGGGGTGATGAGGTTTGGTAAAAAGGGAAAGCTTAGTCCCCGTTATATGGGCCCCTATAGAGTCTTGAGTTGTGTTGGTAAAGTAGCCTATGAAGTTGAATTGCCCCCAGAGTTATCAGCCGTTCATTTTATTTTTCATGTCTCCATGCTTAAAAAGCATATTGGTGATTCCGTTGTAGTGGATCCTTCAGAGAGTGTTGATATTCAAAAAAGTCTTTCATTCGATAAGATTCCTGTTGAGATTCTAAATTTCCAGATCCACGGACTGAGGAATAAAGAAGTTTCCTCGGTCAAAGTTTTATGGCAGAACCAGTCAATTGAAGGCGCTACTTGGGAGGCAGAAGTAGGCATGCGAGCCAAGTACCCGCACCTCTTCTCCGAGAGTTCAGACCAAGCCGAAGGTATTATTCTTCCTTATTTCAGCCCTTCTAATCTAAAGTTCAGCTATGCATCTATTCTTACATTAGTTCTTGCAATTTCAGAAGTATTCAAGAGTTTAGAAAGATTTTAAGCCTGTTTAGCAAATTTCTTCAGCTATGTGTACTCAGTTTTTCCTCTGTTCTTAGTATAACTAGTGGCATTCGAGGACGAATGTTCCCAAGGGGGTATTGTAACACCCCGCAAAAGTTTCCTCGTAGTCTGAGCCTTAGAGTTTGTCAAGTGAAGTGTAATTTTGGCCCTAAAATATTAAGAAGTGACTTCCCAAGTGATTAGTGTTTTAACCTTGATTGAATTTTCCTAAAAATGACTTTCTATCGTGTGGAAAATTTAATTAGCTTTCCAACAATACCAATTTCATCCAAATCCAATATCGGGGTGAGATGTTATGGATATTTTACTAAGAGCTATCAGAACTGCCCAGATGCGACGGACAGGTTGATTGACCGTCAAGCTTGCGACGGCCCATCACCTAGACCATCGCAACCAAGGCAATGAATCCCTCTTGTAGCCCAAGTACAATTTCCAGTATGATGGACCATCAAACTAGCGACAAACCATTGCTAACACTATTGTAAATGAGGCAGTGTGGCTTTTTTCTGACCAACATACGACAGACGATCCGATGGGCCGTCAGACTAGCGACGGACCGTCACTCCGACCATCATAAATCCTGTTCATTATTTTTTTAGTCATTTTTAAAAGAACTTTTGGTCTTTTCACCTTTTAACACTTAGATATATGCAAAAAAAGCATATGACTTCATTATCTACTAAAACATCCAAAGGCTAGTGTTTCTTCCTCAAGAACAAACCCAAAACCCTTCTCCAAGAAATTGAAGAACTCACCATAGATTCTACAAACTGATTTAAGATTCAATTTTTCGAAGTCCAAGGCTTCAAGAACCCTATCTCAAGGGTAAGAAGAAGATTCTCAAGCAAGTTTGTTCATCTAAGTTACAATCTAAGGTATGTGGGGTTTGAACAAAGACAATTCTTTTGTCCTTATGCCCAAAACTTGTTTTTAAATTACAAAGATATATGACTTTATGAGTTCTCCTATGAATTTGAAGTGTGGTTTTATACCTAATATTACTATGCATTAGATTTTGAGATTTACCAATATTCTAGAAATAGAAGTACATGAGTATGTTGAGATTTTAAGACAAATTGCTGAACATTCCAGATTTCTATATGATTTATGTATCCTTATGACATATAGTATGCATTTTGATGAGTCTTAACTTGAGATTTGACTATGGGTCATAAAACCCTAATTGAGATTTTAGTTTTTATGAACTTTTGTGCTATAAGTACCCATTATTTGAGTATTTTTAGATCATTGAGAAAGTTTTGACCTTAATGGTCATAGTTGCTTTGAAATCCACTTTACCGAATGAGATTACAGATTTTATAGTTGGGTTCTTATAAACCATGAGATTATTTTAAAGTGGATTTCCCTGAGATGAGCGTAGCTAACTAAAGGGAGTAGTATTTAGCACCGAGTTGGGTAAGTTACTATGCTTTCATACCCCAGAACTACGTGCCACCATAGGATTGAGATTTATGGGCTCGAGGCCAAGATAAGTGATCGCTGAGTTGAGGTTATACTCCCTGGTAAGAGTATGATGCCTCTTCCCAACATAAGATTTCTTCCTTAGGAGGACAAGACGTTGGACTCCATGTAGCTCGCATGGTTTATGTCGGTTAAGAGAACCTCCCTAAAGCTTTGAGATAAGTGATTTTCCTAATAGTAAAGTTTGCAGATTTTCTTCCTAAAGTATTTTCCCTTGAGATGAGATGTTTTCCTTAAGAGAAGTTTTTTTTCCACTAGTAAACAGTAAATAAATAGGTTATGAGTATTTTTCCCTATTAGTAAGATTTTTTGAAATAGTTTCTTGAAGTAAAATTTTACATCTCGCCAGTAGTGAGTCCTCATGGTTCGAGGACCTATCTTCAAATATTTCAGTATTATTAGTAGACATATTATTGCTCTCAGTTCAGTTTGAGTTATTTAGGGACCTGTCCCAATGGCTCTCTAGTAGACTTGAGTAGTAGAGGCTTTGCCAGACTAGTTATCAGATTATTAGTATGTTGTATTTTTGTTGTATTTTCTATCATTTGATACGATAGTGCCAGTATTTTGATTATTTCTTCTCGAAATGAGTTATTTTATGTAGTGACAGGCTTAAAGGGTTCATCTTGGGGCTACTTGTAGCCTTAAGCACCGTGTGATGTCCTGGGAGGAGATTTCGGGTCGTTACATTATGGCTTAACTTTTTTCAAAATGGGCTGGGTAGTTAATATTAGTACAAAATCATGTTAAGGGTGTGGAAATTAATCATTATAATGGGAATAATTATTGTGTTGCGCCCATGTGGGGACCTATAATGTTTTTAATTGGTTGTTTTTAATACATTATTTGCTATGTGTGACCGTGTGGGGTCTTATATGATATTGTTGGATTTGTGCATGTGATGTTAGTTATATCGTGCTTAATAAAAAAGCCTAATATGGTATAAATGGTACATTTTTGTGTATTTTACTCTATTGGCATATGAATTGTGTTGGATTTCATGGATGGTTGGAATATTGAGTGGATTTTGGCTCATGTGTTAGGTACATTTGTTGAAAAATGGAAAGTCTTATTTTGGTTGGATGTTAGAATTACATCGTCATATCATATACATTCATAAAACATTGGTACCACAATAGAAATAATGGAAACACTTCCTTTTTTGATAGAAAATGTGACATTCTTAAAACCCTCTACAGATGGATGTGACGGGGAGGAGATATGGATATAGTATTGGACATGGATTGTATATAGGTTGAAGAATACCACATGGGTCTGACCTCGGGAGCACAGCTAGATAGGCGTATACTAAGGTTGTGTGACGACCTCGTGCATTATCATCATCATCATTATTGCATTTTCTTATATACCTTGTGCTCTTTCATGTGTAGTATCATCCTTGATATGCTATTTGTCTGTGTTTATTTCTTTCATCATACATGTACGTGTGATATCTGTATACTTGTATCTCTTTGTTGTATTTGCATGTGGTATATGTGAATAGTGTTGACCTGTTAGTAGAGATAGTGTGGGCAGGACATTTTCTAATTGAAAGTGACATGCCCTTAGCGTGTATTTTTGTATGCTTTATTTTCTATTTTGCTCAATCAGTCTATGATACCTACTAAGTACAAGTGGATCATACTCACTCTAACTGCACCCTTTTGGTGAAGATCTAGGTTTGAGTGCACCTTATGGCAGTTGATTCAAGCAGTACTTGGAGCTCATTTGCGGTATCGGTTGATCTATGTATCCTTTGTTGACTTCTACCATTCCTTGTCGATACTAAGGCTTATTTGTATTTAGATATATAGTTTTGTTCTTGTTTTGGGATATCTTATCTATGTTTTACCTTGAGTAGTACTAGTTAGTTCTTACAATGTGACACCAGGTTATGGGATATTGTATTGTATCTTGACAATGTATTTTTGCTTTTACTATATATGTGTGGTTCGACTCCATTCTATAAGTCTTGCCTTGGGTTTCCATATTGAGTTTTTAATTTTTATCAGTTTGGGTGATAGGCTGACTTATCAAGGCTTACCGCGACAAGTATTATTATGACCTTCGATTTTTGGGTCATAACAAATTGGTATTAGAGCATCTAGGTTCCTTGGTCTCAATACTGTAAGAATGGGGTGTCTAATAAAGTCTTGCGGATTAATACATAGATGTTTTTATCTATTGCGGGAGGCTATAAGATATCTTTAGAAAACTTCCCTTATTTCTTTCAATATCATACAGATATTTCATACCTTATGTTCTAAGTCATATATCACTCTTTCTGTGTCGATGGTGAGGACTAGATCTAGTAAGGCTAGATGTTTGGATCCATTATAGGAGGAGAGAGCCCATTCAAAGGGAGAGTTGTGAGTCATAGTCGTGCTTGATATAGAAGATGGGCATGACGATCTTCTCCATCAAGAGATAGCATAAGGGGACTCTTCTCCCCCTTCCCCCCACCCCCTAGACTCGAGATAAGTATGTTGGAGATATGACTCCTAACCCGGTCCTATAGAGTTCTTCTACCTCAGTCTTAGAAGGGTTGTTAGTTCAGTTACTAAACTTATTGGAGGGTGCTCCTTTGAGTGCACCTGGTTTTCCTCCAACTCTGAGTATTGCACCTCTATCTATGACAGAGTCTACTTATAGTGTTTCTTTGATTTCAAGTATTGACCCTCTTGTTGTACCAACATCTACTTACGATACTCCACAGACCCTAATTGTGGTTCCTCCTTCAGCGCCAGTATCTGTGTATGGTATTCTGAGGTTAGGAGTTCAGCCTTCTTCTATGATGCCTCCTCAGAAAGGTTTTCAGCCAGCCATATTTACTATGAGTCCTATTATGGTGAGTGCAGCTATGTCTTTTGAGGATCAAAAGAGAGTTGAGAGGTTTACTCGTTTGGGTCCTCCTAGGTTCAATGGTGTTGTAGGTGAGGATGCCTATGAGTTCTTGATAGATTGTTGTGAGAAGTTGCATAACTTTGTTCACTTGAGTTGCATGGGGTAGCTTATACTACTTACCAGTTGAGAGATATGGCTAGAGATTGTTGGAGGTCACTTAATCATTGCCGACTTTTGGTTCGCCAGAGATGACTTGGGATTAGTTTACAAAGGCCTCTTTGGATAGATTTGTACCTTTCTGTTTGAGGGATCCGATAAGAGATGTGTTTGATCACCTAGAATTGGTCTCCATGAATGCTACAGAGTATGAGCCACATTTCCATGCCTTGTCAAGATATTCTTATGCTAGTATTGTCGTCAAGTCTAAGAAATTCAAAAATTCATGAAGGGCTAGATATTTCTCTTCAGCTTGCTATGACTCAGAAGGTAGTGTATGGAGAATCATTCCAGAGTATTGTTTCTCTTCAGAGGCTATTATTCGAGCATCTCAGCGAAGCACCAAGAAGGTGCGTCATCAGGGTAAGTTCAAAGGTTGCTTGTCATGACCCAAACCAGGGTGTAGTCGTGATGGGTATCTCAAGCCCACCGTGGGCCGAAAACCACCCCCTTAGCCTTACCTCAAAAGCACATAAATATAGACAGCGAAAGTTAACAAAAATAGATGAGAAGGATAGATAATTTAAATGACAATTGTAAGAATTCAAATAAACAACTAACACACACTTGTCCACAAGACCCTCTGAAACCAGAAATACCAACTAAGTCAGGACATGCCACCGAATATGACCAAAATGAATCCAAAATGAAAAACTGAGACAATACTAAAAACTGTTAAATGAACACCAGGCTTTTCGAAATATGGAAGCTCACCACTTCACAGTAGATAAATAGGAATACTGAATCATGTAACGTTGTACAGGAGCAACAGAAAAGCCTTCGGACCCTACATCATGAAATGATGTGGCATCCAGGGATGGTTAGTGGAAAAAATAAAAAACTGGACAAATTTAACATAGCAGTGTGGCACTCCCTTATTGTGGAGGGTAGCCTCTATGACACGCCCTTATCACTGAGGTTATCCTCCATGGCATGCCTTTATCGCGGAGGCTTACTACCTTAGGGTCCCAAAATGAACTTGAATTCCTTTCAAAAAAATCCAAAACTTTCCCAAAACAGCCTTTTAATATCCCTAAACATAATTTAAGTCAGAAATTGACATCGCGCATGTGGGAGAGTCAAAATAAAATAGTTGAAATTTTACGGGGTCTCATATTATCCCCCCCCCCCCCGGATCATTTATCCCCGAATGAGAAGTTAGGATGTTTGTAGCATGATAATAGAAAGAGCATAGAAGAATCCAAGGAAAAACATCAAAATACAGCAAGAGGGAAACAAATTCGTACCTTAAGCACTTTCACCCAACATGGGGAACAAGAACGGGTACTTAACTTTCATATCTTTCGCAGTTTCCCATATAGATTTCTCCGCCTTTTGATTCCTCCAAAGGACTTTCACCAAAGCTACATACTTTATTCTCCATCTACAAACTTTTCTATCCAATATATCTATCCGTACTTCCTAATAAGACAATGAATCCTTAACAGCAACATCCTCAACAGGAACTATCAAAGAAGGATCACTCACACACTTTTTTAGCAGACATATGAAAAAAAAAAAGATGAATTGAAGCCAAACTTACTAGTGAATCAAAGTCATAAGCGACATTTCCAATTCTCCTCACAATCTAATATAGACCAACATAACAAGGACTGAGCTTCCCCTTCTTCCCATATCTCATGACTACTTTCATAGGAGGAACCTTCAAGAATACCCAATCGTTCACTTCAAACTCCAACTCTCTTCACCTCACATCCACATAAGACTTTGGATGGCTCTAAGTTATCTTAAGACTTTCTATAATTACTTTCACCCTCTCCATGGCTTGGTGAACCAAGTCAGGACCAAACAACCTAGTCTCACCTACTTTAAACCACCCAATAGGAGACCTGCACCTCCTACCATAAAGAGCCTCAAAAAGAGCTATTTAAATGATAGAATAATAACTATTATTGTAAGCAAACTCAATAAGAGTCAAACGGTCAACCCAACTACCCTTAAAGTCAATCACATAGGCCTTTAGCATATCCTCCAAAGTCGGAATAGTCCGCTCCACTTGCCCATCCATTTGAAGATGGAAAATGGTTCTAATATTTAATTGAGTACCCAAACCTTTCTAAAATAAATGGGAAAAAGGAGAACAAAACTACTTACCTCGGTCTTAAATAATGGACAGAAGTGCCCCATGCAACTTTACTCTCTCCTGAATGAATAACTTAGCATAATCCTCTCCTGAGTAGTTAGTCCTCATAGGCAAAAAAGTGAGCAGACTCAGTCATTATATCCATAATGACCCAAATAGAATCACACTGATTACGAGACCATAGAATACCCATAACAAAATCCATACTAATCATCTCCTACTTCTACATAGGCCAAATTATCTCTTGAGACATACCACCAAGCCTCAAATGCTCAACCTTAACTTGCTGACAAACCGTACACTAAGAAACAAAGTTTTCCACATCTCTCTTCATATTGTTTTACCAAAAGATTTCTTTGAAATCATGATACATCTTAATTGTACCCTAATGAACCATATATCTGGACTCGTGAGCCTCGACCAAGATTCTTTCCTATAGCCCATTAACATCAAGAATACACAACTTTCCTTAATACCTCAAGATACCATCTCTCCTAATCTCAAAAGCCATAACCTTTTATTGAACCTTATCATCCTTAATTTTCATAAGTATGGGATCCAAAGCCTGTTTCTCTTCACATCAACCCCAAGAGATGATTTAACCATTTCTCGAATAATCATTCTGCCATCCTCAGAGTCAAAGAGATGAACTCCCAAGTTATCCAGCTTGTGAATATCCTTCACCAACCCTCTTTTATCATCATCAATATGAGATAAGCTTCCCATAGACAACTTGATAAGGTATAAGCAATAATATTAGCCTTACCAGGATGGTAGTAAAGTCTTATGTCATAATTCTTAAGTAACATAAGCCACCGCCGATACCTGAGGTTCAATTCCTTCTACGTAAACACATACTGCAAACTCTAATAATCTGAATAAATGTCTGAATCCACCCCATATAGATAATGGCTTCAAATGTTCAAAGGAAAAACCATAGCCTCCAACACTAGATCATGAGTCGAGTAATTCCTTTAATGAACCTTATGCGTCCTGGAAGCATAGACCATAATCTTACCATGTTACATCAAAATACAGCCCAGTCCCACATGGTATTCACCACAATACACAACAAACCCCCTCAATACCCTTGGGTTGGGTCAAAACTGGTGGAAGTAAACTTACCCTTTAAATTCTCAAAATTACCCTCACAAACATCAAACTATAAAAACTTAACCTTTTTTTGAGTCAACTTTTTCAGCAGGGAAGCAATGGATGAAAAAATCTCCACAAACCTCATATAATACCCATCATAGCCCAAGAAGCTCCTAATATCGGTTGGAGTCGTAGGTCTAGGACACTTTTAAACTGACTAAACTTTCTGTAGATCCACTTTGATCCCTTCACAAGAAAATACATGCCTAAGAAAAGTTACAACACTTAGCTAAAATTCACACTTAGAAAATTTGGCATATGATTGCTGGTCCTTATGAGTTTGCAACATAATTCGGAGGTGATTAGAATGATCCTTCTCACTCTTAGAGTACATTAAGATGTCATTAATGAAGACTATAACAAACAAATCTAAAAACTGCCTAAACATCTAATTCATGAGATCCATAAAAGCAGTTGAAGAATTAGTCAAACTAAATAACATAAACAAGAAATCATAATGGTCATATCGAGTTTGGAAAGAAGTCTTTGTAATATTAACCTCTCTAATTTTCAGCTAACCTAAATGAAGATCAATCATAGAGAAACACCTAGCACCCTGAAACTGGTTGAATAGGTCATCAATCCTAGTAAAAGGATACTTATTTTTCATTATAACCTTATCCAGCTTTAGATAATCTATACACACCCAAAGATACCCATCTTTCTTTTGCACGAAAAGCAAAGGAGCACTACATGGTGAAACACTAACATAGATAAAACCCTTATCAAGAACATATTTTAATTTCTTCTTAAGTTCTTTTAGCTCAACTAGAGCCATCCTATAAGAAGAAATAAAAATAAGATAGATATCTTGTAGAAGATTAATCCCAAAATTTATTTCCCTATCGAGAGAAGTTCCTGGAAGATTATTATGAAAAATTTAGAAAACTCATTAACCACTTAGACAAATTGAAAAGAGGGACCCTCAAAGTTAGAATCCTTAACCCAAACTAAATTATACAGACATTCTTTTGAAACAACCTCTGTGCTCTACGATAAGAAATAAACTTTCCTTTGGATACTAAGGAATTCCCTCTCATTCAATTATCAATTTATTAGGAAAATGGAAACTGACCTTTTAGGTCCTATAATCTATAGAAGCATAGTATGAATAAAGCCAATCTTTCCCCAAGATTACATCAAAGTCTACCATATCAAGTTTTATCAAATCCACTAATGTCTCCCTATGAAAGATAGACACCACAAAACCCCTATAGATTTTTCTAGCAACATTAGAATCACCCATCGAAGTAGAAATACAAAAGGGGTCAAAAATATTCTCAAGATTAAAACCAAAATGTACAGCCACATAAAGGGTCACATAACATAGGGTAGAACCTGGTCAAGCAAAGAATAAACATCATAGAAAAATAGTTGTTACATACCAGTGATGATATCTGGGGATGCCTTAAATTCTTGATGAGTAACAAGAGCATAGAGATGATTTCAATCAATTTCGGTACCAGAAGTGGTGCCTTTAGGTATCAAAGTCAAAGAAGTGGCGACTGGAACCTTATTAGCTCCAATGAAAACTTTAGCTATGGGGTAATTTTGCAGTAGATAACTAGCCTGACCATAATTGAAACATAAATTCCTCCCCTCCTCATAATAACCACAGTGAAGTTGCCTATAAAATTGGCAAAAAAGATAAGATCGGGCTGACTGAGCTCCACTAACCTGAGACTAGGCACCCTATGCCTTAGTACCATTTCAAGACTAAAAACTACAATCATCAAAAGGCTTAGGATAAGGAGCAGTAGCTGTAAAATAAGAATTTCCCCAATTTTTTTTCTTGGTCTATTGTCTACTATCTCTACCACTATTCTACTAACTTGCACCCTATTCTAATTATCTAAACTTTTTTCTCTACCTTTTCCCCATATCTGCCTGTTTCTTCTTTCCATATTCCACCTACTAAATATAAACCACCAGTCTGGATATAACCATATCTTTATTTAACATAGCATCCTTATACTTCAATACTAAATCATGAGACAAACCAGAACCAAACTTTCTCATTTGGGACCTCATATTAGAGACCAATTCTGGAGCATAAAGGGATAACTACTGGAATTTCAGAACATACTCTTTAACACTTATCTTAGCCTTTTTCAAGTTTAGAAACTCTTTAGCCTTAGCTTTTCTCAACTCCTGAGGAAATAAGTGATTAAGAAAAGTACCTAAAAAGCCACCCCACATAGCCGATTTAGCATCATTACCCCTCATCACTTTCCCTTCCTCATACCACTGGTAAGCCACATCTATCAATTGATAGGCAAAAAACTCCACACCTTCTGAATTAGTAGCATGCATCACCCTACAGATTTTCTCCATCTCATCAATATACCCCTGAGGATCCTCCTTAATCATAGAGCATGTAAGGTTTGGGGGATACAACCTCATAAATTTGCTAACTCAAGGGACTTTAGATAAACTAACTGTAGGACTGACATGATTAGACTGATGAGACTGTCATGCCTCCAATTAAGCAAGCATATGAATAGAGTTATGGTACTCCATATTAGAGATGACTCCTTAGGCATTTGGGCATGAGTATCACTAGCCTGAAAAGCCCAATGAGAACTAGTTGAAACCAATGGAACCCTACATGGAGTAGTACCATTAGGAGAAGGGACCCTAGACCAGTCTATATTCTAAAAGCAGGGCAAGTTCTCTCCACATCATTCTCAAGTGGGGTTGATTTTATAATAGAGTTTTAATATTGTTAGGTCTTTATAGGGGCATGATCTAAAACATTAGTAAGCCAGAAGTAAGTAAAGATTTGACATAACTACACTCTATATCCTAAAATAGAACATATGAAAGGGAAACAATCCTAAATACCTTGTACCCTCCCCCTTATAAGTGTGGTATACTACATACCCTGAAAAGAGACTCTACTCAATATGGCATTATGGACACCCAAAGATCCTGAACCCATTCTCTAATACTAAGCTTATCATAACCCGAACTAGGGTGTAGTCATGATGGGTATCTCAACCTCACCGGGGATCGGAGACCACCCCATAGCCTTACCATAGAGCACATAAATATAGATAGCAAAAGTCAACCAAAATAGCAATAAGAAGGATAAATAAGTCAAATGATGATTCTAAGAATTCAAATAAACAACCAATCCACACTTGTCCATAAGAGTCTCTAAAACTAAAAATACCAACTAAGTCAGGACATACCCCCGACTATGACCAAAAATAATCCAAAATAAAATATTAAGATAATACTAAAAATAGTGTAGTGACCAGGCCATCCAAAAGATAGAAGCTCACCATATTAAAGTAAATACAGAAATACCAAATCACCTAACACTACACAGAACACACAGTAAAGCCTTTGAACCCTACATCATGAAATAATGCAGCGTCAAATGATGGTCAATGGGGTGGGCACTAGTATATAACTCAGGGAATAGGGATAAAATAATGCAATTACCAAAATCTAGTCATAAACCATATGCACCACATTTATATATATGTATAGTATTTTAGGATGGGACAAGGGTCATAAAAATGAGAGTTTAAAGTATTATCCTAAACAATGTAGCTCACTATGTCATAAAGGCACCCATGGGCTCTATAGGTCTTTCTTCCCATTTGGGAAGGGCCTCAATTCATATTAGCCTTATGAATCAAGGAAAAATATGGAAAGGATAAAGACACAAAGTCTATAGCCCTCCCAAAATATATATAAAGTGTGCACCAAGCACATGATCACATGGACCCCCAATGCTAGCAAACTTGTTTTTCAGTGTTGATCCCTCTGAGACCTTACCCTTCATGGTGAGCTATACAATTCTCTTTAAGTTCAAATTAAAATACATTGCACATAAAACCAATAATTAACCCAGTATTCTTTTATTAAGGCATTTACCAATCTGGTATCATCATACCAATAAGCTTGCAAGATAATTTAACTATCTCAAACCTGTTTATATAATCAAACTGACTCCTAAGTTCCATTTAAAATCCAAAACCAAGGCCACCAAGTCCATCCAAAATCATATTTATTCATTTATCATTTAATGCAATGCAATAGGTTTAAAATACAAGTTAAACAATGTAGTTATCCATATTCAAAATCTAATTTAAAAGCTAGATTAAGGTTAATACCATTATCAAGTAAAAATTTCCATTAATTTGGGGAAACCTGTATCCCCTATTCCAACCATTAAAACAATACACCAATTAAGTCCCATAAATCATAAATTAAAGCATGAATAAATAATTTAAAACATAGAAAAGGTAATTCAAGTAATAACCATCAAAATCCCTCAGCCCAATTTTAAACCCATAATTTAAATCATATGAATATCCACTCAATTTAAGCCACAATGTTAAATTAAAGTTAGGAAAATAGAAACATACCTAAAATACATAAGAAATTGGAGTCAATTAAAAGTTTAGAGCCCAAAGTAATAGTTTCTTGAAAACTATTGAGGTTCTTGGGTTGTGAGTTAAAGAAGAAAAAGAATGATTTTGATCTTTGAAAATAAAAAGAAAAGGGGTTATTTTATGTTTAATGGTTGTGCAAGGGATAAAAAGACCAAAATCCCCTTACCCCAAGTGTAAAAAATAAAAAACTAGACAAATTTAACATTGCAGTATGGTACGCCCTTATCGTGGAGTGTAGCATCTGTGCCACGCCCTCATCCCAGAAGTTGTCCTTCTTAGCATGTCCTTATCATAGAGGTGTACTACCTCGGGGTCCTAAAATGACTCCAAACCTATTTTGAAAATAATGTCACTTTCTTAAAATACCCTTTAACATTCCTAAACATAATTTAAGTCAAAGTGACATTATGCATGCAAGAGGGTCAAAAATAAAATAGTTGAGATTTTATGAAGTCTGACAGTCACAACTCTTGAGGTAGAAATTCTAGAGGTTTCTATGGTACCATGGTAGACTCGTGTAAGTAGCATTGCAGAGTTTAGGTACGAGGCCTTCAAGTTTATCATTTCTATGTTGTCATCCTAGTTCTTCCATACCTCTTTTCATGGAGTTGGGCTACAGGATTTGCTATGTACTATAAATACCCCTTATGTACTTTTTAGTAGAGTTATGAACTTTTAACACTTGGAAACATATTTTGATTCCAAGATCCGTCTTTGATCTTGGGATTCTCTTGTATTGACTTTGATTGATTATTCAGTTAAGGTTATGGGTTTTTATTCAACTTATCATTGTGATTTCATCTATACCTTCTATTATGAATGTCATTGATTTCTTCACAATCATGAGCGGCTAAAACCCATAGCAAGGGTTTTGAAAACCCAGGCAAATTAACGAAGTAGGGGAAGTGCGATTGTTGATCTGAACCAATACCTATGGCATGTATTGCTTCATCTTCGTTATGATTGATTTCTCAATGGGTGCACACATTAAGATCCCGCTTAGATATTGCTACTTACTCTAAAAGAGAAGTAGTGACTAGGAAAGATAAAGGCAATAGTAATTTGGAGCTTAACTGTCGATCCATGGTTCTAGGTTCTATATACGTAAGATGGTTAGATTTCATCTAATAATTCGAGACTCAAAAGGTAATAGTTAACTGGGATCAAGATAAGGGTAGTAATGCGACATACTGAGACTCAAAAGGTAAAGGGTGAAATCCTTCTACTTGTCCAAAAGACTATAGAAGGTACATAACTTATCGATTCTGCATACAAGGCATTGGATTAGTTCAACAACCCATGATAAGCCTATGGATTTGAGAAGCCAGGGAGAACATAATCCCAGTGTTCACTTACGACTGATTCAACTAAGTTAAAACTATTCTTTGTTCTAGATTGCTACAAACAAAAAATCCCTATTTACTTTTCTTGTTCTTCCCATTGACTAAAATTACTGAGATCAAAAAATCCACGTGCTCCCTTGGTATTTGACCCCAAACTTAGTTGGGTTACTATATCTTGATAGTGATCGTACCATCATCTAATAAGAGGTGTTGCTTGGACGTCATCAAGAAATTGGTGCCGTTGTTGAGGAACATGGTGTTGATTTATGATTTGAAGTTGTTGTAGTTTTTGGGTTTTACTTTCTGTTTTTGTTATTAATTGGGCACACTATAATGCCCCAAATCTGGTACCCGGAATGTTACATGGTGCTCATGACACCGAAGGACCACAAGCTAACCCATGACTAATATTTGTACCTGTATACTGTATACATACTGTATAATGCAAAAACATGAATTGAAAGGCCATTAGGTTTAAAACTGTAACATAAGATCTGATAAATCATAACAAATGGATGGGGCATGAAATACCCAAAACAAAACTAAAATAATCTATCTGAATATATTATAGTCTGAAAAGCCTTTAAACGCGACTGTCTGAAAAAGGAGTTGATATGACATGTCCCCAACTAACTACAACTAATAAAATAATTAACGAGCTAATAAAATAATGATCGTGCCCTCGAAAGATGAAGACTCACTTCTAACTCTGACTACTGAGACTGGAATCTACTGATGCGCTAGAACTCGTGTCTCTGAACATATGGTATAAGACACTATAGCGCAAATGCGCCAGTACTTTGAATGTACTGGTATGCATGTGAGGTAAGCTGAATGCATGGGGTTCATATGCATGAACAAATATAATAACAGACTAACTATCATGAGCGTGAGAGTATATGCATGAGACATAAAAACTAACACTGATACCATGATAATATGATTACTGAATCTGAATACTGATAACATGACATATTTATAACTTATATAACTGACAACATGAGTGACTGAATCTGACAGTCTTGAATATGATGAAACTAGCTGAGTTCCATACTATATCTGAATTGACTGTATCTGACAGTTCTAAAATCTGAAGAACTATTTGAGTTCTTAACTGATACTGATACTAAAACTGTGGGAAGTAGTCATCTAACCTACATGCCCCAAATGACGCATTATAGCTAAATTGGGGTCCAATCTGTGCCCTAATTATAAGGGTGTCAATACTGCATCACTGGTAAGGACAATATGTGAGTGACCCTAATATAACAGTTAACTCTAATGAGAACAGTAGGAACCCTCATATAGCAGGTTAAGCCACCTCATCTACCCTCATATAGCAGGCTATGATATCTCAACCTATGCTGGCTACATAGTTATGGAACGCAAGGATTGCTTCAAATAATCACACCCTCATATAACAGGTGAGTTCCCACCCTTGGGTTCGCTCAGTGCTAATTTTTATTCCCATCTGAATAGACACTGAACATGATTTTCTGAAACTAAACATAGACTGAGTTACTGACATCCGTTGACTGGTGGAATACTACGGATATCTGACAACTGACTGAGTTTATTAGATCATGGAGATTTCCTGAGTCATAAGACTGTCTAAAGTCTAAAGATCATAGCTTGACTGAAAGTATCATGAAAACATGGCATGGCTCTGGGCACGCAGCTAATATTTTGGGTACAAGTACCCCCAGGACTTGATAGAACAAAACTAACCAAGCATGACTTGCTTGAATATATAATAATCACCATAATGCATTTACTGGAGCATTTCATCAAATATGTGATAGGCATAAGCTTGTACATACATGGGGATTTCATGACAACATGCTAGTCAGGCACTTTTCCTTCATTTAGGCATTAACTCAAACATATCGTAGGCATGGTATATGTATACATCATTGTACAATAAATAAACATTAGGGTCACATACTAATTTCATCATTCAAGGGTTTAGTCATAGGTTTGCATGAATCTATATCTATAATAATTAAACCCACATAGAAATTATCACCCAACATGGAGAAAAATTCAATTTCTCATTTATCAACGTGAACAAGAACAACCTAATCATGAAATCATAATGAAAATCCATAAATTAAAGTTGGAAAAGGGATTTTTGGACTTCATGAAAGAAAAGAGTCCATGAATGAACACTATGCATACCTGGGTTAAGATTTTTGATGTTCTTGAACTTGAATAATTGGAAATCCCTTAGTTCTTGATGAAGAATGGGTTTTGTTCTTGGAGATTAATGTTAGAGAGAAACCCTAATATTGGTTGTGAAGTAATAATGAAACAAATGGCTGAAATCGGATATAATTAGGTATATATATAGGTGGGTGGTAAATGACCAAAATACCCTTTTAAAAATGGCTTTAATTTGCTGAATCGAAACCTGCGATGGCTCATGCGATGGTTCGTCGCTAGAGCGATGGTCCGTCATTTGAACCATTGTATGTGGACCGCGGAAGAGCCTTACTGCCTAAGTAGCGATGGCCTGGGCGACGGTCCGTCGCAAGTTTGATGGTCCATCAACCTACCCATCGCACCATATCCAAAAGGTGGCCTTACTATTTCCGTTGCAACGGTCGTGGGCGACGGTCCGTAGCTAGTCCGACAGTCCGTTGTCCTCACCGTCGCACCTGAGTGTTTTAACTGCCTTCTATATTTTAGCCATATATTTCTCCTCCGATGTCGGATGTTGATGAAATTGGTATCGTTGGAAATCCAATTCAATTTCCCATATGACAAAAAGTGAAAATCTTAAAAAAAAAAACCACATGTACGAAAGTGGATTCATCTTTCAAAAAAAGCTTACAACATTCTTGAGACAATTTCAAGCTATGAAAAGTATGGGGTATTATAATATCTCACCCTTGAAAACATTCATCCTCGAATGAGACAGTGAGGGGAAAGAATAACCAACATACATACTGAACATGAATACTAAAACATGATCTCATGTCTGACATGACTGATAACTCAACATATCATACTGAACATGCATATCTGATGCATGTGTAACTGATTCATGAATGTATGACTGGGCGTTCTGATGAACAAAGTTTCTCATAATGAGAATACATATCTAATGGATAATTATATAATTGAGCTGATACATGAATGCATGACTGAATATGTAATGGTATTTAATACCAAGTTTGTGACGAACACTTAACAGAAACTGGGTAAGCTTATGGAGAACTGTCACCTTGAGCTTGATCTGAGTCGGCGGAGAAGAGGTGGGGATACTTGGTATGCATGTCTGCTTCTGTTTCCCAAGTATCTCCCTCAACAAACTGATTTCTCTAAAGAACTTTAACTAGAGGGACTTCTTTGTTCCTTGGTCTACGAAGCTGATAGTCTAGGATTTCAACTGGAATCTCTTCATAAGAGAGGTTGTTCTGAACATCGATGCTCTGAATAGGGACTGCAACTGCTGGGTCACCTATACATTTCTTGAGAAAAGAGACATGGAATATTGGATGAACTGAGGCAAGATCTGAAGGTAATTCGAGATCATAAGCTACCTTAACAAAGCGACTGAGAATCTTAAAGGGACTGACATATCAGGGACTGATCTTTCCCTTCTTGCCAAACCTCTTCACTCCCTTCATGGGAGAGATCTTTAGATAGACATAATCACCAATCTCAAACTCGAGATCCTTTCTAAGAACATCTGCATAAGACTTCTGTCGGCTCTAAGCAGCCTGGAGTCTTTCTCTGATCAACTGGACATTTTCTAAGACATCGAATACCAAGTTAGGCTCTATAACTGAGTCCTCACTAACTTTGAACAAACCAACTGGAGATCTATATCTCCTACCGTAGAGAGCTTCGAATTGATCCATGTGAATACTGGAATGATAATTGTTGTTGTTGTATGCAAATTTAATCAAAGAAAAGTGGTCATCCCAACTACCCTTGAAATCAATTGCACACACCCTTAGCATATCTTTTAAAGTATGAATGGTCCTTTCTGCTTGACCATCTGTATGAGGATGAAAGGTTGTACTAAGATGAACTTAGGTACCAAGACCCTTTTGGAATGCTTTCCATAAATGAGAAGTAAACTGGATACCTCTATCTGAGATAATAGATAACGGAACACCGTGTAATCTAACCAACTCCCTAATGTAGAGTCTAGCATAATCCTTGGCTGAATAAGAGGTATGAACTGGAAGAAAATGGGCTGATTTGGTCATTCTGTCTACAATGACCCAAACTGAATCATGTTGATGATGAGTTAGAGGAAAACCCATCACGAAGTCCATGTTCACTTCTTCCTACTTCTAAGTAGGAATAATGAACTCCTACATAGGTCCACTAGGCTTCTGATGCTCTATCTTAACTTACTGACATGTAGATCACTTAGCCACAAACTCTACGACATCTCTCTTCATCCCATTCCACCAATAAACTTCCCACAAGTTGTAGTACATCTATGTAGCCCCTGGATTAATAGAATAGCGCACACCATGCGCTTCTGCAAGAATTTTCTGCCTTAAGTCATTTACAGCTGGAACACACAGACGACCCTGACAATGCAGAACACCATCTCCCCCTTAGGAGAAAACCTCTACTTTCTAATCCTTGACTGACACTTTTAACTTGACAAGGCTAGGATCCCTATTTGCTTTTCTTTCACCTCAGAAACTAGAGATGATTCTGCACTACTCTAAACACATACACCACCCTTTGAAGAGTTGGGTAAGTGAACGGCTTTCTGGCAAGCTGATGAACTTCCTGATCTAGCTTCTTCTTACTGTCCTCGATGTGAGCAACACTACCCATAGAAATTCTACTGAGAGCATCGGCCACTACATTGACCTTGCTCGGATGATAAAGAACACTCATGTCATAATCTTTCAAGAGATCTAACCATCTTCTCTGATAAAGATTGAGATATTTTCTAGAAAAGACATATTAAAGGCTCTTATGATCTGTGAACACATCTATATGAACACCGTATAAATAATGCCTCCAAATCTTCAAGGCAAATACTACGGTGGCTAACTCAAGATCATAAGTAGGATAATTCTTCTCATGGGGCTTAAGCTCTCTGGAGGTGTAGGCTATGACCTTACTATGCTGCATGAGGACACAACCCAAACCTACTCTGGATACATCACAATATACTATGAACCCATCTGAATCATCTGGAAGAGCTAGAACTGGAGCTGAGGTGAGTCCAGTCTTCAACTCTTGAAAACTCCTCGCAAGGATCTGACCACTAAAACTTGACTTTATTTTGAGTCAATCTGGACATAGGGGATGCAATATAATAAAATCCCTCAATAAAACATCTATAATAGCCAGCCAAACACAGCAAACTCCTGATATTTAATGGAGAGACAGGGCGAGGCTCATTTCTTAATGTTTTGGTCTTTTGAGGATCTACTCTAACACCATCACCGGAAATGATATGGCCAAGGAATGCTACTGGCCTTAGAAAAAACTCGCACTTACTGAATTTGGTGAATAGTTTATGATCTATGAGAGTCTAAAGTGCTATTATGATGGTTTGCATGATCTCGCTCACTGTGGGAATAGACTAGAAAATTATCTATGAAGACTATGACGAATATGTCCAAGTACTTCTTGAACACATAGTTCATCAAGTCCATAAAAGCGTCTGGGGCATTGGTAAAACCAAATTACATAACTAATAATTTGAAGTGACCATATCGAGTACAGAAAGCTATTTTTGGAATGTCACATTCTTTGATTCCTAGATGATGATAGACAAATCTGAGGTCGATCTTGGAGAAATAGCTAGCCCCCTAAAGTTAATCAAACAAGTAATCGATTCTGCTAAGAGGATACTTATTCTTGACAATGACTTTAATAAGTTAACGATAATCATGAACATTCTAAGAAAATCGTCTTTCTTGCGCACGAATAAGACTAGTGCACCCTATAAAGATATCCTGGGTCTGATGAATCCCTTATCTAAGAGATTCTTCAAGTGGTATTTCAATTCTTTCAGTTCTGCTAGTGCCATTCTATATCGCGGAATAGAGATAGGCTGAGTATCTAGAAGAAGATCAATACCAAAGCCTATTTCCCTATCAGTAGAAATTCTTAGAAGATCTTTGGGAAAAACATCTTAATATTTATTTACAACTTGAATTGATTCAAGACTGGGAGTCTCGAAACTGAAATCCTTAACATGAAAAAGATGATAGACACATCCTCTAAATATCATTTTCCATGCCCGAAGGTAGTAAGCAAATTGACCCCTAAAAGCGGATACACTACCCTTCCACTCAAGGACGGGTTCATTCAGAAACTAAAATTGGACTATTCTATTTCTATAGTCGACTATGGCATAGTAGGAATAAAGCCAATCTATGTCAAGAATGACATCAAAATTAGTCGTCTCTAATTCGACTAAGTCTGCGGAGGTGAATTTCTGAAATATCATAACCGGGCAGTTCCTATATACCCATCGGACTATGATGGTTTTACCCACTGGGGTAGAGACTGAAAAGGGTTCTTCTAGAATTTTGGGACTAACTCTAAAATCGACTGCTAAATAAGGAGTGACAAAAGCCAAAGAAGCTCCTGGATCTAGCAAAGTGTAAACATGCACAAGAAAGATCTGTAACGTACTGGTAACCACATCAAGAGAATTTTCCTAATCTTTTCAAGATTGAAGAACATAGAGATGATTTGGGAGTTGCTTACAAGTAGTACTCGACGTGGCACCCTGGTGATTTGGGCTACTGAACTAAGCTGAGGAGCGATTTTGTTGACCCTAAGGACCTGGATGAGGATAGGCTCTGACTCTGTGGCCTAGTTTGCCACATCCAAAACAAATACCACTACTAGATCTTAAAATACCTTGCTGGTGTTTTCCATAAGTCTGGCAAAGAAAATAGGTGCATGAACTGCTAACACTGCCCTAGGACTTAAAGCCTAGCACTCTATCTTTGTTACCCTCTTTGAACTTAGGAACTGGAGTACTGGCTAAAGAAGGAGCTGGAACTGATGACTTAGGATAAAACTGAGAATGGTTTCCTTCTTCTGACTTTGCTTGATCAAAGTTAAAACTACCTGTCTTCGCTCTCTTACTTTGTTTATCCCTCATCTTAATCTTCTACTCCACTATCTGTTGAGAATGAGTTATGAGCCTGGCTAAAGTCATATCACTATTCAGTATGGCAGATCTGCACTCATTAACCATGCTATCGTTTACCCCGAAACAAACTTACTCATTCTTACCCTGCTAGCTGCAACCACATGAGGGGCATATTTGGCTAATTGAGTAAACTTAAGAGAATACTCTTTCACTTTCATATTACCCTTCCTGAGGTTGATGAATTCTAGCACCTTAGCTTCTCTAAGCTCTAGGGGAAGAATCTATCAAGGAACGCTAAAGCAAACTCCTCCTACTCAACTGACCCTACATCGTATACCCTCTATCACTTCCACAGCTTGAACCAAGTATGAGCCACATCGAGCAATTTATATATAGCTAGCTCAGCACTCTTACTAGATGTAACCCCAAGTATGTCTGTAACCTTTTTCACCTGATCTAGGAATTCCTGAGGGTCCTCTTCTATCTTAGACCCAAGAAAGGATGAAGGATTCATTTAGAAAAAGTCCTGAATCTTGGCTGCAGCTGAATTGGCCATTGGGTCGGCTGGAACGATAGTTGGTTGTTCATTCTGAGTAGAAACTAACTGAGCAAGAGTATCGAATGCAGCCCTGAACTCCGCTTGAGAAACATATTCATCCAAGGGATCTTCTTAGACAGGCTGGGTTCTTCTCTTGGGAGGCATGTTCTAAAATAAGACAAAAAATAGAGTCATGAACAAATATAATAACAGACTGACTATCATGAGAGTAAGAGAACATGCATGAGACATAAAAATTGACACTGATACCATGATAACATGATTACTAAATCTAAATACTGATAACATGACATACTAATAACTGATATATCTTATAACATGAGTGACTATATCTGACAGTCTTGAATCTGATGGAACTAGCTGAGTTTTGTACTATATCTGAATTGACTGTATCTGATAGTCCTGAAATATGAAAAACTATCTAAGTTCTTGACTGATACTGATACTGAAATTGTGGAAAGTAGTCATCTAACTGACATGCCCTAAATAACGCATTATAGCTGAATTGGGGTCGAATCTGTACCCTGATTGAAAGGGTATCAATACCACGCCACTGGTAAGGACAACATATGAGTGACCCTAATATAATAGGTAACTCTAATGAGAATGCTAGGAACCCTCATATAGCAGGTTCAGCCACCTCATCTACCCTCATATGGTAGGCTATGATATTTCAACCTATGTTGACTACATAGTTTTAGAATGCAAGGATTGCTTCTAAGAATCACACCCTTATATAACAGGTGATTTCCCACCCTTGGGTTCGCTCGGTGCTAATTTCTACTCCTATCTGAATAGACACTGAACATGATTTTCTGAAACTAAACATGGACTGAGTTACTGACTTCCGTTGACTAATGGAATACTACTGATATTTTATAACTTTCTAGTTCATGAGATCATGGATATTTCTAGAGTCATAAGACTGTATGAAGTCTAAGGATCATAGCTTGACTGAGAATATCGTGAAAACATAACATGGCTCTAGGCACATAGCTAATATTTTGGGTAAAAGTACCCCCAGGTCTCGATAGAAGGACACTGATAAAGCATGACTTGCTTGAATACATAATAATCACCATAATGCATTTACTGAAGCATTTCATCAAACATGTGATAGGCATAAGCTTGAACATACTTGGTTATTTCATGACAAAGTGCTAGTTAGGCACTTTTCCTTCATCTAGGCATTAAATCAAACATATTGTAGGCATGGTACATTTAAACATCATTGTACAACAATTAAACATCATGGTCACATTCTAATTTCATCATTTAAGGGTTTAGTCATAGGTTTGCATGAATCTATATCTATAATAGTTAGACCCACATAGAAATTATCACCTAACATGGAGAAAAATTCAATTTCTCATTTATCAACGTGAACAAGAATAGCCCAATCATGAAATCATAAAGAAAATCCATAACTTAAAGTGGGAAAAAGGATTCTTGGACTTCATGGACGAAAGGAGTCCATGAATGAACACTATGCATACCTGGGTTAAGATTCTTGATATTCTTGAACTTGAAGAATTAGAAATCCCTTAGTTCTTGAAGAAGAATGGATTTTGTTCTTGGAGATTAATGATAGAGAGAAACCCTAATATTAGTTGTGAAGTAATAATGAACCAAATAGATAAAATCGAATATAATTGGGTATATATATGTGGGTGGTAAACGACCAAAATACCCTTTTAAAAAGGCTTTAATTTGCTGAATCAGGACCTACAAAGGCCCTTGTGATGGTCCATCTCTAGAGCGATGGTCCATCATTTCAACCGTCGTACGTGGACCAGGAAAGAGGCTTACTACCGAAGTAGCGACGGCCTGGGTGATGGTCTTTCGCAAGTTCGACGGTCCGTCAACCTACCCATCTCACCTTATCCAAAAGGTGTCCTCACTATTTCCCATGCGACGGTCGTGGGTAATGGTCCATCGCTAGTCCGACGGTTCGTCGTCCTCACCGTCGCACCAGGGCAGTTTTTACTGCCTTTTGTATTTTGGCTATAACTTTCTCCTTCGATGTTGGATTTTGATGAAATTTGTATCGTTGGAAAGCTAATTCAACTTCCTACATAAAAAAAAGTGAAAAGATAAAAAAAACATATACAAAAGTGGATTCATCTTTCAAAGAAAGCTTCTAACATTTTTGAGATGATTTTAAGCTAGGAAAAGTACGGGGTATTACACATACACTGATATATTTCTAGCACATAGAGTAGAGGTAAATCCTTACTCCCAGTTAATATGAATCTAAGAAGGATCCTACAAATACCTGGTAGAATGTCTGAGCAAAAATGAGTTGAAAATCCTTAAGGGGTTTGTGATGTTGTACCTCTACCCAAAGAAGTGAATGATATTTTTTATCATCATATAGGTAAGATGATAGCTCAAACTGAAGCTGAGAAGATAGAAATAGAAGAAGCTCAGAGAGTAACTAGGGAAGCAGATCTTACTATGTGGTGATAAGTAACAGACTACTGAGAAGCCTCGGTGGAAACCAAAACAAAGCTAGAGGTGCCCATGTTAAAGGAATCCCCGTATATCAGTACATGCAACCATATATAGATTATGAAAAAGATATGGGATATGTTGAGCTAATCGAAATTGAAGCCATAGTACCTCTAATTTTACCCCGGGCATCAAATTCGACATCACGAGTACCATGATCCAACTTCAAAATTTGAAGGGTGTGTTTGCAAAATTGTGTACCAATGATGCAAACTTGCACCTTGCAAATTTCCTTAGTATCTGCACCTCATATACCATTCTAGGGGTAGATCAGGAAGAACTTAGACTAAGGTTTTTCCCCTTCTCACTTATAAGAGAAGCATCTTTATGGTTAGGGGAATTGCCAATAGGCTTTATCACGATGTGGAATGAGTTCTATAGGAAAATATTAAATAGGTTATTACCTCTATCAAAGATGTTGTTGCTCAAGGATAAGATCTATAATTTCAAGAAGCTGCAGTCAGAGACCATGAACGAGGCTTGATTCAGTTTTAATAAGAAGCTATCATGGTAACAAATCATTAGTTGTCAGGGACAAGCTTATCAGAGATATTCTACAGAGCCCTGACCATCAGCTTTAGAACCATGGTAGACACCACCTCTGGAGGAAATTTTATGATATTACATTTGGAGTCCATTTTAGAGATGTTAGATCATATCTCACTAACTAATCGACTCGGGAGGCTGAGATGGGATATAAAACTTATGCTATTGGTGCCTCTTGTAACTTGAGACCAGTTGATGATACAATAGCGTAGGAAATAAAAGTAATAAGGACTGATTTAGGGTGTTAGCAAAGTAGTTTACAGTAGTGACTTCTAAGAAAGTGAATGCACTAGTAGTATAGGGGTTAGCTTCTAAAGCATACAAGTCAAAATTAAAAGAGGAAGCTAATTATCTAGATCATCAAATAGCGGGTTTCTGATCCTAAGGTCAAGGGTATCAAGGTTGGAACTACAATAACAGATGAAGAGACCGTGTAGAGAGCGAGATAGTGACTGTAGAAAGATGGATGACAATAAAGAGAAGGGAGATAGGTACATTCCACCTGGTAGACACGATGCAAAATCCTGAATAGAGAAAATGTTGGCTAAGATGGTGAAGGTTCAAAAAAGTTCAGAGACTAGACTTAAGGAGATTAATGCTAATATTTCAAGGTTGACCCAGAAGGTCGAGTCACATGCCACTGCTATCAAGCAGTTGGAGCACCAGTTTAGGCAGATGTCAGCAACTAATAACCAAAGGCAGCCAGGTAGCCTTATGAGTAACATAATGTAAAATTTGAGAAACAATAGCTATGTACTTGCTATTACCATGAGGAGTGGTATCAGTACTATAGATCCCCCACTAAATTTTACAGAAGTTGTTGATGATGAGACACCTACTGCTGAGTCTGAGAAAGCAACAGGTCATACACGTACAGTTGCTGAAGATAAAGGTAAGGATCTATTCATTGAGCTAGAAGTCAGACAGATCCTGAGATCACCCCCACCTTTTCCTCAGTGATTAAGGCAAAAGAAAGAGGAAGGTAAATTCAAGATATTTATTGAAATACTAAGAGAATTAAGCTTGAACATACCTCTTCTTGAGTCATTAGACCAGATGCTTGAATATGCCATCTTCATGAAATAGTTGGTCACAAGGAAGAAAGGAGTAACTTTTTAAGGATGTTGATGGTGTGCACCACTACAGTTCGGTCATGACTAGGTCCTTGGCATACAAAAAAGGAGATCCCAGAGCATTCACTATACTATGAACTATTAGGGCATCTCAATTTTCCTGAGCATTGTATGATATAAGAGATAGTAGTAATTTGATTCCACTGGTCGTATTTAAGAAATTGGAATTGAACCCTCCGGAATCAACTTTGATGTGGCTATTGATGGCTGATCGTACAGTGAAGAAGCCTATAGGAATCTCATTTGATGTAATTGTGAGGGTGGATAACTATATTTTCTAGCTGACTTTGTCATATTAGACTGTGAGACTGACACCGAGATGCCCATTATCTTGGGAAGACCATTTATGACCATTGCAGAGATATGGTTGACATGGAAAAAATAAGTAGAAATTTAGAGTCAACCGTAATAAGGTGACGTTCAACATCCAAAAGTCAATGAGTTAGTCAACCGACATGAGGCTAGTATCGGTGATTGATTTTATTGATGATCCTGAAGATACTCATATGGGTATCTTGATGAATACTGAGTAGTCAATAAACCCACATCGATCTGCGATGTTAAATGAAGTGTTGTATGTAAGGCAAACCATGGGCTTATTGGTGAAGTCTGAGTAACCAACATAGTCACATTGTGCACGATGTTAAATCAAGTGTTGTATGGGTGGAAATCCATTATATCTTAGTGTTCACGTTTTTGTTGTTTTTGTCTTTTTGTAGGTTTTTAACTTTTGGACCTTACCCGAAATACAATAAAAATTTCTACATTAATTAATTTCTAGGGAAGGGGACTGTGTGATTAGCCCATCGTGGTCACAAGTCCCACACAAAAAGTTAAGTAATAAGTTGTAAC
Source organism: Capsicum chinense (assembly GCA_026120095.1). Taxonomy (NCBI): domain Eukaryota; kingdom Viridiplantae; phylum Streptophyta; class Magnoliopsida; order Solanales; family Solanaceae; genus Capsicum; species Capsicum chinense. The sequence continues at coordinate 85,628,875 of JAPEIP010000005.1, read as the reverse complement.
TTTGAGATTTTGATGACGAAAAATAGTATGTTATGGACTTTGGCATCTAATTTTGCTTTTGGGACTAAAAAATTAGGTTGCAGGACCATAAATATCTGGAAAAATATCAAAAATTCAAGTCCAGGTTGTAGAAAAGCAGTCCAAAAATTTTGAATCGGCACCTGCGCCCAGCACCTATAGGCCACAGGTGTGGTGCATAAGTTGATGCCGCGGTTAGGTCATTTTGTGTGCCCAATTTGTAATTTAAATTTTAGGCCCACGAATATTTAAATATGACCTAAAATAGCCCCCCCCCCACCCCCCAAACCTATATAAAAACATTCTTACCCTCATTCTAACTCATTTTAATCCTCAAAACTTTACTTTTCTCTTTGAATTCAAATTTTCCACTTAAACCACCAACTAACCCCACACTCAAGTAAAGGCTAAATTGTTACTTATTTGAGATACCAACTTGTACCAACACACAAAAAATAAGTTTCAACCTTGGTTTTGCTTAGGTTCTTCATTATTCTCTTCAGTTCTTTCTATAAAAGGTAAGTTTCTTGGATCCTAATGGTTATAAACTGGTTTATCTATTATTTAAACAAGTTGATATGTGTATTTCATTGCAAAGTATATAAAAATATCATGCTTGTATGAGGGAGTGTTGAAGTAGCCTAAAATCATAATGTAGGGCCTTGTTTTAAACTAAAATTCAAAGTTTAGGCCCTAACCAAAAGTTGAACATGAATGAATAGAGTAACACCATGGGTGAGCATGTTTGTTTGCTTTGAAATTCATGATTCTTGACTAGTGTGTGTATATTGGACTCGTTTGGATTTCAAATAGGTTATAGAGATGTAAAAATTGAGAAAAAATTCAAACTTTATGAATTTTGAGTTTTTCTTCGACCTTTGCAATCCCTCACTTTTTTTGAAAACTGACAACTAGTTTTTCAGGTACATATGTCACCTAAAGTAGTAAATAAGACAAAGGTCAGTTATTCGAGAAGAAGGACAGAGTCTCTCGAGTCTAGTAGTTCAGTAGAGGAGAATCTAAGGCAGCGACATAGAGACACTACCACTGGAGTGACACACAGAGTCATGAGAGGGCAGAGTCACCAGGATGCTCAATTAGTCGTAGCCCAGATGAGGATGAAGTCCACATAGATATCACCCTCGCACACTCCTCTACCTGATAACAAAGAGAAATAAAGGGATACAGAGTCTAAAACTACTCCACATATTGCTGCTCAGGACCTCCAGGCTGAGGAAGGGTACTAGAATTCATCTGATAAGGTTGAATAGGAGTAGTCTTCTTTGGTGGCTCAGTCTAAGGAGAGTAACACTACTTATATAATGCAGAAAAAGGTACCCCAATATGATAAGGGTGCTGATCAACCTTCTTATGATGCTTCAGTACAGTAGAGCCCCGCACCCATAGATGCTCCACATTCACCTCTCGAGGAAAAATATCTGAGGTGGTGTATGAAAAGGATAAGGCATATATTTAAGCTTTACAGTTATGTTTGGGAGCAAGGTAGGCCTACGCTATGTATTTATAAAGAGCGTTGGATCGACTTATCATGGCTAGAATGAGTACCACAACTGTAGGAAGTATTTGATAGATATCAACTAGAGTAGATGACCAGACACTCGATTTCTACAGCCCGACTATGGTACAGGAGTTTTATGCATCTTACATACCTATTGTAGTCCTTCCTATATGCCATCATCCAGGACTTATCAAATTTACATGGCCGTTTTAGCTTGATCACACACTGGTTAGAGGTGTTGAGTTGATATTTTGACAGAGACTATTTGCAGAGTTATTTTCAACCCAAATTACACCACTCTACATCTACAGCTGAGTGCAACCATAGATGAAGGATCATGCATAATTGATATATCATGTGCAATGTTGAGCACCATCTAAAGAGGGTTAAGATGACTAGGTGGATAGCCAGTTATATTTCACCATTAGGTTGCAACCCCATGGATTAAGAAGTAAATTGTGATCAAGAAATACCTCTTAACATTGGGTGGTTGCTGATTAGATACCAACTGATACCCACTACTTCGAATAATACATAATATGGAAATGAGCAACACTTGTTACTTGTTTGATGGCCGGTTATGATATTGATTTTTCTACTATTTAGGGGCATGGATTTCATGACAGAGACTTTGGCGAGATGGATAATCTACCATTTCCTTATATGATCCAGAGAAGAAGTAATAAAGCTAGAGTGCTTGAGTTACTAGGTGTTGATAAGAGGGTACCTACTATCGCAACTATGCAGACGAGGACAATGAAGGGACTAGCACCTTTAGGTACTTCTAGGAGATTGAGACAGTAGGAAGTTGTACCATAGAACCAGTTTAAAGGCTTAGTTTCTACAGACCCTGATGAGGCACATAGAGATGATACAGGTAATAGTATTAACATAGAGATAGGGGAGCAGAGAGATACTCCAGATTCGAGTATAGAGGGCGAGAGGACACAGTCTACTTCTTCAGCCCTGGTTTCATCCTTAGAGATGTTTGGTGCATCTACAGAGCCTGCTCATCCATCTACTACAGCTCCAACAACAGGTACGATTATTATATCCAGTGAGTTTTTGCAGAGCTTAGAGGATAGTTAGAGGGCCACAGTTGCTCGGTTAAAGATTTTTGAGAATTAGATGACTAACCTCTCCAGGCAGATGAGATTAGGTGGTAGGACTAGATTAGAGCAGGTCGAGGCTACATAGGAGGCTGCTCAAAGAGCGACACTGTCAGAGTTGTGTGTTGATTTTCAGATAGGAATTAATGAGTTGGAGAAATAGGTTACACCCTAATATACAGAGATGGGTGCACCAGATCTAGTTTAGGAGGATTTTGATATCCTATGAGCATAGGTATGCTCTCTTGTAGAGAGCCATATAGAAGCTACTCCCTTAATCATACCTTTTGTGGTACAAATATCACCTCCGTATGCATCGAGACACTTTAATTTCTTTATGAAGGATGAATAGGAGGTCCTAGCAGTTGGGACTAAGAGAGGTCACTTAGACAACATATAGGATCCAGATATGATAGAGGAGGAGGCCATTAAAAAGGCCAGGCATGATTCTTTAGGGACTACATTCATCAATAAATAAAAGTGTTCATCTATAGAAAAGGGTGCATCCACTAGTAGTGCACCGCCACTACCACTGCCTCTATCAGTTGATATGCCTCTATATGGGATGCTCTTGATTTAGGTGTCTTGTGCATCCCAGGTATGTTCTCAATTCCTTATTTTTTTACTTAGTTTTAGCGCATTAAGGACAGTGCATAATTTTTAGTTGGAGGTAGGCATACAATGCCGCTGTAGGGTTTTATTGTTGTGCTTCTTTTCTTATCAGTGGTGGTATGGTTTTAGAACTGACATGTCTAGGATAATTATGTATCATATTTTTTGTGTTTTTGTTTAATTAGAAGAAATTTGAGCATTAAGGGAAGTAGTCATATTTTGACTAATTTTTTACACCCCTCTAAAATTTTGAGTTTTTATAACTGTTTTGATGTATATATGTGTGACCTTTTTGTATTTTGTTATTGCATTTGGATTATGGGCATGATAATCACTTTAACAATTGTATGAACTGGATAGGTAATAGTTGCTGATATTGACTCTGTGCTATGTGTGTGAGATACTACCTAGTTCCCTATGTATGTTAAATTTAAAACTTGTCTGGTTAGTCTTTCCTAGGTTGAAGGATGGTCAGTTAGGAAAGGATCATCGGCCTTTTTTTATATTAGTCAACTTTTAGCATAAATAACTATCCATGCGCTAATTATATCTCTTGATCCCTTCTTCGAGCCTTGTAAGCCTATTTTTCTAGTTTTTACCTTTCACCTTCCCATTTGTATTATAATTTTTCTATTTTTGCATAGGTCCTCCTTGGACATTGTGCACCTATACACAGGCAAAATACCTAAGTTGAGGGTGGCTATTAAATGGGTATGTAGTGTAAAAAGGGTATGAAGAAGGGTAATGTAATAAAAAGTTAGTAAGGTTGGGTGTGGTAGAAAAAGAAAAAAATGAAAAATTGTGAATAAGCAAAACGGAAGGAATAAAAGACCACCCAACAAGAATGTTCATAAAAGCATAAAAAGGAGAAATAAGGGTGGAATAAAGAAGAAAATTGGCTAGTAAGTGAGACCCCAAAGTTAGTGTTGTGTCAAAGAGGAAATAAGGGTGGAATAAAGAAGAAAATTGGCTAGTAAGTGAGACCCCAAAGTTAGTGTTGTGTCAAAGAGGCTTAGTCACTTTAAAATGTCCATATGTACCATATCAACCCCCAAGCCTACATTGTAAGCACAGAAAAGTCCTATAGTGATCCTAACTTGATTATCTGAATGCCAAGGTAAAGAAAATAAGGGCAAGCCTATGGTATTTGGTATCCATTGAATAGAACTTCTTTGTCGAGTGTGAGTGTCTCTTGACCGACCCTACACTGACACATATGATTTCATATGAGTGAGTGGGACATCTTTGTTGTGAGGGCACTTGAGTCATGTTGCTAGCTATTTGCTTGTTTCAGGTAGTGTAATTTATACATATGAGTGGTTGTATATTGCTAATGTAATAATGATACCTTGATACCATTGTGTCATATTGTTGTGCTTTATCTTCATAGACAGTTGGCTTTGAAAAGATATATATGAGGAGATGTTGTGATTTGAACTTAACGTGATGACTGACTACCTTGAATAGCTTTGATTCTCCTAGTTAAGCATCATTTTTATTTTTTTGTGTTTTAGTATCCTGAGGACATGGAAAATTTTTAAGTTGAGGGTGTTGATGTGCTACAGAAATGTAGCACTTTCAAGGCCTAAAATAAGGAAAATATGTAAGTTTTTGAGGCCTTTTTGTTAGAAATGATCCGTTTTGGGTATGTTTTATAGGAAACCATATTTTGGATGCTAAGTTCATGAAAAGGTGAAAAGATGTTTTTGGATTCTTTTGGAGAGATTATGGATGTTCGGGATGTTTTACGACTTGATTGTGATCAATGCATGTTTGAGAGTCGAAGAAGAGCTAAAAAACTGACTCCCGTCACCTACGAATCCAACCTATGGAAAGCATGTAGACCTACGGGCCATATGTAGACAAAGTAGGTGCCATAAAACCAAAATCCCGAGAGCTGACTTACAGGACTTTGTCCGTTCACAACCTTCGGTCTACACCTGCACCCAGTGCTAGACCGCAGGTACTACCTGCGCCTGTGCCAGACCGCGGGTATAAAGAGCAGGTGGTCACCGACTTGATTTTCTCCTATTTTTTTGTACTTTGTTTTTAGGGTTTTTGGATGTACTATAAATACCTCTTATGTACTTTTTATTAGGAGTTATGCACTTTTGACACTCAAAAACATATTTTGATTCAAATATCCATCTTTGATCTTGGGATTCTTTTTTATTGACTTTGATTAATTATTTATTTACAGATGTGGGTTTTTATTCAACTTATCATTGTGATTTCATCTATGTTTTCTATTATGAATGCTATTGATTTCTTCACAATCATGAGCGGGTAAAACCCATATCTAGGGTTGTGTAAACCTTTGCTAATTGTCAAAGTAGGGAAAGTGTGATTGTTGATCTAAACCAATACCAATGGCATGTATTCTTTTATCTTCGTTATGATTGATTTATTAATGGGTACACACATTAGGATATCGCCTATATATTTATACTTACTCCGAAAGAGAAGTAGTGACTAGGAAAAGATAAAGGCAACAGTAATTAAGAGTTTAACTATAGATCCATGCTTCTAGGTTCTATCTACATAAGATGGTTAGGTTTCATCTAATAACTAGAGACTCTTGAGTTAAAATTTAACTGGGATTAAGATAAGGGTTATTAGTGCGACACACTGAGGCTCAAAAGGTAAAGAGTGAAATCCTTCTACCCGTCCAAAAGACTATAGAAGGTACATAACTTATCGATTCTACATACAGGGTATTGGATTGGTTCAACAATGCCCGATAAGCTTACGGAGTTGAAAATACAGGGGGAACACAATCCTATAATTCACTTATGACTGATTTCACCCAAGTTAATACTGTTTTTTGTTCGAGAGTGCTACAAACAACCCCCCCCCCCCAATTTACTTTTCTTGTTCTTCCCATTGACTATAACTACAGAGATTTGTAAAGCCATGTGTTTCCTTGGGATTCAACCCCAACCTTAGTTGACTTACTATATCTTGACAGAGATTATACCATCGTCTAATAGGACAAGTTGCTTGGACGTCATTAAGAATTGGCGTCATTGTCGAGGGACACGATTTTGATTTGTGATTTGAAGTTGTTGTAGTTTTGGGGTTTTTTGTGTTTATTCTTAATGAGAAATATACTGGTGTATGCCTAGCGTACAGAGTAGAGGAAAAACCTTACTCCCAATCAATCCAAATCCAGAAACTATTCTTCAAACACCTGGTAGGATGTCTGAGAAGAAAAGTGTTGAAAATCCTGAAGGGGTTCATGATGTTGTACCTCCGCCCGAAGGAATGCAGGATATTGTTGATTGTTAGACTGGTGAGCTGATAGCTCAAGAAGAAGCCAAAAATATGGCAATGGAAGAAGCTCATAGAGTATCTAGGGAAACCAGAATAGAGATAGAGGTATCGGTGTTCAAGTAATCCCAGCATATAGAGGAGTCGGTGTTCAAGTAATCCCAGCATATTAGTACATGCAGCCATATATTATTGATGAAGAAGATCTAGGATATGTTGAGCCGACTGAGACTAGAGCCATAGCACCTCCTTTTTATCCCCTAAGCATCAAATTCAACATCACAAGTGCCATGATCCAACTTCTAATTTTGAAGGGTGTGTTTGCAAGAAGGTCTACCGATGATGCAAACTTGCACCTTGAAAATTTCCTTCGGATCTGTACCTCTTTTACCATTCTAGGGGTAGATCAGGAAGCACTTAAACTGAGGCTTTTCCTCTTCTCTCTTACAGGAAAAGCATCTTTATAGTTAGGGGAATTTCCTAGAGACCCTATCACGACGTGGAATAAGTTGCGCAAGTAATTCTTAAATAGATTATTTCCTCCATCAAGGATGTTGCAACTCAAGCATGAGATCTATAAATTTAGGCAACTATAGTCAGATACCATGTACGAGGCTTGGTTTATGTTTAACTGGAAACTGCGCATGGTGCAAAATAATTAGTTGCCAGGGACAAACTTATCAGAGATATTCTACTAAGACCTGACCATCAGCTCCAGAGCCATGGTAGAAACTATCTTTGGAAAAGCTTTTATGAGATTACATTGGGGAGGCTGCTTTGGAGATGTTGGATCGGATCTCATACACTAACCGAGGGTGGAAAACTCGAGAGGCTGAGAGGGGATCTGGCACTTATCCTATTGGTGCCTCCTGCGACCAGAGAGCAGCTGATGATACAGTAGCATAAGAAATTGTGTTTCTAAGGACTGATTTAGAGGTGCTAGCAAAGCAGTTTGCAGTAATGACTTTTGAGAAAGTAAATGTAGAAGAATCCCAGGGGACAGCTTCCAAATCGTACAAGTCAGAATTTAAATAGGAAGCTAATTATCTGGATCACCAGATGGGGGATTTTTTATCCCAAGGGAAAGGGAACCAAGGTTAGAACTACTATGATAGATAAAAATACGATAGTAGAGAGCGAAATAGTGACTAGAGGAAGAAGGATGACTACGAAGAGAAGGGATATAGGTATTTTCCACCTGGTAGATGCGATATTGAATCCAGAATGGAGAAGATCTTGGATAAGATGGTAAAGGGTCAAAAAGGTCAGGAGACTAGCCTCAAAGAGATTTAGGCTAATAGTTCAGGGTTAAACTAGAAGGTTGAGTCATATTCCACTACTATCAAGCAGTTGGAGCACCAGTTTGGGCAGATGTCAGCAACTCTAAACTAGAGGCAGCTAGGAACCCTTTCGAGAAACACATTGCAAAATCCCAGATATGCTGATCATGACCTTGCTATTACCATGAAGTATGGTATCAAGACTATGGATCCCCCACTACCTGCTATAGAAGTTGTTGATGATGAGACATCTTCTTGTGAGTCTGATAAAGTAATAGGTGATACTTGTACAATTATTGAGGATAATGGTAAAGGTTCATTCATTGAGCCAAAAATTGGGAAGATCTTAAGACCACCCCCACCTTTTCCTCAGTGATTGAGGTAAAAGAAAGAGGAAGGTAAGTTCAAGTGATTTATTGAGTTTCTGAGAGAATTGAGCTTGAACATACCTCTTCTTGAGGCATTAGAGAAGATGCCTAAATACGTCAGGTTCATGAAACAGTTGGTCACCAGAAAGAAATGAGCAACATTTGAGGATGTTGATGGTGTAACCACTACAGTGCAGTCACACTAGGTCCTTGGCACAGATAAAAGGGTAATCCTAGAGCATTCACTATACCATGCACTATGGGGTCGTTCCACTTTGCCTGAGCCTTATATGATTTAGGAACCAGCATTAATTTGATGTCACTAGCCATATTCAAGAAATTAGGCTTGAACCCTCTGAAATTGCATTGATGTGGCTATTGATGGCTAACCGTACAGTGCAGAAGCCTATGGGAATCTCGTTTGATATGATCATGAGGGTGGACAACTTTATTTTTTGGCTGACTTGGTCATCTTGTACTATGAGGTTTACACCAAGATGCTCATTATCTTGAGAAGACCAGTTATGGACATACGACGAGTTGTGGTTGACATAGAAAAAGGTGAGCTAAAATTTAGAGTCAACGATGAGGAGGCAACTTTTAATATCTGAAAGTCAATGAAGCAGCCAACCGATATGAGGGTAGCGCCAGCGATTGATTATATTTATGATCCTGGAGATACTCAAATGGGTATCTTGATGAATTTTGAGTAGTCAAGATACCCGTGTCGAGCCGCGATGTTAAATTAATCATTGCATGGGAGGCAACCCATGGGTTTGTTGGTGAAGTCTAGGTAACCAACATAGCCACATCATGCTACGTTGTTAAATCAAGTGCTAAGTGTGAGGCTACCCACTATGTTTTAGTGTTCACGTTTTTATTGATTTTGTCTTTCTATATGTTTTTAACTTTTGGACTTTACCTGAAATAAAGTAAAAAAAATGCTACATTCAACAATTTCCAGGTAAGGGGACTATGTGATCAACCTATCATGGTCATAAGTCCCACACAATAAGTTGAGTTATAAGTCTAAAAGTTGAGATTTTGACGACGAACAATAAGTTATGGACTTTGGCATCTATGCTTAAGTTTAGGACCTAAAACATAGGTTGCGGGACCATAAGTTTATGGAAAAATATGAAAATGCCAAGTCCAAGTTGCAAAAAAGTGGGCCAAATATTTTGGCACGGCACCTGCGGGTCACAGGTCATACCTGCGCCCACTGTCTAGCCGCAGGTGTGGAGCGCAGGTTGATGCCATGGATAGGTCACTTTGTGTGCCCAATTTTTAATTTAAATTTTGGGCGTACCAGCATTTAAACATGACCTAAAATAGACCTCCACCTATATAAAAACATTCTTACTCTCATTTTAACTCATTCTAATCCTCAAAAACTTTACTTTTCTCTTTGAATTCAAACTTCCAATTTAAAACACCAACTAACCCCAAACTTAAGTAAAGTCTAAATTGTCACTTATTTAAGATACGAACTTGTCCAAACAAGCTAAAAATAAGTTTCAACCTTGGTTTTGCTTAAGTTCTTCATTATTCTATTCTTGTTCTTTTTATAAAAGGTAACTTTCTCAGCTTCTAATGGTTATGAATTGGTTTGTCTATTGTTTAAATAAGTTGATATGTGTATTTCATTTCAAAATATATAGAAATTATTATTCTTGTATGAGGGAGCCTCAAAGTAGACTAAAATAATAATGTAGGGCTTTGCTTTGAACTAAAATTCTACGTTTGGGCCCTAACTGAAAGCTGAACTTAAATGAATGAATAGAGTAATACCATGAGTTGAGCATGTTTTTTTTCTTTGAAATTCATGATTATTGATTAGTGTGCATACAATGGACTTGTTGGGATTTCAAATAGGTTATAGGGATGTGAAAATTAAGGAAAAATCAAAACTTTTTGAATTTTGAGTTTTTCTTTGACCTTTGTTGTCCCTCACTGTTGTTGGAAACTAACTATTAGTTTTTCAAGTACATATAGCACCTAAAGAAGTAAAGAAGATGAAGTTCGGTACTTCAAAAAGACAGACAGAGTCTGTTGAGCCTAGTGGTTTAGTGGAGGAATATCTGAGGCATCAACATAAAAACACTACCGTTGGGGTGACATGTAGAGTTAAAGAGGATAGACTTGCCAGGCTTCTCAGTCAGCTGCGGCCCAACTGAGGATAAAATCTACAGGTATATCACCCCCATACACTCCTCTACCTGATGATGAGAAGAAGGAGGAGATAGAGTCTGAGACTACTCTACAGGTTGCTACTCAAGAGCCTTAGTCTGAGGAGAGGTCCAAGGATTTATCTTATTAGGTTAAGTAGGAACAGTCTTCTATGGTTCCCCAATCTGAGAAGGGTACCGCTACTTATGTTTAGTAGATAGAGGTACCCTAGTCTGATAAGAATGTTAAGAAGCCTTCCCACAATACTTCAGTACAGCAGAGCTCTGCACCCACACATGTCCCATATGTACATCCCAATGAGGGAAATCTGAGGTGGTGTATGGAAGAGATATGGCATATATTTGAGATTGACAATCCTGTTTATGATCTAGGTAGGCCTATGTGATATATTTATTAGGATCATTGGATTGACTTATTAGGGCTAGAGTGAGTACCACAGCAACGGGCAGAATTTGATAGATATTAGCTAGAGTGGATGAATATACCACTTGATTCCTACAGCCTGACTATGGTACAGGAGTTTTATACATCTTACATAGCTACTGTAGTCCTTCCTATGTGCCATCATCCAAGCCTTATCAGATTTGTATGGCTGCCATAGCTACTGTAGTCCTTTCTATGCACCATCATCCAAGCCTTATCAGATTTGCATGGCTGCCATAGCTTGATCATACACTGGTTAGAGGGGTCAGAGTTGACATATCGATAGAGACTATCTACAGAAGTATATTCAGCACAAATTACACCACTCCTATATCTATAGCTGAGTGCAACCACAGACTGAGGATCGCACAGCATTGACATATCATGCGGGATAATAAGCACCATATAAAGAGGGTTAAGATGAATAGGTGGATAGCCAGTAATATTTCACTATTAGGAGATGCAACCCCATGGATTAAGGAGCAAACTATGATCAAGAAAGGCATCTTGAAATTGGAGTCCAAGTTTTGATGTTTGCTGATTAGATATAAACTGATACCCGCTACTTTAGAAAATATATTGACGTGGAAAAAAAGATCACTTATTGCCTGTCTGATGGTCGATTATGATATTAATTTTGCTGCTACTCTGAGGCATGAGCTATATGACAGAGCCTTTATTGAGCTGACCAATCTATCATTTCTTTGTATTATCTAGAGGCTATATGATAAGGTTGTAGTGCCTAAGTTACCAGGTATTTATAAGAGGGTAACTATTATCATGGCTACATAGACGAGGACCAATAAGGGTCTAGCACCTTTAGGTATTTCTAGGAGATTAAGACAGCAAAAAGTAGTACCATAGGCCTAGTCTAAGGGCCCAGTAGTTTTTGTAGAGCCTAATGAGGCACATAGAGATAATGTGGTATTAGTATTAACATAAAGATAGGGAAGCAGAAAGATGCTCCAGATTTGAGTACACAAGGCAAGATGACACATGCTACTTCTTCTACAGTCCCAACTTTAACCTCAGAGCTGGTTGGTGCATCTACTGAGCCTGCTCTCCAATCTACTACAGCTTACTTGATAGGTATGATTATTGTATCTAGTGAGTTTTTGCAAAGCTTAGTGGAAAGCCATAAGTCCACATATACTTGGTTGAAGGTTGTCGAGAATGGGATAACTACCCTCTTTGTGCAGATAAAATCAGGGGTTAAGACTAGATTTGAGCAGGTCAAGGCTAGATGGGAAGCTGATTAGAGAGTTGTACTTTCATAGCTACGTGTTGCTTTTGAAACACAGAACGATGAGATAGAGAGATCAGTTATCTCCCAATATACAGAGATAGGTATGCCAGATCTAGTTCAGATGAGGGAGGATCTTGATATCCAAGCGAACACAAGTAAGCGCTCTTATAGAGAATCATGTATAAGCTACTTCCTTGATTATATCCCCTGTGGTCCAAATATCCCTCTCCATGCATCGAGATATTTTAATTTCTTTGCAAAGGATGATGAGCAGGTCCCAATAGTTGGGACTAAGAGAAGTCACTTAGACGACTTGTAGGATCCTGATATGATAGAGGAGAAAGCTGTTAAAAAAGCTAGGCAAGATTCTTTAGAGACTGCTTTCGTTGACAGGCAGAGGCATACATCTATAACAGAGGATACATCCACAAGTAGTGCACCGCCACCACCACTACCTCCACCAGCTGATATGCCCTTATCTGGGAATGCTCCTAATTGGGTGCCTAATTCATCCCAGGTATGTTCTCACTTTGGTATGTTTTACTTAATTTTAGCTCATTAAGGATAGTGCAAATTTTTAGTTAGGGGTGGGCATACCATAAGCATATTTTTGTTGTCGTGCTTTTTTTTATGTCGGTCGTGGTATGGTTGTAGAATCGACATGTCTAGGATAATTATGTGTCATATTGTGTTTTATTTTATATCGTTTTGTGCTTTTGTTTAATTAGGAGATTTTTTATTATTTCGGACAGTTGTCATATTTTGACTATTTTTTTAGACCCCTCCAAAATTTTGAGTTTTTAGAATTGTGTTAATGTATATATGTGTGAACTTTGTGGATATTGTTATGGTATTAGGATTAGGGACGTGATAATCACTTGAACAATTACATGAACTGGATAGGTAGTAGTTGGTGATATTGACTCTATTATTTATGTGTATGAGATACTACCTAGTTCTCTGTGTATGTCGAATTCAGCACTTGCCTAGTTAATATTGCCTAGGTTAAAGGATGGTCGGTTAGGAAAAGACCATAGGTTGTTTTTTATTTTAGTCCACTTTTAGCCTAAATGACCTTCCATGCTCGAATTATATCCCTTAATCCCTGCTTTAAACCTTGTAAGCATATTTTTTTTATTTTCACCTTCCCATTTGTATTACAATTTTCCTATTTTAGTCCAGGTCCTTCTTAGACATTGTGCACCTTAACATAGGCAAAATACCTAAGTTGAGGGTGGCTATCATAGGGGTATGTAGTGTAAAATGGGTATGAAAAAAGGTAAACTAAGTAAAATTTAATAAGGTTGGGTGTGGTAGAAAAGAAAAGAAAAAAATAAAATAAAAAATTATAAAAAGCAGAAAACAAGAAATAAAAGACCACCCACAACTTGAATGTGTATAAAAGAATAAAAGAGAGAAATAAGGGTGGAATAAAGACAAAAATTGGCTAGTAAGTGAAACCCAAAAGTTAGTGTAGTGCCAAGGAGGCTTAGTCACTTTAAAATGTCCATATGTACCATACTAGTCCTCAAGCCAATATTACAAGCCGAGAAAAGTCCTGTAGTGATCCTAACTTGACTATCTGTATGCTAAGGTAAAGAAAATAAAGGCAAGCCTATGGTATATGACATGCATTAAGTAGAACTTATTTGTCGAGTGTGTCTCTTGACCGACCCTTCATTGACATGCATAATTTCATATGAGTGAGTGGGATATCTTTGTTATGAGGGCACTTGAGTCATATTGCTAGCTATTTGCTTGTTTCAGGTAGTGTAATTTGTACATTTGAGTGACTGTCTGTTGATAATGTAATTGTCATACCTTGATCCCATTATGTCACATTGTTGTGCTTCATGTTCATAGACAGTTGGCTTTAAAAAGATATATAAGAGAAGATGTTGTGATTTGAACTTATCATGATGACTGACTGCCTTGAATAGCTTTGATTCTCCTAGTTAAGCATCATTTTTGTTTGTTATATTTTTGTTGCATGAGGACATGAAAAATCTTAAAGTTAAGGGTATTGATGTGCTATAGAAATGTAGCCCTTTTGATGTTTAAAATAGGAAAAACATGCAAGTTTTTGAGGACTTTTTGTTAGAAATGATCCATTTTGGGTATGTTTTGCAGGAATCTATGTTTTGGATGCTAAGTTCATGAAAAAAGGTATTTTTGGCTACTTTTGGAGTGATTATGGATGTTTGGGACATTTTTAGCTTGATCGTGATCAATGCATGCTCGAGAGTTAAAGAAAAGCTGAAAAAATAACTCTCGACACCTACTAAGTTAACCTACAGATAGCATGTAGACCTACGGACCGCATATAGACAAAGCAGGTGCCAGAAAACCAAAATCTCAAGACCTGACTTGCAGGACTTTATCCATTCATAACCCGTGCCCTATGCTAGACCTCAGGTACTACCTGTGTCTGTGCTAGACTATAGGTACAGCAAGTAGGTGCCACTGACCCGATTTTCTCCTATTTTGTTTAGTCTTTGTTTTTAGGATTTTTGCATGTACTATAAATACCTCTTATATACTTTTTAGTAGGAGTTACGCACTTTTGACACTCAAAAATATATTTTGATTCCAAGATCCATCTTTGATTATGGGATTCTCTTGTATGGACTTTGATTAATTATTTAGTTATGGTTGTGGGTGTTTATTCAACTTATCATTGTGATTTCCTCTATATTTTATATTATGAATGTTATTCATTTTTTCATAATCATGAGCGGCTAAAACTCATACCTAAGGTTGTGGAAACCCTGGCAAATTAATGAAGTAGAGGATGTACGATTGTTGATCTGAACTAATACCAATGGAATATATTGTTTTATCTTCACTATTATTGATTTCTTAATGGGTGCGCACATTAGAGTCCTACCTAGATATTTCTACTTACTCTAAATGAGGAGTAGTGACTAGGAAAAGATAAAGGCAATAGTAATTTGGAGTTTCACTGTTGATCCATACTTCTATGTTCTATCTATGTAAGATGGTTAGGTTTCATCTAATAACTAGAGACTCAAAAGGTAATAGTTAACTGAGATTAAGATAAAGGTTAGTAGTGCGACACCCTGAGACTCAAAATGCAAAGGATGAAATCCTTTTACTCATCCAAAAAACTATAGAAGGTACATAACTTATCAATTTTACATGCATGGTATTGATTTGTTCAACAACACATGATAAGCCTACGGAGTTTAAAAGCTAGGGGGAATACAATCCCTCTTTTCACTAACGACTTATTTTAACAAAGTTAATACTATTCTTTCTTTGAGATTTCTATAAATAAAACCACCATTTACTTTTTATGTTCAGCTATTTGACTACAGTACTGAGATCTGCAAAGCCACGTGTTCCCTTGGGATTCAACCCCAATCTTAGTTGGGTTACTATATCTTAACAATGACAATACCATCATCTAATAAGAGATGTTTCTGGGACATCATCACTTATAGGTTTTTGACCTTTGGGTTCACCCAAGTTCTTTTTGGAAAGATTTGTACCTTTTAGTTTGCGAGATCAGATAAGAGATGAGTTTGATTTCCTAGAAAAGGGCTCCATAACTATTGCAGAGTACGAGGTATTTTTCTATGCTTTATTTAAATATTATTATGCTAGTGTTGTCACTGATTCTGAAAAGATTTGAGACTTTGTGAAGGGGTTGGATGTTTCTCTTTAGCTTTCTATGACTCAGATGGTAGATGTATCAAGCATCATTTCAGAGTATTATGGATCAATATAAGATGACTGAAGCTATTCTTTGAGCATATCAGGAGAGTGCCAAGAAGGCTTGTTGTTAGGGTGAGTTTGGAGGTCAAGTCCCTCAAGGTAGAGATTCTAGAGATTTCTGTAAGGACTATAGTAGACCCATATATACAGCCTAGATGAGTTCAAGTAGTGGTACTTTTAGTTTAGAAGCTTCATTTGTTCATCCTAGTCTAGACGTACTTCTTTCCATTAAGTTGGGCCATAGGGTCTGTTATATATGTGATGATATTGGCCACTTGGACAAGGACTATCCCTGTTGTATCCTCAAAGCTACTCTTATATTGGCTATGAGAGATAGTAATTCTACTATAGATGTGAGAGGTAGAGGTAGTAGAGCCTATGGTGGTGGTCGTAGGGCTACTCATCCAAGTGGTGGATGTGGTTAATGTTATGATATACTTGCCAGGATAGAGGTAGAGTCCTTCGATGCTGTCATCACAGGTATCTTCCCTATTTATTTTAAATTTACATTTGTGTTGTTTGAACTAGGATCAACTTTCTCCTATGTGTTTTCATATTTTTCTTCGTGTGTCAATTCTGCTTGTGAGCCTCTTGATGTGCCTATTCATGTATCTACTCTTATAAAAGACTCTTTAGTGGTGGATCGGGTATCCCGATATTATGTTGTGACTTTTACTGGCCGTGAGACCTGTGTGGAACTGATTATGTTAAAAATTATAGATTTTGATAGCATCTTGGGTATGGAATGGTTAGCTCCACATCATGTTATCCTAGATTGTTATGCTAACACCGTGACTTTAGTGCCACCGGCTGTCCTAAGGATTACTTTGAAAGTTATGCTTTATTTGGGTCCCAGGAGAGTTTTATCTTATATTCAGGCTTTTTGCTTGGTTGAGAAAGGATGTTTGTCTTATTTGTCTCATATTCGTGACACTAGTGTTGCTTCACCTCCTTCTTTAGATTCTGTTTGTACTGTTCGTGATTTTATGGATGTTTTCTCTATGGATTTTCCTAATACACCTCAAGATTATGATATCGACTTTTCAATTTATGTTAAGTCAGGCACTAAGCCTGTTTTTATTCCTTTTTCTAGGATAGCCCCAAGCGAGTTAAAAAAATTAAAAGATCAGTTGTAGGAGTTGTTGGATAAGGGACTTATTTAACCTAGTGTATCACCTTGGAGTGCGCCTATCTTGTTTGTGAAAAAAGGATGGATTGGTGCAAATATATATTGATTATCGATAATTGAATAAGGTGATGGTTAAGAATAAGTATCCTCTTCCTTGTATTAATCATTTATTTGACCAGATTTAGGGTGCTTCAGCATTTTCAAAGCTTGATTTGAGGTTCGAGTATCACCAATTGAAGATTAGGGATTCAGATATTCCTAGGGTAGCTTTTAGACTCATTATGGTTATTATGAGTTCTTAGTCATGTTCTTTGAGTTGACCAATGCACTAGCCACATTCATATAGATAATGAATCTGGTATTTAGACCATATCCGACTTCTTTGTTATTGTATTTATAGATAAATGATGATTTATTCAAAGAGTGAGGCTGATCAAGAGGAGCATTTGCAAATTGCCATTCAGAGATTGAGGGATGAGAAGTTGTATGCTAAGTTCTCTAAGTGTGAGTTTTTGGTTGGAGTCTGTCTCTTTCTTGGGTCATGTGGCGACTAAGGATGGTATTATAGTTGATCCGGCCAATATTATAGTAGTTTGTGATTGGACTAGGCTTGCTTCTCCTACTGAGATTTGGAGTTTTTCTTAGTTAGTAGGCTACTATCGTCGTTTTATTGATTATTTTTCATCTATTGCAACTCCATTGACCAAGTTGACTCAGGAAAAGATTTCCTTTCAGTGGTTCAATGCTTGTGAGGAGAGATTTCCAAAGCTCAGGATTCATTGACTTTAACTCTTATCTTGACCCTGCCCAAAGAGGGCATGGGTTTTAATATCTTCTATGATGCTTTAGGTATAGGTTTAGGTGTTGTGTTAATGAAGGAGGGTAAGGTGGTTGCCTATGCTTCCCATCAGTTAAAGGCCCATGAGAGGAATTACCCTACCCATGATTTGGAGTTATGTGTGATTATTTTTGCTTTAAAGTTATGGAGGCACTATTTGTATGGAGTTTGTTGTAAGATTTTCTTAGATTATCTTAGCTTTTAGCATTTCTTCAACTAGTGAGATTTTAACACGAGGCGGCGGCGTTGACTTGAGTTGCTTAAGGATTATGACTTGACTAGTCTCTTTCATCAGGGTAAGGTTAATATGGTTGTGGATTCCCTGATTCAAAAGTCGACTAGCTGGGTAGATTGGCACATCTTCTGACTCAAGAGAGACACTTGGCTTAGAGGTTCAATTTTTGGCTAAATAGATAGTTAGGCTTGATATTTTAACACCTGGGTGTGTTTTAGTATTCATGGAGGCTAGGTCTTCCTTGATGGAAAAGATTCAGGCTCATAAGTTTAATGATGATAGGTTGAGAAATTCGAAATAAGGTATTGAGTTGTGAGACTAAGGATGCCTCTCTTGATTCAAATAGAGTTTTAAGGATTGGAGGCCGAGTTTGTGTGTCGAGAGTGGGTGATTGGAATAGATTGATTTTGAAAGAGGCTCATTGTTCTATATATTCTATTCATCTGGGAGTAGCTAAGACGTACTGTAATTTAAGATAGCATTACTGGTGGGGTGTCATGAGGAAGGATGTAGAAAATTTTAGAGCTCGTTGGCTATATTACTAGTAGGTAAAGGTCGAGTATTTGAGACTGGGTGGTTTGCTTCAGAGGTTACCCATTCCTGAGTGGAAATGGGAATGGATCACTATGACTTCATGATTGGGTTGCCTCGTACTTGTCATAATTCTGATAGTTTTTAGGTCATCGTGGATAAATTAACCAAATCTACTTGTCTCATTTGATATAGGTTTTCTTCAGTGTTAAGAGGTTATCCCGTACCTATATTCATAAGATAGTGCATCTTTATGGTGTTCCAGTGTCTATCATCTCTGATCGAGGTTCTGTGTTCATATCTCACTTTTAGAAGACTTTTTAGGAGGAGTTGGGTACCCATTTTGCTCTTAGTATAGCTTTTCACCCCCAGACTGATGATCAATCAGAGTGGACTATTTAGGTTTTTTTAGGATATGCTCTGCGTTTGTGTGATAGACTTTGGTGGTCAGTGGGAGCAGCATCTTGGTTTGGCAGAGTTTACATATAATAATAACTACTATTCCAGCATCTAGATGGCTTTTTTTGGAGAATTGAATGGTAGGCATTTTCTCTCTTCAGTTGGTTGATTTGATGTTTCAAAGATTAGACCTCGAGGTACGAACTTGCTTTGTGAGTCCTTCGATAGGGTTTGGGTCATTTAGAATAAACTTCAAGCAGCTTAGAGCAGGCAAAAGTGTTATGCAGATCGTAGACTTCATGCCTTTAGATTTATTATTGGTGATCGTAACTTTCTTCATGTTTTTACCATAAAGGATATATTGATATTTGGGAAGAGAGTCGAGCTTAGCCTCAGGTACATTGGGCCATTTTATATTATTTGGACTATTGGGGATATATCTTATAAGTTATTATTTCCCCTAAATTTGTCAGTTGTTCATCCAGTTTTTCATGTCTCCATGCTTCAGCGTTACATTCCAGAAGATTTTCATGTCATTTGTTGGGATTCATTCCAGTTAGATGAGTGGTTGTCTTTTATTGAGAAGTAAATCTCCATTTTAGCCAGGGATGTTAGACGATTGCGTTCTAGAGATATTCTAGTAGTTAAGGTCTAGTAGAGACATCGACCTGTATATGAGGCTACTTGGGAGGTCGAATCTAATATGTGTAGTAGTTATCCCAGCTTTTTGTGGATTCAGGTATTTTTCCTTACCTGTAGTTTGAGGACAAAGTAGATTCTTAGTGGTGGATGATGTAACAACCTAACCTGTGGTGATTAGTGTAAAATATTTATTTTTGTGTTTTTTGACCATTTTACCCCTTCTCGTGATTACATTGTGGTAATTTTATCACGTGGGATGGTTAGAACGGTTCCCAATGCATTTTAATATGATCCATGCAAGTTTGTTATTTTTGGTGGCTTAAGAAGCCTTATAGTTGACTTCGGTCAATATTTACTGATCTGTGCATCAGATGCAACAGACTGTGCCAACAGATCCAGAATGTTGACTTTAGTTTAGTTTAATTGCATAGCTGGTGTGATTTTACGGCTTTTATATCTCATTTCGACCCTTGATTCAAAAAGTTCTAAAATTGGGTTTTGGAGGTCAACTATGTAAAAACGACGTCTTTTTGAAAATCTGATATCAACATTGAGTCTAGCGAATCAAATTTGATAGGGTAGCATAGTCCGTTTACATTATCAGGATTCTAGATGAATTTTGATGGGTCTGCAGAGACTTGGAATTCTCCAAGTCTCTAGCTGGTGAACCACTCAGTTAGGCACCCACTTAAGAGATATTTTGCTCACTTAAGTGACCCAGCTGAGCAGCCAAAATGTCGCTTATGCGACTCTTGTGTCACGTACATGATTGTCGCTTAAGAGATAGCAGGATCGCTTATGATTTAAGCGACCCCGTGATCGCGTTCGCGATGCCAGGGTCATTTATATACCCTATTTTTGTGATTTTTACACCATTTTTAAAACTTCGAGCTTGGGGTTCATGTTTTTGAGCATTTTCTTCCATTTTTAAAACTCCTATTTCAACTATTTTTATTTGATTTTATCATTTAAATCTTGTTTAAATATGAATTTAAAGGTGGAATTTAGGAATTTTCACCCGGAAGGTCTAAACTACCATTTCTTCGAATCAAACCCCAATTTAACTTCATTTTCATTTGGGCTTTCTCCTAGAAGTTTCTTTAATCTTGGAAATTATGTTTCTGGACAAAAATTTTAATTTTACCCTTCTTTTTTGAAAATCCATTTTGGGGTTTGTTTTGACCCTAATTTGAAAGTGGGCAATATGAGTTTTGTTGGATTCTTTTTGACTCGTAGATTCTGTATTTGTATGTTTAGTTGATTTTGAATCCATTATTGAGGGAAATATTTTAGGTTGAAAGCTCTTTGGATTGGTTTTCAGAATTTGAGATAGATTGTGGCTTAATTTTCTTCAAATTGGGCTGGGTAGTTAACATTGGTACAAAATCATATTAAGGGTGTGGCAACCAATCATGAAAATGGATATAATTATTGTGTTTTGCACATGTGGGGGCCTATAATATTGTTAATTGGTGGTTTTTGAGATACTATTTTCTATGTGTGATCATGTAGTTTCTTATATGATATTGTTGACCTTGTGCATGTGATACTAGTTATATCTTGTTTAATGAAAAATCCTAATATGGTATCAATAGTATATTTTAGTGTATTTTACTCTATTGGCATATGAATTGTGTTGGATTTCATTGTTGGTTGAAATATTGAGTGGATTTTGGCTCATATGGTTGGTATATTGGTTGAAAATTGGAAAGTTCTATTTTGGTTGGTTGTGAGCATTACATCCTCATATCATATACATTCATGAAATATTAGTGTCACCATGGAAATATTGGAAACACTGGCTTTTTTGATAGAAAATATTACATCTTTAAAATCGTCTACCGATAGATATGTCGGAGAGGAGATATGGATGTAGAATTGGATATGAATTGTATATGGGTTGACAAGCCCCCCATGGGTCCTACCTTGGGAGCACAGCTCGATAGGTGTATACAAAGGTTGTGCAGCCACCTCGTGCATCATCATCATTATTGTATTTTGTTATATACCTTGTGCTTTCTTTGTGTGTAATAGCATCATTGATATGATATTTGTCTATGTATATTTCTTTTATCATACCTGTACATGTGATATCCGTATACTTATGTCTCCTTCTTGGATTTACATATGGTATATGTGAATATTGTAGAACTGTTAGCGAAGACGGCTTGGGCTACTATTTAGGATATTTTCTTATTGAAGATGGCATGCCCTTAGTGTGTACTTTTGTATACTTTATTTTCTACTTTTCTCAATAGGCCTCTTGAAACACCTTAGCTTTGAACCCTTATAAAATTTCCTAAGTTTGAGTTTTTAGACAACATACGTCTAGAAGGTACTAGTCGTATGTTTGGGTACGGGTAAAGGCCCCACTCTCATATGTTAGTGAGTGTGTTTGGATTGATTTCTATCCAAGATACGACTAAGAATCATACTAGTCGTATAGTAGGATACGAAGTGTATGATGCCAAGTCGTGTGATGCCCAAAGTTTGGTCCAGGTGATTCTGACCAAGGTATGGTTCCCATGGTACTTCTCATATAATAAGATACAACCTAGGCTCTTGTAGTCATATGTTGGTCAGTATGGGGGTCCTAGGTGAGGCCTAGGGTATGAGTTAAGGGTACCACTCATACCCTAAGGTAGGGTTTAGGTGTGGAAGTCGTACCTACCTGCAAGCAAATTTCAACTTTTAAGTTAAGGGCATTCCAGACATTTCCCACCCCAAAACCCTTAAGTCCCCATGTTATATATCATGTTGTGGCCCCTTATAACACTCATTAGGAGATTAAAACTCACCAAAAACACTCTCTAACTCACTCTTAAAGATTGGAACTGAGGCATTGGCCTATATAATATCACGTGTTTTAAACATTGATTATGACTTATAAATGGTGGTTTTGAAATCAAATGTTGAGGTTTTTGATACATAATGATGAGTATTGGTTGTTCTTGTTTAAACTTGTGTTTATACATATTTTTGGTGATTATTTGTACATATGGGTACTTGTTGATTGTGGTTTAACAAATGGGTCATGAGTAACCCTAAGCTTGACAATTTCTACCTTGAATTTGGTCTTGGTAAAAGGTATGCCCTAAAGGTGTTTGTGAAAATATCTAAGAAAAATAACTAGTCACGTGTTAATGGTGTTTTGAATTGGGGAAATGGCCTAATAAGCATGAATGGTTGGTAAATGGTATTGTAAAGGCCTTGTTGGCCATGTAATAAGTTAATTGGTGACTTTGGTGATTTGATTGGCTAAAGGGGTTAGAGTCCCTAAACCTAAAATTGAATTGTGTTTTGAACTAAAGCTTGGTATAAGAATGCTAATGAAGAATGAATGGTTTTGTATATGTCTTAATGACAACAAATTGACTTAAATGGTGACTTGAACTGAGGCATTGGCCTATTAAAGTGATTAATTGATAAATGGTTTCATAAAGACCTTGTAGTCATGTATGGTGTTGAATTATAACTTTGGTGACTTAAATTATCTAAATGGGTTAGAGTCCCTAAGTGTTGAATTGAATGGATACTAATGCATGGACAAAGGGGTAGAGTCCTAATATCTACTAGTAATGGTCACAATGGCTTGTGGTTAGAGTCCGCTTGCTTAATAAGACGGCTTGTGGTTAGAGTCCACTTGTCTAATAAAACAGCTTGTGGTTAGAGTCCACTAGATTAATAAGACGGCTAGAGGTTAGAGTCTTCTTGCTTAAATATAACTTGGAAGTTCAACCCATCAAAACTATAAGGATGAAAGGTTAGAGTCCTCCACTCCATGCCTCATGATCGGGTGCTTCGAAATGTATGCTAAGTCTTATTTCTTTTTTGACACTTTATGTACCTATACATATCAACATATATGCTTATGTATATAAATATGGTTGCTTATGATGGTTTGACTTGGTTTTAATTATGACACTATTTTATCCTTACCATTGAGTTACATGTTAGCATCCTAACCACTAACAGTCTCCAGATATTATGTCCCTACGAGACACAGGGGCCGGAGCTTCTTCTTCTCTTCCTGCACAGTGACCAGATGTTCGACCGGTTCGTGTGTTGACATTGAAGTGGTGAGCTTTCATACTTTGAAAGGCATACATTTCATGGTCTTTTTATCTTATGTCATAGACTTGTTTTAGACTTAGTTTTTGGCTATTGTCGGGGGCATGTTCTGACATATTATAGATATCAGATTTGTAGAGACTTTGTGGATGACTGTGGACTTGGGTATGTTGGTTTAGTATGTTGACATTAATGGATGGATTAGACACTTCTTAAGTTATGATTATAAGTCTTGTTTCGGGTATCTTGTTATATGTTCAGAGTTCATCTGACACTTGTGGATAGATGTGATTGTTTGGTTAGGTTAATGGGGCAATCTTTGGTCCTTGTTGGGCATGGGATGCCCATTATGACAGGGCCAAGGTTCAGGTCATGTCACCTATGATACTTACTAAGAACAAGTGGATCGCACTCACTCCTACTACACCCTTTTGGTGTAGATCAAGGTTCAAGTGCTCCTTACGGCAGTTGATTCAGGCGGTACTTTGAGTTCATTCGAGGTAGCGGTTGATCTATGCATTCGGAGTTGACTTCTACCTTTTCTTATCTAGACTATGTCTTATTTGTAATTAGAGATAGCGTTTTGTTCCTCTTTCAGGATATCTTGTGTTTTTTTTACCACGAGTTGAACTAGTTAGTTCTTACACTGTGACATTAGGTTTAGGATATTGTATGGTATCTTGACTATGTATTTCTGATTTTACTTTATATGTGTGGTTCAACTTCTTTCTAGGAGTCTTACATTGGGTTTTGGTATTTAGTTCTTAATTCCTGTCAGTTTGGGTGATAGGCTCACTTGTCAAGGCTTGCCGCGACAAGTCCCATCATGACCCTTGAATTTTGGATCGTGACAATGGCAGTGACAAATTTTCAAAAAAGGATAGTTTTCAACACATTAACCCCTGAAACTCCTAAAATCTTATTTAAACTAGTTTTTAAGCGTAGGGGAATGTAAAAATGTTTCTAACTTAAACCAACTTTGCTACTAATCCAAATTCGATATTTCAGACCTAATAGAACTATCCAAATCACCAAGCAACATTCGAAATACAAAATGTTGACTGAAGTCAAACTAGTTGCTTTTAAAGCTTTAAGAGGCTCAAGCCCTCTCAAATCATTCTCGAATGCATCGAGGACCATTCCTGCCATCTCCATACTCTAAAATCAACATGTAGCAACTATGGAGAAGGGTAAAATGGTTAAAACACACAAATAGAAGTTCACATATCAGGTCATTACAAAACAATATGTATAGAGACTTGAGACAATATTATTGGTGGAGAAGAATAAAGTATGGCATTGTTTATTTGTGACTAAGTGTTAAAATTGTCAACAGGTCAAGTATGAATATCGAAAACCTTGTGGCACGTTTCATTGAATGCCTACTCTGGAATGGAATTGGGAAAGAATCGATAATTATAGGTTATTAATGGTTTGGAAAGATGAGATTACTGAAATGATTGTGTAAACTTATGGTATAGATCAAGAATGGATTAAAAAGAGGGGAAAGACAAGTTTGTAGACTTAAAGTAATTTGAATTAAAAATAAAAGTAGGTTATGATTTAATTGTTATAATTAAAGTTGCTTGACCCCGTGCTTATATGTAAATTTAATGTTTGTTATTTCTTTCAGGTACTACTTGTAATTATTATTGTGTTGCATTTTTATTGATATTGATGGTGGATGTGGTGTTTTTGCGAAGATGAATTGATGTTATTGATGATGAAATTGAGATTATGATGATGATGTTGATATTGTACATTAATGATAATGATGATGAGATAGTGAAGTGATGATATTGAGATGAGAAGAGATAATATGTACATATTGCATACATACATTCATCATATACATTTGATTGTACTTTTTACCTATATGTTGTGAAGAATCTTATTGATGAATTTGATCAAGTGTAGAAGGTGTGATTGTGTATTTGTATTCTTGCTGATGTGAAAGGTCATATCTGTGGTAGATTGTCTTTAATCATAAATTATGTCTTGACCGTTGTTACTCATATCCGATTTGCCTATTTGTAAAGTGTTGAGTTAGGTTAGCCTACAATACCTATCATTACTCATTGATGTAATGATTCTACCTGTGCTCTCTTTTTTGTTGAATGTATAGTAAGTTTCAAAATTTGAGAAGAGACCTCGACTCTAGCTAGCATTCATAAACTTTAATTCAAGAGTGAGCATCATGACCGGCAGCCATTGAATCTTGTGACTTGTGTACATGTTCCTTTTTTTGGGAATATGACATTTTTGTATCTTATTTCATGTTTTGGATAATCTTTTAGTCTTATTTTTGGACACTCATAATTGTTCATATACGATGAATTCAGTTCTTGGGTTTGTAGTAAATAGAGATATTCCGCACTCTATTTACATTAATTATGTTATTGAATTAAGTGTTAGATTTTATTGAGACAATGATTATTGTGTTAGTGACTTAGTTAAGAATTTGACAAAAAGTAACTGGTGGCTAAGTTGACTTGGTTGGTAAGGGATAGGTTATATGGTTCTCCCTCCATTGTGTTAGGTGGGTTCCAATCGTGACCATTTAAGCCATGACACTCATCCTTTCCTCATATTCCCTCTTTCTTGTCAAGAAAGTCTATGCAATCCTCACCCCTTTTCCTCACTGCCTTCTTCTTCGGCTAAATCCCATGGGGGCAGATCCCCCTCTTCCTCGTATTCGTCACCTCATTCTTTGGTGAAATTGTATGGGGGCAGATCCATCTCTTCATCAACCTCATCGCCTTTTCTGGTGACCCTCACACCTCTTCCTAGCTGCCTCTCTATTTGATGAAATCATGTGGGGGCAGATCCTACTCTTTCTCTTCCTCGTCGACTCATTCTTCGGTGAAATCCCATGGGGCAGATCCACCTCTTCTTCGTCCTCATCATTTGTGTAGTTGAAATACATTTGTATATATAATATAAATGTATATTTGTATCTCTGAATAAGTTTAGTCAAAACGTAAAGTTGTTTGCATATTTGTATTAGTGCGCGTGTATTTTTATATTTATTTTCGTTATATTTTATTTCCTCTTCAGTTGATTACATTTTGAATACATTTATACATTTAGAATTTCTATACATTTATATATTTGAATTTGTATACATTTATATATTTTAATTCATATATTTATATATAGAATGTGAATTTGTATCCATTTTATACATTTGAAAATGTATCAATCCAAATTTATCTTAAAGATATGTCTTCTAAGAGTTTGTATTTGTATACGAATGTTAAATTCAGAGCTAATTTTCATTTGTATCAATTCTATATTATTTGAATTCATAGGTAATTTTTTATGATAAATACATTAAACGCATAAATACATTGAAATTTTATTTCAAATTCATAAGTCGTACAAATAAATCAAAGTAATTTTAGTTTGAATTTTTTTTTTGTATTTCAAAATTTAAAAGGTAAGTTGTAATAATCCATATGGAAAAGGGAAAAAAAAAACTGAAAAAGGGATCATTTGCGTAATTTATGGAAAATTTTCATTTTCTAAATAGATTTTGTTTCAAAATTTATTATTAATCTGTTGTTTTCATTTGTATATACAGGCAATATACGATCAACCCATAACTAACAGCTACAGATGTAGTAATGAAAACTTTGTCTGTGGGTTTAGTTAAGGGTGGTTAACAATAGTTATATATAAAAATTTACCTAAATGAATCAATCACAAAAGCCATATGGAAATTCTTTTAAAAAATAGTATAAATAACATAAATACCAACTCTTTTGAAAGTAATTACACTCTCTCCCACTTCTTTAATTACTTTACTCTTTCTCCCAATTAATATATATATATAATATAGCTGACATATACATAACATTCTATGTATATATTGAAATTTTTGTAATATGTTTAGGGAGTTGGGATTATTTGTAATATTAGAAACATAAATTGTGTATTTATGTAATTTTTAGTTAAAAAAATGATGGCCCATTTGAGAAATGTGTGGACTACAAACTTTTATGTATAAAAATTATATTTAAGGAAAAATTATAAAAAGTTACATACTTAAGACTATAATTACAATAAATAAAAATATTTTTGCAAAATTATATTTTATAGCAAGAGTAACATTTTTTTGTCCATCAACTAGACAAGCGCTTGTTTTACTCTCACTACTTTACCTTTTTCTATTTTCACTCTACTATTTCACTTCCCTTGATACAGTCATATCTTCTACCCTTTTCTTTCATCTTATTATTTTTATCACTTTATTTTTTATTTTAATTTTTTTCATTAATTTCTACCCACTTTATTTTCTCTCTTTTATTTCTCTTTTTTATTCTTTTTTCATTTTTTTCTTTATTTTTTTCTTTTTCAATTTTTTTGTCTTTCTCATATTTGACGATAATTATCTGCATGATCTTCAAAATTTTGAAATGAAATATCATTACTGTTTTTTCTCTCTTTCACTCTCTTATATCTCTAATTTTTTTCCTAGTTAGTTTTATTTATCATTTTATTTTTTTATTTTGATTTCTTTCTCTTTTTCATTTTTTTCTTTCCACTTTATTTTATCTCTTCTATTTCTCCTTTTATTTACTTTTTCATTTTTTTCTTTATTTTTTCTTTTTCGTTTTCTTTTTTTTTTTCTCATATCTTTCTTTTTCCTATTTTTGTTTTCTTCTTTTTTCTCTTTTTTGTTTCTTTTTTTTTCTTTTATTGTTACACTTCTATTTCTAGCTTCTATTTCTCTTTCTTATATTTTTTCTTTTTCACTTCTTTTTTTCATGTTTGTTCTTTTTCTATTTTTTTTTCATTTTTTCTCTTCCTCTACCTTTTATTTTGAAAAGACAAATATGTATATCACATACACATATTCAAAAAATATACAAAATAAATAGTCATACAAATTTGAATATGTATTTATAGTACAAGACATACATAAGTATCTTCATATGTATTTACAAAAATCCATATCTCACTCATATGTATATATAAGCATATAGGACACAAAAATTCTATTACAAAAAGGACAGTTATATACATATACATATAGGTAATCAAAAAATACAGGATACATATCTTAAACAGTAAAAATTACAAATAAATACATATGCTACCATCTAGAATGACATAGAACAGTTCAAAGACAAATCCAACACCGTACAAAAATACATATAGATATGCATTTATATATACAAAATACAAATACATGTGCATGCCTCCAAAAAATTTATAATACATTTGTGACATAATATATCTGCCTAATTGTGTTTGAACTACATATTTCTTCTTGTTCATGTAGACATCACAAATATTCTTATAATAAAAAATCATGCACTGCACCTTTGATAACATCGCCTTAATACGTTCTTCAATATCATTGATTGTGTGACATTCTATATATGGTGCAAACCTTGGAAGTACTCTTGCCATAAATATATGATCACGTAACACCTATAAAATAAAATAATGACATAAATCTATATTACATGTACTTTTCACAAAAACATAATACAAAATACTTAGTATACATATGTTTTCTTTTACATAATATATATTAAATTACAAAAAAATATATATAACTCTGCATATGTATTTACAGAATGCATGTCTGGTCCATATGTATATTACTATACAACAACATAAATATGACTCTGATATGTATTTACGAAATACATATCATATTCATTTAAACAGTAACAAATATAACTATACTATATATCTTCATATGTATTTGCGAAATACAAAGGTGACTCATATAAAACAAGAATATACATATGGATCAGGTACATATTTTTTAAATACATATGCAGAGTTATATGTATTTTGTACGGTGTTGGATTTGTCTTTGAACTGTTTTATGTGATTTTACAGGATAACATATGTACTTATTTGTATTTTTTACTATTTAAGTTATGTATCATGTATATGTTGATTACCTATATGTATATGTATTTAGTTGTCCTTTTTGTATATACAAATGCATATTCATATGTATTTTTGTACAGTGTTTGATTTTTCTTTGAATTGTTCTATGTCATTTTAGAGGGTAACATATATACTTATTTGTATTTTTTACTATTTAAAATATGTATTGCCTATTTTTTTATTACCTATATGTAATTATATATATATATATAGTTGTCCTTTTTGTTATAGAGATTTTGTATCATATATCCTTATCTATACATATGAGTCAGATATATATTTTTTTGTAAATACATATGCAGATATATATGTATGTTTTGTACTATAAATACATATGCAGATCTGTATGTCAATTTATTTTGTATATTTTGAATATGTATATGTGATATAGATATTTGACTTTTAAAAATAAAAGATAGAGATAGAAAAGTAAAAAATATAAAAAAAATATAAAAAGATGAAAAATGAAAAAAAAAATCTGAAAAAAAAAAGTGAAAAGGGGGAAAAAAGAAAGACAAATAGAAATGTAAAAATGAAATCAATAAAAATAAAAAATAAAAATAAAAAAATAAGAAAATGAAAATAGGAAAAGAAAGAAAAACACGAGAGAGGAAAAAAATAAGAAAAGAAAAAAGAAAAAATAAAGAAAAAACAAAAAAGGAAAAAAAAAAGAGAAATAAAAGAGAGAAAATAAAGGGGAAAGAAAAAAGAAATCAAAATAAAAAAGTAAAACGATAAAAAAAAGATGAAAAAAACTAACAAAAAAAAATTAGAGATATAAGAGAGTGGAAGAGAGAAAAAAATAGTAATGGTGATGTATTTTGAATTTTTGAAGTAATGTTTCATATTTGAGTTTGATTTGGAAAAGGAATCTACTAATTGAAATAATAGTAATTTAAGGAAAATGAATCTACTGCAGTAATTTATGAAAAAAGAATTTACTGCTTCTTTATTTAACTCAGTTGATTTAAGTAAAAGAAAGACAGTAAATCTTGTTGTATATTATTTTAGTAGCAACACTTTTATAAAATACAAAATATAACTTGCTATTTTTCGTAATTATGAAATAGTTTCTGTAAAAATTTTAATTATAGTTATAAGTTTGCTACTTATAAAAAAGGCAAAATGACCTTCAGGACCCTTGTACTATGTTGGTTTTATAAGTTGGACACTTCTACTTATATGTTTGTCATCTGGACCCTTAAACCCATTAAAATGCAACATTTTAAACACTTTTTTTGTGAGTATAATACACTCTTGCCACGTCAGCTGTCACATCAGCTTCCACGTTATTTTTATTTTTAAATATAAAAAATATTAAATATTAAAATAAATAAATAAACCCCTCCCCCTCCCCCTTCCTCTCTCTTCCTCATTTTTTTGATTTGCGTTTCTTCTTCTTCTTCTTTTTATGGTTCTCCCTCCTCTTCTCCTTCTTCTTTTCCTTCATCATTTTAATTTTCTTATTCTTCTCACATTTTGAAAAAATTAAAAATAAACGCTCAAAGCACTAAGAGGCAAAAAAACACTATTTTTTTCTTTTGTTGCACAATTTCTGGCGGTTCTTGAAGCTTTTCGTTCACCTGTTTGTCTATGTTTGAGTTTTGGCTATTGTTAAAGATGATGTTGATCCCAGGATTACTCAATTTGTAGCAGCTGGTGATTAGATTTTTGTTGTTTGTTTGAAAAAATTGAGAAGTGAGAATCGAAGAAGAAAGATTCTTGTTATTTTGATTCTTATTGTTTGTTAGGAAAAACTGAGAAGTGAGAATCGAAGAAGAAAGAAAACCACGTCATTTGTTTGTTTGTTTCTTGTTGATTCTTTATCTTCATCTTCTAATTCTTGTTGGTAATGTTGATTTGTTTGGGAAAAAAAATCTCAATGTTCTATTCGATTGTATTGATTTGTTTATTTTTATGTTGTGTGAATTATTGTACTTTAGGCTGGAGAAGTTGCACTTTGCAATTGCAATTATGATTTTACAATGGCCATGACAGACGGGGAGGGCGACTGATGGACGGCGGTGGGTGAGGTGAGGGGTTGGATGGGATTGAGGTGGGGTAGG
>JAPEIP010000005.1:85570532-85586877 GCA_026120095.1 Capsicum chinense | reverse complement strand
CCGTGTCTTGAGCTGGGGGTCTATAGGAAACAACCTTTCTACTTCTTTAGAGGTAGAGGTATGAACTACGTACATCTTACCCTCCCCAGACCTCACTATGTGGGAATACACTGGGTTTGTTGTTGTTGTTGTTGATGTCATCTTTTGCTCTCTAACTGTTTGTGAAAATTCTTCAGTGAACCTGTCTATCTGTGAAAATTCTTCGGCATCATACATAGGAGGAGTATATTATTATTGTTGTGATGATTATTGGCATCCAATTAGAATAGCATAATTTGTCAGAATTTGAAGAAGAACTTGCAATGGAAATTTCATAGTTATTTGAAATATTCTTGCTAAGGTTAACAACTATGTTTCCTTGTGAATTAGGACAATTCTAACGAAACAAACAAAAGAAAGTATATTTTTCGATTTCCAGAGGATCTAATCAAGTAACGAAATTTCTTGTTTGGTAATATATATAGTGTACTTTTTAGGAAACCTTGTGTGTTACCGTGGCTCTATCTCTATTATTTTTTATCTGGGATGAACTGTTTCTTTAGACACATAATTCTGTGTTGATTTTCAGATGATTCAGACTGTGTGTTGTGTATCAATATGTATTATCGATGACTCAATAGTTAATTGTTTTCTTTGAACTTGGATGAACTGAGTAGTGCAAGAGTTAATAGTATTATGAATTTTGTGTTACAAGAATTGTTGGAAGTTTGGTTTGATTGAAAGTTGCCTTTGAAAAAAGTATGGGCCAAGCTTCTTCTTTCCTAAATGTAAGTGAAGCTTTATCTTGCTTTCTCAAAATTGATCGTCATTTGGTGTTTGTTTAATTTATGTTGTTTTAATCCATTCAGTGGAGTTCCGGTAGATATTTAGGTTTCCTCATTGTGTTTAACACTATTGCTTGATTGACTGAAATATTTCAGGTCCAGTGTATTGTTTTAAGCTATCTTGCTCAGACTCTTCAAAAATGTCGACGAGTGCATGTCCGATCCTCCCAAAATAGTATTTTTTTAAGGATTAGACACTGTTGTGGCAACATTTTTGGAGAATTCGAGCAACTTAGGTTTTAAGATCTTCTTTTCATAGTAAGTTGTGAGAATTTACAAAGAAAGAGCCAGTTAAGAAACTATGAAACAATAGGTACTAAATTATTATGGCAGGCTGGAAGGTGCCCGTAAGTTATTACGGACACTATCGTTATTGTAATTAGTGTCCTTCAGGTTTCAGAAATAGGATATCGAGGAAATCTAACTTTTTACTTTAACAAGTGACAAATTATGCTGTTTGAGGATTCAAAAAGTACGAGGGACAGGAGTTTAAAAGGGGAATGTTTGTTTCTTTGTGCAAATTACGGGTGAAAAAATTGTGCTTCATTCTTTGTTTTCTCTGGGAAAAGAATCTGTGAGGTTATCTTTTTGGATTTAAATGAAGAAACTACGGGATTACTACTTTCTTTAATTTTATTTCCTAGAAAAAAAGAAGAAGCTGAAAGCAGAAGGGATCATCTGGAGCACAATGGATGCAAACAAAAACCTTTTTGTTGACATTGACTTAGTCTTTTAAGTGTTCAATTTTTGACGGGTAAATTGCTCTTAATATGCTATTGGAGTCTAGATAAAATAACAAAAACTATTAGAGTTGGAACCGATCCTTATTCTTGGTTTACCTAATAAAGGGTAGTTATATTATTTTAGCTAATACTTACCTCATAAGTTAGTAACTAAAGTTGAGTAAACTCACAGTCAATTTTTCATAATATAAGGTCCTGTCTATAACCTCTATGTTGCCTCTGGAATGACTGTGGTTTTAGAAATAATCTTCTATATTGGATTTTTTGATGACATTCCCATGTTAGCTTTGCAGGGATTAGACCATTGGATTGAAGTTGATGGTGGAGATGCTCCCAAAAATGCTTACAAAGAGAACCATTTGTTATAATATTTGGATCAATAACTTTGCATGTGGATTCTAAATTTTTCTTTTTATATCTAATCAAATTGCCTCTTACTAAACAAAATAGAACATTCACAATGACCCCAACATTATATTATCGTGTTCTGAGCCTAAGACAACAAGATTGTTTGTTGTGTATTGTACTTCAAACCTCTTTAAATTATCTAATTTCTTATTTGCTTTCATTCATTCAGGAGATGGACCTTGTCCAATGGAACTAAGGGGAAAAAGAAGAACCAAGGGAGCAACGATTACGCCAGATTCCAAACTTCTATTCGTAATATGCATCGGAGGGTAGGTTCATTATTTTCTTATTGTAGTTATACTCTTCAAATGAACAAGACTTCTCCTTTTTTTATTAGGTTAATAATTATAACATTTGGGGGAAAACTAATTTCATGTTCAAAGAGTGATTAAAACTATTCAAAGCAGAACAAAAAACTTCATTTGTTTCTTCAGCTAATTTGCCTTTCGTAGAATTAATACAAGTCTAATTTTTATTTTTGCTTAATGTTTTAATCGTCGTTAACGCAAATCATAGTATTCATTCTTATAGGAAGGTACCTACTCTTCTACAGAATACAAGTAATAGCATGTGTTCTTCTTGCCTATAGAACCTAAAACACATGTTGTTCTCTATTCCCCATTTGCATTTCTAATATAAATATGATGTTATTTTACCTCAGTTGTATTACAACTTTTCAGAATTATAATTTCTCTATGCTCAAGAAGTCAGCCTTATATATTTCTTCAAGGAATTCTCAAAAGTCATCACTATTCTTTCTGTGAATAAACCACTTACCGGAACAAAGGGTGAAATCAAAAAGCAGTGCAATGTTGCCAACAAGTTCCACTAAAGAATATGCTTTTACTATTTGCTTGTACTCATTATATATCTGAGGAAGGCAGTGAACAGTGAATATTGATAGAAATAAGATGATTTTCTCATAGTTGTTTTATTACATTTCATGTTCTATTTATTTGAAAAAAAGATCCTTGAGGTTTAGCAGATTTTGCGTTCATAGAAATTGCTTACTTTGAACTAGCTGACTGAAGTTGCTATTTCTCCATCCTTGATTTTATAGTATTACAATAATGTTCTCTTATGGGATAACTCCTAATGATAAACTTATGTATGTTTGTTGTGATGTATATAATTTTTTTCTTGTAATGTTGTGATAAATACATTTGATGTAACTCCAAGTTCGTGCTTGCAATTATAATGAAAATTAGTCTAATGAAACTAAATCTCATAACAAGTGAGAATGTATTCTCATAATTATTACTATCTTATTATCTGTACCCTAAGCTACCAAATGAGATTTGTAGTTCAATTGAATCATCCACTTTTTTTTTTAATTTGGAGAACTCATTTGTTTCCAATTGCCATTAGACTTGGCCAAAGATCAACCAAATCTTGAACATGGTTTGTCCTCCTAGACTTTATTTTCTCTTGCATTACTTTTATCGAGTTATCCTCAGAAGGACCAAAAAGAGATCCTTCAAATTATTTCAGTTCTTCATCGTCTTGAGGAGTAATTATCAATTTTTTCGCTTTGATCTCAAATTGATATTAGAGAACATTTTCGTGTACTCTTACGTATTTGTATCTCTCGAGGAATAGTTCTCTATTGGTCACCTAGAGAATATGGATCCTCTGAAATAATAGTTCTCCAACTTAGGTCACCAAGAGAAGGTGCAATTTCTTGTTCCTTATTTAATTGGTTTTGAATATTCTCTTTGTTGATTCATACTTCATAAAAAGACACAATTTTATTAATATCAACCTTACTATGAAATTCTAACATTATAAATATGGAATTGTGTCTCAAACTCTGTTGTACGTCCTATAATACCTCGTACCTTAAGGCTAAGATTTGATCCATTGGCAATGAATAGACCGACCAAAACCACAAGTATACAATCATTCTTACAAGCTAAGAATTTAATTTGAGGTGTTATACCATTACACAAGTATGAAAGTGTCAAGGAATTGAGAGGAACAAATTCTGAAATTTTGAAGTCAAGTACAGATCATACTTATGGCATACAGGCCATACAATAATATATGGATCATATAACGGATATATGAGACACATACTTCTGTTATTGGAAAAATGACATGAGTTATGGATCGTAGAACCGACTTACAATATATTAACTTACAAAGGATGATGACTTGAAGCTTCTATGATTCCAAGTATGGGAGAGCATATACCATTGTAAAACCAACCTACAGACCATACATGGACATAAGGCGACGATCACCCCATAAGCTGAGCTAATATTTAAGAAGGAATGCATATGTATCTAATATAAAAACTTTAAGTGAGATGTACGTACATACATGGCAACGTATATGAAATCATTGGAAATTTGAAGGTTTTAGATACAACCAATCTATGGACCGTGAGTGGGATCTACGACCATATCTGTTACTATAAGTGAAAAATCAAAATTACAAGATACTATGAAGGACCCAGTATGACTTATAGTCCAACCCTACAACTCGTATATCTGGTTCATGAACCATACCTAGAGCCCAAGGCGATTGCAAGCCACCCCATACAACTTCTATAAGTACATTTTGTATGAGGTAAAATGCTTTGGTGAAGACTGAGACAATTCAAGCCGAATGTAACAAGTATCAGCCAATAATGGCATTGTTGATAACGCTCAACTTACAAGTCGATTTAAGTGCAAGGCGGACTTGTTAATATAATACCCAACTTTGACTCGGGGTTGAATCAACGAGGAACAATGTAAATGGTGATCGAGTAAGTTCAAAATGAAAGCTACTTGCTAAATTCAAATATGAGATACTAAAAAATTTGAGAATTTTGAATGTTTTCAAAAGTATAAATTTTTTTTTTCTTTTATAAGACTAACTTGAGGCTAAAAATAATTAGAGTATAATCAATTAGGAACGGATCTTGGGGTTATACCATTATAGGTGTGAATTCATACATGGATAATTGGGAATTTATCCAAATTTAGCTAGGAGTCGTGGGTAGGCTAGATTCAAAGTATTAGCATTTGTTTTCCAACAAAACACTAAATTGCACTCATAGATTTTTTTGAATACCTCATAAACATGCCAAACTTACCAATCCAAAACCTCAACTTAGCACTCCTATTTCTAGGATGATGCCCATATAGTATTTCTAACATACATAACAACCTTATTTCTAAGATAATGCTAAGGAAATAACTAGTATCAAATAGTTAATCACAATTACTTATTACCCACATCCCACTTTCAAGGATGATGTGGGATCCAAGTCAATTTGGGATTTTCACCCACAAATCTCATTTAGTTTGGGGTTTTCACCCACAAATCTCATTTCAACTATGGAGTAATAGAAAAACCCACAAAAATAATTATGTAGATACATAAACAACACCTATGCATAAATCACAACCTATCCAAGCATAACCCCAAGAGAAAGAACTAGCAACTCATAAAGATAATAAACAAAAATATACCAAAATCTCCATCAAATTGATTCATGAAAGATAAGGAGAATGTCAATCCACACTTTAAATTCTAATAAATCTTCAATGGAATTTGCCAATTCTTCACTTTGGAGTTACTCTAATGTCCTCTTAGCTCAACATTAGTACAAAAATTTTCTCCAAGCTTCAACTAATAAGATAAAAAGTGAAGACGAAATATAAGATAAAAAGAGAGGGTGAAAATGAGCCAAAAATCCCTATTTAAGCCCCGATTCCACATTTGCCAAATATTACAAAAATGTCACCTTACTCTTTCTCTCTTTAAGAAAATTATAATTCTGCCCTTGAAATATTTCCAACACATCATGATCGTCATCTCTTGACCGCGTTAGAGACTCCACGATTGCAGTGGTTGTCTTGCGATCTCCAGGGTTTGTCTTAACATTGGATTATGATTGCGGCCTTCAGGCCGCGATCACGGTAACTGGGGGTTGATTCTTGGGCCTGATTTCCAGTATTAGGCTTTTTTCTTTCACATTTCTTCTCTTTCACCTTCTTCTCAACTTATTTTTATCAAGTTTCCTTGCTCATCTTCCCATTTTAACTTTTTCCTACACAGATGAGTATTAGGTAGGAAATTAACAACAAATAAATGGAAAAGCATGATAATTAAGGCTTAAAAGATGCTAGTAAGTTGTCAAATTAATGCCTTATCAATACCCCCAAACTTAAACTATTGCTTATCCTCAAGCAAACAAAGATAATTCAATAAGATATGGTATTTAACTCAATTCCTCCCCCCCCCCAAATAAAAGCTATACTAAAGGAATAAGCTAACAAAGTTCTACAAAGACTTTCCAAACATTTCATGGCAACAAGTAAACCAAAATTTTTCAATAAGCACATATTTATGAAGCAAGGATACAAGTTTGTATCAAATAAACCTTCCAAATTAACAAAGCATCTTAAGAGGAGACACAAAATCTTCAAATATCATCTTAATCTTTACAATGCAACTTACTTCACCCATTTACCCAAATCGAGAGTAAGACTTCACCCTCTACCCTAAAGTATTAATGTCGCTCACAAGCAAGAGTTAGCTCTACACATATAAGACATTGACATTTCTAAAGGAGCTCAAATAATGAAATAATTCACACTCACTCTCAAATAGGCTTGCCCTAGTTTGGAATCACTAAGGTCTTGCGGGTCAAGATAAAGGTTTAAGGTTCAAGAAGGAATATAGATGGATCAAGTGACTAAAAGACCTTCTTCAATGCAATTTCTATAAATATTTTTAATGATGAGCAACTAATTTTAAGGGACCAAGTCACTGGATATGCATGGTACATTACAGCTGGCACGCGTTTGCAAAGCTTTGTCTAGTTGTGTAACAAACTTGCAAGTGTTGCTTATACTAAATAGGACACCTAATCTAATGAGATTTCAGCCCTAATCATCACTCCGCTTTTAAAGAAAAAAGAGGCCTCTTTATCAAATAGTTTTTGGAAAATATAAAGAGTAAAGAGAGGCAGCAAAAATCCTATTTCAACACTGCTCAAGTTCTTAGCTATTTATGTGTTCTTAAATATAAATTGTTCTTGAGTGAGTTCTAATTTGTAAATGAATTAACCGTGTTAAAAGATTAATAAAAATTTTTCTTTGAGTAGAGAGTGCTTAGGTAGAATTGCCTATGTTTTGATATTGATTAGAGCTAATCATTGTAGAGGGTTCTTGGCAGAGTTTTCAAGATGAGCTTGCAGCAGAGTTATTACAAGCGAAAGAAACCTAGATTTAGGTTCAGTGAAGGTTGTAATCATGAGTTTAATGATAGTGTATGTTGAGGTGATTGTGAGGGCAAACCATGGTTTTTTCCTTCCTTGAGCAATGGGGTTTTCATGTTAAATATTATATTTTTACTCTTTCTACACTATTTCTTGATTCCTGGTTACCTTACTATATTTTGCATATGATTGACTCTAAGGGACTTGGTCCCTCACTGTGTGGTGCAACCCCTAAGGGTTCCAACAATTGGTATCAGAGCGGGTCATTTTAAAAGGTTCACACCTAGAGTGTCTTGGATAGCATTGGTGCTCCACTCTAAAAGATCTCTTCGGGATGTTTGATTTTATCATGGCTAAGGACAATGAGCTGATGGACATAATTCTTAATGGTTCTCATATACCTGTTAGAGAAGTTAAAAAGGGTGAAATCACAAACATAGTTATAAAAATAAAAGGGAATTCAATGATGAAGATAGAAAGAAAATTAAGAAAAACTATAAGGCAAAGAAACTACTAGTGTGTGGTATTGAACCTGATGAATACGACAGGATCTCAACCTTTGAGAGTGCTAAGAAAATCTGGGATTGGTTGAGAAATGCACATGAAGATACCACTGATGTGAAGGATTCAAAAGTAGACATGCTAACTACTCAGTATGAAACCTTTACCATGAAAGAAGAAAAAACCATCTAAGAAATGCATACAAGATTCACTTCAATCACAAATATGCTTTATTTTTTAGGAGCAGTGATTCTTATGTATAAGCAAGTAAGAAAGATTCTTGGTGTTTTTCCTATGTCCTTGGAAAGCAAAGTGCATGCTATAACTGAAGCTAGAAACTTAAAGACCCCCACAATGGATGAACCAATAGGAAATCTAAAAACTTATGAGCTTAAGAAGCAGCAAGAGCTAGAGTAGAAGGAAGTGAGAAACAAAAAATCTCTGGCTTTGAAGGCTTCAAAACATTATTCAAGTGAAGAAGAGACTGATGTTGCCTATTTGGCAAATAGAATTATTAGAGCAATGAAAAAGAGTGGTCAATTTCAAAGAAGAAGAAGCAGTAGTAGTAATGTTGAGGTATTTCACAAATGTGAAAGTCCTGAATAATTCATTAAGAATTGTCCAATACACAAGATGGATTATTAGGATTACCTCAAGACTGGAAGTGATAAAGGAAAACATAGGGACCAGGTCCCTGAAAAACTAAAAAGGAAGACTGCAGTTGAATATGTAGTAAGGAAAGCTATGGCAATGTGGGGAGAGTCTACCAGCGAACCTCATAAAGATGAGAAGTATGGAG
Organism: Capsicum chinense; assembly: GCA_026120095.1. Taxonomy (NCBI): domain Eukaryota; kingdom Viridiplantae; phylum Streptophyta; class Magnoliopsida; order Solanales; family Solanaceae; genus Capsicum; species Capsicum chinense. The sequence goes on along the minus strand of JAPEIP010000005.1, from coordinate 85,578,387 downwards.
ATGTTTCTATGCTAGAAGTAGAAGACAGTCTAATTATATATGGTTCCTTATTTGTATTCATAGCAAACATAGAAGTTGAAGAAGAAAAAGAGGTAACCCTTTATGATATTAAGGAAAATCCAGATAATTACTCTTCTAAGAAGATAAAGAGGTTTGATAGTGTATTGATAGACTCTGTGTGTGAACTAACTACTAAAAAGAATGCATTAGAAGAGAAACTAAAGAATCAAGAACATGAGTTGATTGCTCTAACTATCCAAATCTCTAAAACTGAAGAGTTGTTCACAAAGATAATATTTCCAAATCTGAGTTTGATAAAGAATGTAAATGAGGTAAATGGAAAAGGAAATAAAGAAGCTTTATGGCTTCAAGTTGATCTTAAAGAAAGGATGAGGGATTCTTAAAAACACCTTATGTCTCCAATTCACATAAATAAAGAGTTAGATAGAGACTTGGTCTGCTTGAAAGAAGAGTTGGAAAAGTCTCTTAAATGGGCTACTTTCTCACTAATCATTTCTAAATTAACTAGTCAGGGTGTTAATGATGGTAAAGGTATGGGTTATCAAGGAGAATTCTAACTTAGAAAGTCTAAAGGAAAGACTATTTATTATGTTAGAAGGAAAGGGAACGACCTTCTATGAACTCACTATGAAAGAAATAAACATTTGAAAGAAAGATGGCAGTACTGGCTTAAGGCAAAATTGAGGAATACTAAATATATTCAGCAAGAGAATACACATCCCAAGGGCTTCAAGTCTCTAAAAAGGGTGAAGGGGAAGCTATTAGTGCCTTGATGGGCTAAGAAGAATTTGATCACACCATTATCCTCCTACTGGGAACTCAAACTAAAGTGGGTTCCCAAATCCAACTTGTGATCATGATTCCAAAGATGGGAAGGGGATTGCAGTCAAAAATAGATAGTTGATTGAAAGGGTTCAAAGCTCAATGATGAAAGATCTGACTTTGTTCTCTCTCTCAAGGTCACTCTAAGGTGGAGGTGTCATATTCTGAAATAGTTGATTTCAAGGGACCTGGTCCCTAGAAATCCATATAAGAATAAAAAACTTCAACAGAATGAATAATATGTGAATTAGTATCTCTTTCAAAATTTGGCTTTCTTCAGGAGACAAGTATCCATGATAATGTAGGTGCATGCCAATCTATCTCATCTCCAAACCATTGCGGTATACACCCAAGGGGAAAACTTTGGAAATGGAAAAATATGGAAAGAATAAATTTGAAAATTCATCCAAAGAAGAGGGACCTGGTCTTATCTCTTAGGTTAGTACGTACACAAGATGCTCTAATAATAATAATAATAATAATAAAATGTTGTTTAAATAGGCCTTGTGTATTTTTCTTCTCTGCAAAAGTAGTCAGTTTCATTTTACAAAATTAAGAAACACTTCGTAAGTTTAGACATATCATTTCAAAAGTAACCTATTTTTAGCAATCGATACCTCTTTAAACCACCATATTGGATCTTCACTCATCCTACTTAAACAATTTTAACTTATCATCCAAAATCAACTCTCCTCTATAACCCAACTGGTCTCATTTCATCTTTCTCACCCTCAAAATCATATAGTTGATAATTCTACCTTATCAAACCTAGCTAAAGGTTCTCAGGTAGACAATACTCTATAAAATCAAGATGAACATTACTAATACTCTGATCGTTCAATAACAAAAGTCATAGAAAGCACCATCTAGAGTCTCCAATCTAAAACTGAGCCAACTTCACCCATCGAGTCATCTTTACAAATTTGAAACCCCAAAATGAGTTAGTTCTCATTAAACCTTCCTCAAACCTAGAAAGTGGTATTCAACCAATCATGGTAAAGTATTTAAATTGAGGCTTTGGGTCACCAAATGGATAGGAGAACCCTGAAACTAAGATTTCTTACTCTTTAGAAAGCTCAAAAGTACCTGAAAATTCTCAAATCCTTAATTTGTTAGAAAAACTCAAAAAGGCTGATACTTTTGAAAATTTGCAAGAACCAGACTCTCATACTTCCTTAGATTCAAACCTTATCTTTACTTAGTTATTTGGTGAAGAAATACCAGTAAAAATAGTTGATATTTCCTGCAATGAGAACTGGGTGGCTAAAAATTTACTTTTGCTTGAACATGATACCAAGGAAAGCCCTGGTAATGAAAAATAACAAAAAGTAAGTGATAAGGAAGAGAAAAATAAGGATGAAGTGCCTTTGAGATAGTCTATAAAGAAGCTAAGGGGAAGCACAAGAAATGAGAAAATAGTAAACTCTGAGGTAAAAATGTCTAGATCTTACTCCATTAGAAGTTTTGAGATGAAATTACTCACAGATGCAATGAAGAAGAGTAAGAATTCTACTATAAAAAGAAGAAGGCTCATGAAAACTAGTATAATAGAAGAGAAGGAAGGTATTGAAGTTGTGGAGATTAAAGAAGGAAAGAACATGAGTTTAATAGTTGCTACTGCTACTAAAAAAAGAAGAATAGAAGTTGAAGATGATGATAGGTCTTCTAAGTCCAAGTCTGGTAGCTCTGCTGGAATGAAAAAGAAATATATATCTATCAAGCAAAAAAAGACTCTAAGGGACCTGGTCCCAAGAATATAAAACTGATAAAGAAGGAGAGCCAAGTAGTGACCCTAAAAGAAAGAAAAAAATGAGTAAAAGAAAGACTTGTTTAGAGAAAAGGATTGGCAGCCTGACAACACAGAAGGTTCTATATGGGAGAGTGTTTGATCCAAAAATTTATGAAAATCCAGGGATGGTAGAACTAGTAGAGTATCTAAGGCATCAGGGTTGGTTGCACCTGCTAGAAGAACCAACTCTTATTGTCTTTAAAGGTGAGGTAAGAGAATTCTACCACTCTATGGAATTCTTAGATGATGGTTTAACTTTGACTAAATAATTATAGGGAAAGGTTCTTAAGATGGATGAAGAAACTCTATAAAGGATCCTAGATGTACCTGTTTTAGGGGTAAGAACTGTAGTAAATGAACAACCTACCACTGAATTCATGATTGAGCCATAAAAGGTAAGAGGGTCCTCAACAGCTGTAGTAGTTTCAAAAAAGAATTATCAGCTAGAATTTGAGTTGATCAACAAGGTACTGTGGCCAAGGTTTGAAAAAAGAACAATTGCCTCCAGTGTTGACTTGTTCTTGATTGAATCCTTGAGCAAGTTTGAATTGCTAAGTCTTCCAACTTTAATGATAGAGCATATTCATAAAGTGATTCATGAAAAGGTAGGCAAATATGGAATTCTATATAGATATCTATTGCACAAGGTGTTTGAAGATTATGGTGTGTATGGAACTAAGGAAACACCTGGAACTGCCAAACAAATGATTATCCTAACAACCCTTGTGGAGAATGAATGCTTAGAGGGAAAAACTGGATCTGTGTCTTAAGTGTCTAAGTCGCTAGTTGTTCAAACAGAGTTGGGAAAGAAAATGGAGGAATTAATGATCAACTTGGATGCCAAAGATGCTAAAATATTACACCTGAAGTTGCAGAATAAAAAATTATCCTCTGAGGGACCAGGTGCCACTGATGAACTTGCAGCTAAAAATGCAAAACTTTAAGCAAAAGTGGCAGAACCGACCGGTGAAGCTCAAGAACTGAATACTGAAGTAAAGGTCTCACCAAATAGTTATTGGATGCCCACAATACTAAAAATAAAAAAATGAAGATGTTGCTTAAGTCTTTTTCCCCTAAACCTCCCTATACCTAAGCCTTGTTTTCCTTTTCCTATAATCAACCCTGTGTAAGTTTCTTGACTTGATTCTAATTTTGGCCTTTACAGACAGTTGTTTTATGTTGATTATTTTAGCTTGCTGCACTGGTGCTAACTTTTATGACCGAATGAATTCTTTTTTGTGCCTCATTTGTCTCCTTTAGTCTAAAGTTGTTCTTCATATTAGTTTTGCCCCAGTGGCCATCAGATAATTAACTTGTACTTATCTTTACACTTGGTGGACTGTTAATCCTTTTCAATGATGCCAAAAGGAAAATACTAACTTTATATGTAAGGACCAGGTGGGTGGGTGTATGTGTGCTCGTGTGGTGTATGATGATAGGGGGAAGTATGGTAAGGTATAGTGACGGGGGAAACAAACATGTGTAGGAAAAGTGACAGGGGGAAACAAACATATGCTCAGAGTTTTTGCTGTAAATGAAAAAAAGGGATCAGGTTCCTATATTGCATAATGGAGAAAGCATGATGAAAGGGGGAACATTCATCTTCAAAGTGGTAATCACACTGATTAAATGTGATGGATGTGCTCAAAGATGTATGGTTGGTTTGTCATCATCTAAAAGGAGGGAAATTACTATATGTAGTTTTAATGATGAGCAGCTAACTGCAAGTGACCAGGTCTCTAGATATGCATGGTACAGTACAGTTGGCACGCATTTGCATAGCTTTGTCCATTTATGTAACTAACTTGCAGGTGCTGCTTGTACTAAATAGGAGACCTGATCCAATGATATTTTAGCCCTAATCATCACTCAGCTATAAAAGCAAAAAGAGGCCTCTTTATCAAATAGTTTTTAAAAAATACAAAGAGTGAAGAGAGACAGCAAAAACCCTATTTTAACACTAATCAAGTTCTTAGCTGTTTATGTGTGCTTAAATATAATTTGTTCTTGAGTGAGTTCTGACTTATAAGGGCAATGAACTTTTCTCTTTGAGTAGAGAGTGCTTAGGTAGAGTTGCCTAAGTTTTGATACTAATTATCTTGTAATAGAGTTATTACAAGCGAAAGGAACCTAGAGTTAGGTTCCAGTGAAGGCTATAATCAAGTGCTTGATTATAGTGTGTGTTGATGTGCTTGTGAGGTCAAGATGTGGATTGTCCCTTCCTTGAGCAAGAGGGTTTCCACAATAAAATCTTATGTTTTTACTCTACTTGCATTGTTTCTTGATTCCTGGTTAGTTTACTTTATTTTTCCTGTGATTGACTTTGAGGGACCTAGTCCCTCGCTGTGTGGTGCAAACCCAAGGGTTCCAACAATAATCGCCTAACCCTTTCTACCCCAAAACTTTTTACACTATCCACCTTTTTCTACTTCAACCATTCCCCATATTTCCCTATCTTTTTGTTTAACATTTACGAATCAATTCAAAGACATCATTTTATTTCTTCACTTCTTTGACTTTTTCAAGACATTTTGTACCTATAAGCCCTTCTTAGCCTTCTAGTCATCTAGTTTCTCTTAAAGTTCTATGCTCTAGGCTATTTAACTTTATCATCAAACACATCTCTTGTCTTTTAAGCACATGAGTTGACAACCTTTCAAATACCTTTCATGGATCATCTTAGCATACAACATCCTTTCCCTAAACTAGGAATTTGAATTACTCTTACATTTTTCTCCCAAATACGCAACCCCTCAAAACTTAGGCTTTTATCTATAATCCATTTTTTAGAATCATGTGATGCATCAATGGAGGTTAATTAACAGAAGAGATATTTTTAAAAGGGTTTAGGTGTTTTAGCATGGTTATAATTACAATCATAAAGAAAGATGGGGGGAAAGGATCAAATAGGTTAACTAGGGAACAATGTTAAGGTGGGAATTTTGCTATGTGATGGGTTAAAATGGCCTCGGGTCTCTCTCCAAACCAAGCTTACCTAGAATTTTAATTTGAATACACTTGGGGAAAGTTTTAGACTACACATATGCACAAGAATTATGCATACATCTCACTACATAAGGCATCATACTCATAGAGCAAAAGTTAGCCCTCCAGCTAATTTGAGTAATTTTAGCTTCATAAGTTACTCCAAGTCAAAGACTCATCCTTGTAAAGAGAGAGACAAAAATTGAATTTAATGGTCACATTTGAAAGAAAGCTAAAAAATATCCTTGATTTTTTGCACTCCTGGAATTCCATTCTCTAAAACCCAATATGACTCATGGGTACGAGTCGTATGTTGGTGTACAACTGGTACGATCCTAGCATATGCTGACCAGTATTAGTTGGTGGGATGTTTTTGGTTACTGAAATGGGTACAACTTAGGGGTATGAGTCGTAGGGCTTGGTATGAGTCATATCACGAACTCGTATAGTAGGCAATTTTGATCTTCCTGATATTTCATTCTGCCAGGGATACGGGTCATGGGTATAGATCACATGCTGGAGTTACGACTTGGTTAGATGAGTTGTATACTATACATTGTCTGATCCAAGGGTGAGGCTTGTATATGAGTAGTGGATACCAATCGTATTGGTTGGGTATGACTCGTATGGGTCTGTCGTATCCCTGTGATAGGATTTTGTATAACTTAAGTGGGGGTATTTTGGACATTCCCTACTTACCCTAATTAGTACCCACAACTTCTTATACACTTAGGAGATTATTTACCCTATTATTCTATTCATGAACGCTTAGGAACAATTCTAAAATACTCCATAATTCTCTCAAGAGCTTTTGGGGCAAGAGAGCTAGGGTTTCTACTAAAGGATTACTTTGGTATTTGTCTTGGTGATTTAATTCAATTATCTCCTTGGTTTAAGGCATGTTTCTCTTTCCTCATTTTAATTTCAACTATAGGCATGGTTTAAATGATTGATTTCATGGATTTACTATTTTATAATTATAGTTTTCAACTATTATTTGGGGGTTTTTATATTAAATACTTGGTTAAGTTCCTATGGTTTTAATATTATGTTTTTATATGCATTAATGGTGGTTTGAACAATTGGATTACATGGGAATGGCTTAATGGTCTTGGGAATTGGTTTTGGATAGATTATTCCCCCAATGTGTTTGATAATATGCTTATAAAGATATGTTCGTTGCATTGACTTATTTTAATGGAACTCTTGCATGTTTTAAACTTGGTAAAGGAATTATGCATGGTTTAAATGCTTTTGAAAGATTAAAGGCTAAATGGTTATTCTTGTGGGGAGCATGGAAGTCTCCCATGTCATTTAATATAGTGTTTGAAAGGGTACTTGAAAGCCCCTTTAAACCTAAAAATGGTTGGCTATGGATGATACTTACAAGTAAGAGTTGGTATGACGATACCAATATCAATAGTCATGGTTAATAAATGGATAATGGTTTAGTTATTTGGAAATTATTTTAAATTGGGCATTAATAATAGGGTTTGTAGAAAAGTTGTAGAAGGTGGAGGTCCCAGGGGGGACTAAAAATGTAAACTCATATTTGTCGATATTAAGATTAGTCTTAGTGGACCGTATATATAATATCACATTATTGGGGGATGTACTATTCATCCCATAGGATACTTTCCTGGTCATACGGCTACACGCACTGGGGCTCTTTCAGCAGGGGAGCTGAACCCATAGAGCTCATGGGTGGTTTAGGACGGCCAAGCTATAGAGCCCAGGTAATGGTTTTAAAGGCATGCTAAACCTGGTCCCCTTTCCCGACATGGTTACATATATATATGTATTATTTTGTGCATTGGATGATTTGAATTGGTTTTATAACTGGCATTATTTTATCCTTATCTTGAGATTCATGTGAGCAGTCACTCGCTAATCCCATCTATTGGTGGCTATATACCCACGTTATGCTGGAACCAGCCATTCTACTCCCCCTACATAGTAATTTACTCGGGGACAACATTTGGAGTGAAGTAGTGAGCTTTCATTCTTTCAGAAGGCATCATTTCATATTATGGATATTGTTAGACATTTTAACTTAATTCTAGATATTAGTTTTGGCCATGGTTGGGGGCATATCCTAATCGGATATCATTACTCTTTTGCATAGAGGCTTTGTGGTACTTCGGGGGATTGGTGTAGGCGGGATCGGTAGAGGTGTCAACCTTAGCATTGGTATTGATATTGAGGCTAGCATCATCAGACATGATTTCTCACTGTTCC
>JAPEIP010000005.1:85533103-85570432 GCA_026120095.1 Capsicum chinense | reverse complement strand
TGAACTAAGAGAGTGTTTAGGGTGATTGATTCATCCAAAATGGATGTTTAGGAAGCAACAAAAACTTATATAGTGAAAGGTCTTAGGGTTTTGTAGAGGTGTCATATTTTGAAATAGTTGATTTTAAAGGACCTGGTCCCTAGAAATCCATATCAGAAAAAGAAGTTTCAATAGAATGACTAATATGTGAATTAGTGTCTCTTTTAAAATTTGTCTTTATTCAGGAGACAAGTATCCATGATAATGTAGGTGCATGCCAATCTATCTCAGCTCCAAACTGTTACAGGTATACACCCAAGGGGACAGCTTTGGAAATGGACAAATGTGGCAAGCACAAATTTGAAAAATTCACCCAAAGAGTGACTTGGTCTCATCTCTCATGTTAGTTCATATAAAGGATGCTCTAATAATAATCATAAAATGTTGTCTAAATATGCCTTGTGTATTTTTCTTCTCCACAAAAGCAATCAGTCCCAGTTTACAAAATTAAGACACACTTTGTAAGTTCAGACATGTCATTTGAAAAGTAACCTATTTTTAACAATCGACACCTCTTTAAACCATCATATTGGATCTTCACTCATCCTATTTATACAATTTTAACTTATCATCCAATATCGACTCTCATCTCTAACCCAACTGGTCTCAGTTTATCTTTCTCACCCTCAAAATCATATGACTGATAATTTTACCTCCTCAAACCTAGCTAACGGTTCTAAGCTAGACAACACTCTATAAAATCAAGATAAACATTACCAATACTCTGATCGTTCAATAACAAAAGTCATAGAAAGCATTATCTAGAGTTTCCAATTTGAAACTGAGTCAACTTTATCCACTGAGTTATCTTTACAAGATTTGAAACAACAAAATAAGTTAGTTCTTGTTAAACCTTTCTCCAACCTAGAAAGTTATGTTAAACCAATCATGGTAAAGTATCCAAATTGAGGCTTTGGGTCACCAATTGGACAGGAAAACCTTGAACCTAAGATTTGTTACTCCTTAGAAAGCTAAAAAGTACCTAAAAATTCTCAAATCCTTGTTATGTCAGAAGAACTCAAAAAGGCTGATACTTTTGAAAATTTACAAGAACCAGAATCTCCTACTCCCTCAGATTAAAACTGTATCTTTTCTTAGTTATTTGGTGAAGAAATACAACTAAAAATAGTTGACATTTCCTACAATGAAAAATGGGTGGCTAAAAATTTACTTTTGTTTGCACATGATACCAAGGAAAGCTATGGTAATGAAAAATTATAAGAAGTAAGTAATAAGGAAGATAAAAATAAAGATGAAGTGCCTTTGAGATGGTCTAAGTAGAAGCTAAGAGAAAGCACACGAGATGAGAAAAAAGTAAAATCTGAGGTGAAAGAATCTAGATCTTACTGCACTAAAAGTGACTTCTACCATGAAAAAAAGAAAGCACATGTAAACTAGTGTAATAGAGGTGAAAAAAGGTATTAAATTTGTGGATATTGGGGAGGGGGTGAGGACACGAGTTTAATAGTTTCTACTGCTACTAAAAAAGGAAGAATAGAAGTTGAGGATAATGAGAGGACTAGGTCCTCTAAGTCAAAGTCTGGTAGCTCTACTGGAATGTAAAAGATACATATAGCTATCAAGAAAAGAAAAGACTCTAAGGGACCTGGTCCCAAGAAAATAAAACTAATAAAGAAGGAGAGCCAACAAAGGAAAGAAAGAAAAATGAGTAAAAGAAAGACCTGTTTAGAGAAAGGAGGATTTGGAACCTAAAAACACAGAAGGTTCTATCTGGGAGAGTGTTTTATCTAAAAATTTATGAAAAACCAGGGATGGTAGAACTAGTAGAGTATCGAGGTATCAGGTTTAGTTGCACCTGCTTGAAGAATAAACTCTTGTTGTCTTTGAAGATGAGGTAAGAGAATTCTACCACTCTCTCAAATTCTCAAATGAGGGTTAATTTTTGACTACATAATTATAGGGAAAGGTTCTTTAAAGGATCCTAGATGTACCTATTTTAGGGGTAAGAACTATAGTAAATCAATAGCCTACCACTAATTCATGATTGAGGCATTAAAGGTAAGAGGGACCTGAACAGCTGTAGTAGTTTGTAAAAAGTAATTATCAGCTGGAATTTGAGTTGATCAACAAGGTACTGTGGCCAAGGTCTGAAAAAAGAACAATTGCCTCCAGTGTTGACTTGTTCTTGATTGAATCCCTGAGCAAGTTTGAATTGATAAGTCTTCAAACCCTAATGATATAGAATATACATAAAGTGATTAATGAAAAGGAAGGCAAACATTAAATGTCATATGGATATCTATTGAACAAGGTGTTTGAATATTATGGTGTGCATGGAACTAATAAAACACCTGGAACAGCCAAATAAATGATTATCCTGACAACCCTCATGGAGAATGAATTCTTAGAGTGAAAAGCTGGATCTGTGTTTTAAGTGTCTGAGTTTCTAGCTATTCAAATAAAGTTGGGAAAGGAAATAGAGGAATTAATGATCAAGTTGGATGCCAAAGATGCTAAAATAGTACTCCTAAAGTTTCAGAATCAGAAATTATCCTTTGAGGGACCAAGTGCCACTGATGAACTTGTAGGTAAAAATGCAAAACTCAAGCAAAAGTGGCAGAAATGACTGGTGAAGCTCAAAAACTGAATGCTAAAGTAAAGGATCTCACCAAATAGTTGTTGGATGCCCACAATACTGAAAATGGGAAAATGGAGATGTTGCTTAAGTCTTTTTCCCCTAAACCTCCCTCTACCTAAGCCTTTTTATCCTTGTCCTCTAATCAACCCTGTGTCAGTTTCTTGACTTGATTCTAATTTTGGCCTTTACAGACAGTTTTTTTATGTTGATTATTTTAGCTTGCTGCACTGGTGCTAACTTTTATGATTGAATGAATTCTTTTTTGTGCCTCATTTGTCTCATTCAGTCTAAAGTTGTTCTTTATGTTAGTGTTGCCCCAGTGGCCATGATATAATTAGCTTGTACACATTTAAATACTGGCTTCATATTTAAATACTAGGTCGGTGGGTGTATATGTGCTCATATGGTGCATGCTGATAGGGGGAAGTATGGTAAGGCATAGTGACTAGGAAAATAAACATATATAGGAATAGTGATAGGGGGAAGTAAACATGTGCTCCGAGTTTTTACTGTAAATGACAAAAAGGGATTAGGTTCCTGTGTTGCGTAATGGAGGAAGCATGATGATAGGGAGAATATTCATCTTTAAAGTGTAATCACACTGATTAAATGTGATGGATGTGCTCAAATTTATATGGTTGGTTTGTCATCATCTAAAAGGAGGGAAATTGCTATATGTAGTTTTAATGATGAGCAGCTAACTGCAAGTGACCAGGTCTCTAGATGTGCACAGTATAGTACAGTTGGCACGCATTTGCATAGCTTTGTCCATTTGTGTAACTAACTTACAGGTTTTGCTTGTACTGAATAGGAGACCTGATCCAAAAAGATTTCATCCCTAATCATCACTTAGCTATAAAAGCAAAAAGAGGCCTCTTTATTAAATAGTTTTTGGAAAATACAAAGAGTGAAGAGAGACAGCAAAAACCTTATTTCAACACTACTCAAGTTCTTAACTGTTTATGTGTGCTTAAATATAATTTGTTCTTGAGTGAGTTCTGACTTGTAAATGAATTACTCATGTTATAAGGGCAATGAACTTTTCTTTTTGAGTAGAGAGTGCTTAGGTAGAGCTGCCTAAGTTTTGATACTAATTAGCTTGTAATTTAGTTATTACAAGTGAAAGGAACCTAGAGTTCGGTCTCAGTGAAGGCTGTAATCAAGAGTTTGATTATAGTGTATGTTAAGGTTCTTGTGAGGTCAAGATGTGGATTTTCCCTTCCTTGAGCAAGGGGGTTTCCACGTTAAAATCTTGTGTTTTTACTCTTCTTACACTGTTTCTTGATTCCTGGATAGTTTACTTTATTTTGCCTGTAATTGACTCTGAGGGACCTGGTCCCTCACTTTATGGTGTAACCCCAAGGGTTCCAACAATAATTGCTCAACCCTTTCTACCCCCAAAATTTTTTAAACTGTCCATCTTTTTATTTTTCAACCATTCCCCATATTTCCCTATCTTTTTGTCTAACATTTACCAATCAATTCAAAGATATCATTTTTTTCTTCACTTCTTTGACTTTTTCAAGAGATTTTCTACCTATATGCCCTTCTTAACCCCTCAGTCATCTAATTTCTCATAAAGTTCTATGGTCTAGGCTATTTAACTTTATCATCAAGCACATCTCTTGTCTTTTAAGAACATGAGTTGACAACCTTACAAATACCTTTCATGGATCATCTTAGCATTCAATATCCTTCCCTTAAACTAGGAATTTGAATTACTCTTACATTCTTCTCCCAAATATGCAACCTCTCAAAACTTAGGCTTTTGTCTATAATCTATTTTTTTAGAATCATGTGATGCGTCAATAGAGGTTAATGAACAAGAGAGATATTTTTAAAAGGGTTTAGGTGTTTTAGCATGGTTATTATTACAATCATAAAGAAATATGGGGAAAAGGGACCAAATAGGTTAACTAGTGAACAATGCTAAGGTAAGAATTTTGCTATGTGATGGGTCAAAATGGCCTTGGTTCACCCTCCAAACCAAGCTTTCCTAGAATTTTTATTTGAATACTCTTGGGGCAAGTTTTAGACTACACATATGCGCAATAATTATTCAAATATGTCACCACACATGGCATCTTACTCATAGAGCAAAAGTTAGCCCTCTAGCTAATTTGAGTAATTTAAGCTTCATAAGTTACTCCAAGTCAAAGACTCATCCTTGTAGAGAGACAGCCAAAAATTAAATTTATTAGTCTAATTTGAAAGAAAGCTCAAAAATATCCTTGATTTTTTGCACTCCTGGAATTCTATTCTCTGGACCTAATATAACTCATGGGTATGAGTCGTATGTTGGTGTACGACTGGTATGGTCCTGTCATATGCAGACCAATATTAGTTGGTGGGATGTTTTTGGTCACTGGAATGGGTACTACTTAGGGGTATGAGTCATAGGGCTTGGTACGAGTCGTATCAAAGACTCGTATTTTGGGCAGTTATGAGCTTTCTGGTATTTTATTCTGCCAGGGATACGGGTCATGGGTATAGATCATATACTGGGATTACAACTTAGCTAGATGATTTGTATACTAGACATTGTCTGATCCATGGGTGAGGCTTGGATATGAGTGGTGGGTACCAATCGTATTGGGTAGGTATGACTCATATGGGTCGGTCGTGACAAAATTTTGTGCAACTTTAGTGGGGGTATTTTGGATATTTCCCTACTTACCCTAATTCGACCAACAACTTTTAATATAATTAGGAGGTTATTTACCCTATTATTCTATTCATTAACACTTAGAAAAAATTCCAAAACACTCCATAATTCTCTCAAGAGCTTTTGGGGTAAGAGAGTTAGGGTTTCAACTAAAGGATTGCTTTGGTATTTTTCTTGGTGACTTCCTTCCATTATCTCCTTGGTTTAAGGCATGTTTCTCTTCCCTCATTGTAATTTCAACTAAAGGCATGGTTTATATAATTGATTTTATGGTTTTACTATTTCATGATTATAATTTTCAACTATTATTTGTGGGTTTTGATATTAAATACTTGGTTAAGTTCCTATGGTTTTAATTATGTTTTTATATACATTAATGGTGGTTTGACCAATTGGATTACATGGGAATGGTTTAATGGTCTTTGGAATCCATTTTGTATAGATTATGCCCCCAATGTGTTCGATAAAATGCTTGTAAAGATATGTTTGTTGCATTGACTTCTTTTAATGGAACTCTTGCACGTTTTAAACTTGGTAAAGGAATTATGCATGGTTTAAATGGTTTTGAAAGGCTAAAGTCTAAATGGTTATGCTTGTAGGGAGCATGGAGTCTCCCAAATTATTTAATATGGTGTATGAAAGGGCATTTAAAAGTCCCCTTAAACCTAAAAATGGTTGGCTAGGGATGATACTTACAAGTAAGAGTTGGTATGACGATACCAATATCAATAGACCTGGTTAATAAATAGATAATGGTTTAGTTATTTGGAAATTGATTTTAATTGGGAATTAATGATGGTGTTTGTAGCAAAGTTGTGGAAGGTGGTGGTCCTAGGGGAGATTAAAATTGGAAACTTGTATTTATCGATATGAGGATTAGTCTTAGTGGACCGTGTATTGGTGGATGTACTATTTATCCTATAAGATACTTCCCTGGTCGTATGGCTACACGCATTAGGGATCTTTCTGCAAGAGAGCTGAACCTATATAGCTTGTGGGTGATTTAGGATGGCCAAGCTACAGAGTCCAGGTAATGGTTTTAAGGGCATGCTAATCCCAGTCCCCTTTCCTGACATGGTGTTATATATATATGTATTATTGGGTGAATTGGATGATTTGAATTGGTTTTATAACTAGCATTAGTTTATCCTTATCCTGAGATTCATGCTAGCAGTCACTCGCTAATCCTATCTATTAGCGGCTATATACCCATGTTATGTAGGAACCAGCTGTTCTAATCCTCCTATATAGTTATTGACTCGAGGATAACATTTGGGCTAAAGTGGTGATCTTTTATTCTTTTAGAAGGAATCATTTCATGTTATGGATATTGTTAGACATTTTGATTTTATTCTGGATATTAGTTTTGTCCATGGTTGGGGGCATATCCCAACCGAATATCATTACTCTTTTGGATAGAGGTTTTGTGGTACTTTAAGGGGTTGGTATGGGCGGGATCGGTAGAGGTGTCAGCCTTAGCATTGGTATTGATATTGAGGCTGGAATCATCAGAGATGATTTCTCACTGTTCCATCATATTATATTTTTGAATTATTTATATTAAATTTTATCTAACTTATTTGGTTGTGGCCTGGTTTATAGCTTATAGTTTGGTCGGTATGGTTGGGCATTTGGTGTGGTACGGTTAGACGTTGAGCCGATCATGGTTGTGACCCTATCACAGAGTCTTAGTGAGAATATTTATGCTATTTTGTTATATGTTTGGAATTCAACCCATCAAAGGCTGTGTAAACCGCTTGGGGTTAGGTAACAAGGGGCAGTCCTCAATCTTGAATGGACTTGGGATGCCAATTATGACAAGGCTCATGGTTGGGTCATGTCAAGTTGGTATCAGAGCCTAAGTTCATGGTCAATTAGGAGTCCATAAAGCCATGCCGAGTAGAGTCACTTTTAGCGGTGTGAAGTGCACCACACTCATAAGGAAAAGGCTACAAGACATTTAGGAATATTTTACTTTCTTGGTATTCTATCTTCAAGCTTGAATTTTCAGTCCTGGAATCTTCTCTAATCCTTGTTTGCTTGTCTATCAGATACTGCCTCCTACATCTGGAATAAAAAAAATTCTTCTGTCCCATCTGGGGATAATGCTGAAGGGGTACGTCCTACGTATGGAGTATATCTTTGATCTCATGGTCCTCTTCCTGATGGTGTTGGAGTTCCTTCTATTTTGGCTAGTTCTCCTCAGGTCGCTCAGGGCAACGTGATGAACGCAAAATTTCATCTATCTATTAATGTTATTGCCCAATTAGTTGCTGCTCAGGTTGAGCTTCTTAGATGAGATGGAGAGAATCTTTCAGGTGATGTATGCTACTAAAATGGAAGGGGTTAACTTTGCATCTTGTCAGCTCAAGGATGTTTCTTATCAGTGGTATGAGGAGTGGTATAGGGATAGAGGTGATATGGACAAGAAAGGATTATGGGAGGCCTTCCCTAATACCTTTTAGGATCGGTTCTTTCCTCAAGAGTTGAAAAGGAGTTTATGAATCTCTGGCACGAGAGGATGCCAGTGAAGAAATATTCTTTGAAGTTCCATTAGCTATCATGGTATGCTCCTGACTTAGTGGTTGATATGAGGTCGAGAATGAAGGAGTTCACTTTTGGGTTAAATAGAGATTTAATTTTGGAGAGCAAGATTGCCTTGATTATTAAAGATATAAACATCTCGAGGTTGATTGTTCATATACGACAGGTTAAGGATGAGAAGAGGAAGTAGGCGGAGTTTGGGGATAGGCAGGGAAAAAGGAACATTTTTCTGATCTGGGAGGTGCTTAGGATCAGGGTGGTAGAGATGGCGGCAAGTGGTAGAAAAAGAAGTAGGGAGTTATGGTTCTTACTTTTCTTTTAGTGCTCTTTACAAGTTGGGCGACAGACGTTATCATGGTGGTGAAAATTCTCGGGCACATGTTGCCCAATCTTAGGCGAGCAAAGGTCAGTCAGCTTCTTCTTGTCCTCCTTGTCATTTTTATAGTCGTCCTCATTGGGGTTATTGCGATGAAGAAAGGGACAAATGTTGTAAGTACAACTAGGTACGCCATCGACTTAGGGATTATCTAGTCAATAAGGTTACCACGGGGGAGAATAAGATTCTTGTGGCTTCATCTTCTGCTCCAGCACCTGGTGGTGTGGCATTTACTTCTGTTACTACTTCTGGTTCTAGTGTTGGTCAAAACATATTGTATGCTTTGGCGTTATGACAGGAATTTTAGGTATCATATGATGTCATTACTAGTATGTTACATCTTTTCTCTCATGACATATATTGTTTGCTTTATTCGGGGTCCATTTTTTCTTATGTGACTCCAAATGTAGATGTGTCTTTTGATTTTGATCCAAACATTATTTTGGATCATTTTTCTGTTTCTACCCTGGTAGGTAACTCGGTTATTGCTAAGAGAGTCTATAGGGGGTGTGTGGTATCTATTGGTGGCAAGCAAACCTTTGTGGATCTGTTTGAGTTGGATATGGTGGAATTCGATGTATTTTGGGTATGAATTGGTTGTATTCTTGCTACGCGTCTTTGGATTGTCGGACCCATAAGGTTATCTTTATGTTCCTTGGTGAACCGATTATAGAATGGGAAACTAGTTCCTTAGCTCCTAGGGCGAGGTTTATTTCTTATCTTAGAGCTTAGAGGTTAGTCTCCAAAGGTTATCTTTATCACTTGGTCTAGGTTAAAGATTCTAATCAGAAAGTGCTTCTTTGTCTTCGGTCCCTATGGTTAATCAATTTCTAGAGGTTTTTTTGGATAATATTCTTGGTGTTCCTCCAGATAGGGAAATAGAGTTTGGTGTTGATTTGCTTCTGGACACTCATCTAATTTCTATTTCTCCGTAAAGAATGACTCTGGCTAAGTTGAAGGAACTTAAGGATCAACTTAAGGATCTTCTAGATAAGGCGTTTATTCATCCTAGTGTTTCTCTATGGGGTGAACCGATGTTGTTTGTGCGCAAGAAGGATGGTTCTCTTCGGATCTACATTGACTACAGGCAATTGAACAAGGAGACGGTCAAGAACAAGTATTCTCTTCCTCTGATAGATGACTTGTTTGACCAGTTGCAAGGTGCAAAGTTCTTCTCTAAGATAAATCTTCGGTCTGGGTACAATCAGCTTAAGATTAGGGAGGTGTATATCCCTAAGATGACTTTTTGTACTTGGTATGGGCATTTTGAGTTCTTGGTGATGTCGTTTGGGTTGACTAATGCTCCGACAATATCTATGGACTTGATGAATAAGGTGTTCAGGCAGTATTTGGATCTCTTCGTCATTGTGTTTATTGCTGACATTATGGTTTATTCGAAAAGTGATGTGGATCATGCTAATCACCTCTGTGTAGTGTTGTAAGACCTTAAAGGAACAACGGTATGGCCTATGGTGTTGCAGCCTTGTTTATGGCCTATGGTTTGGTCGGTATGGTTGGGCGATTGGAGTGGTACCATTGGACTCAATTGAGTTGGTTATGGTTGTGACCCTATCCCAGAGTCTTAATGAGAACATTTACGCTATCTTGTTATATGTTAAGAATTCAGCCAATTAAAAGTTGTGTAAACTGGGTGGGGTTGGGTAACAGGGGGCGATCCCCAAGCTCGGATGGAATTAGGATTCCCATTACGACAAGGCCCGTGGTTGGGTCGGGTCATTTTCTCAAAATCATTCGATTTCTCGCCAATGATATTTTGAAAGTATTATTGAACTTTTTCCTCTTCCTAAATAATTGAAGAAAAACTTAGGTGAATGCAATGCAACATTATCATTACACTTCATGGGATTCTTTCCTCATAACTTCACATATCACCCATTTAGCTCATAAGACCCTCATGGCACCAATAGTAACATAAACGAACCTATACCCTTAATAATGGCTAATATATGATAGGGCAAGGCAAGCATTCATGTCTTATCGGGTTACTCAGACTTCACCCGGGGATGCTATGATAAGCATATTTATCGATCAAACCATAGATGCAACATTCATC
Source organism: Capsicum chinense (assembly GCA_026120095.1). NCBI lineage: Eukaryota > Viridiplantae > Streptophyta > Magnoliopsida > Solanales > Solanaceae > Capsicum > Capsicum chinense. The sequence goes on along the minus strand of JAPEIP010000005.1, from coordinate 85,560,135 downwards.
AACAATCTCAACCAAAAACCATTTGTTATCCAACATTTAAGATTGATTGGGCTAAAAACTATGCTTCAAAAATGATTACATAATGCCCCAAGAGAGTTCACGTTAACCTTTACAAGCATATAAGTCATTCCTCTCTTATCGACATTTTAACAAATATGTGGTGTGCATGAAAGGTAAGAGCTTAAAAAATAGAATAAAAAAACATATGAAAAAAATCAATGCACCAATTGATCACCAAACACACCGTTTGTAATCATACTAACCCAATTAAATCACCTACCACTCAATTAAGCAAACAAACTACAAGTGGGTGTTTTATAGAACACATATAGAGAAGGAATCATATAGAGAAGAACTTCATGAGAAGTGGGAAACATGTAATGCAATTGTGCTTTCCTGGATAATGAACACTGTGAGTGAGAGTATTATCTGGCATTGTTTATGCCACAAATACTTGTGCAGTTTGGGAGGATTTAAAGGAGAGGTATGACAAGGTGAATCATATGTGTATATACCAGTTGCATCACAAAAGTAATATGTACTCTTAAGGTACAGATTCAATCTCAGCCTATTTTACCAAATTGAAGAGTTTATGGAGTGAGTATGATGTACTAATGCCAAATCCTAGTTGTGCTTGCCTTACGTCTAGATAATACTCAGATCATATGTGTCAACTTAGACTTTTACAATTTTTAAGTGGCCTGAATGAGTCCTATGACCAAGCTAGAAGATAGATATTGCTCAAAGGAGTGACTCCTACTTCAATCAAGCTTATTCTATGCTCATAGAGGATGAAATCCAATATTCAGAATGTATGATGACTGTGAATGATAGATCAGAACCACCTACTATGCAAGTGAATCAAAATTATGATTTTGGACAAAGCAACTCTAACTATAGAGGCAAAAAGTGTGATTACTGCCATCTATTGGGTCATACCAAGAAAACTTGCTATAAGTTGGTAGGGTATCCAAATAACTGGAAGAACAGGAAGAAACAAGGCTACAACTCTAATTTTAGATCATAGTATACTGGCAGTAACAACCTATCCACAAATAATGGTGGTAACAACTTTGTAAATACTGGTCACGGGTCTGTTTCTCAGGCTTTAACTATGGTAGCTGGTCAAGTTGATGCTGATAGTTCTAGTCATGAAGTGACTCACACACCAAAGGCCATGCCTCACACATTCACTGAGGAAGAATACACTCAGATTATGACTATGTTGAACAAAGACACAATAGATATGAAACAAGTAAATACGACAAGTATTACTACTTGTTTCTTGTCCAAAGCATGTTCTGGCAGTTGGATTATAGACCCAGGTTCTACATATCATGTGTCTGTAGATAGACACTTGTTCAAAGGAGGTACCAGATTAGACTCCAAGCACGTGGATAAGTTGCACCTTCCAACAGGTGATGAAGTGACAATCTCACACACTGGAGAAGCTCACATTTTTGTAGATAATGTGATCAAAGATGTTCTACATGTTCCAAACTTCAAACTCAATTTGTTGTCTGTTGCCAAGATAACCAAGGAACTTTCATGTTTTATTTCTTTTTATCCTGATTTTTGTATCTTCCAGGACCTCTTCAATGGCAAGGTGGAGGGGATTGGTAGGCAAGAAGGTGGACTATATGTTCTTAAAGGTGGTGGTTGGACAAGAGGTGTTAACAGTCAAGATTAGAAGCCAGCAGATTTATTGCAGAAGTCTCCACTTCCAATTGCATCTTATGGCACCAAAGACTTGGACACCCTGCTGCTCAGGTTCTCAAGTGTTTAGATATTATGAAGAATCCTAGTGATGGAAATATGTTGAATAAATGTTCTGGGTGTCCACTAGCTAAACAAACAAGATTGTCATTCCTTTTAAGTACTACTAGATGCTCTACATGTTTTGAACTTGTACACATAGATTTATGGGGTCCATATAAAACTTCTACTTTTGACAACAAGTATTACTTCTTGACTATGGTAGATGACCATAGTAGATACACTTGGGTGCACCTATTGCAGTTAAAGTCTAAGGTCATAGTGGCCATTAAGACATTTGTTTCCATGATTAAAACTCAGTTTGGCATAATGGTAAAAACCATTAGATCTGATAATGGCACTGAATTTATCAACTCTTAATGTAAGACATTGTTCCAGTCCTTGGGCATACTATATCAGGCCAGTTGTCCTCACACTCTTCAACAGAATGGAGTTGTGGAGAGGAAGAACAGACATATTAAACATAGCTAGAGCCCTCAAGTTTCAGTCTCACTTGCCCATTAAGTATTGGGGACTATGTGTAAAGGCTGTAGTATATCTAATGAACAGGTTACCATCTTCTATTATAAGTGGTAAGATCCTATTTCAGTTGATATTTTCCAAGGATCCCAAGTTGTCACATATGTTTGTGCTATGTCACTATCCTTCCAAGAGTTGATAAGTTCACAAAAAGGGCCAAACGTACAGTCTTGGTGGGATATTCAGAATCTCAGAAGGGGTATTTACTGTTGGATATTACCTCAAAGAAACTATTAGTCAGTAGAGATGTTGAGTTTCATGAAGATACATTTCTTTTTTATTCCTTACCAGCATAAAATACACAAGCTTCCTCATCTGGAGAAAATATTACTGACTTCTTGATTCCTACAGATGAAGAAATATTTCATGAAACAAATACTGAGAGTGTTACTGAAGGAGCTCCAACTGAGGAGGATGGCATTTCTGATGCTGAAGTTCTTGGTGCAGCTTCACCTGGCACCACTCATGAAGAAATATGTCAAGATAACTGTTTCTTGCCTCAACCCTTTTCCAGTAGACCTGCGCGAACAAGCAAACCACCAGTGTGGATGCATGATTATATTGATACTTCTCAAAATCAGGGATGCAAACATCCATTAGCCAACAACTTGTCTTATTAAAATCTGAGTCCTACTTATCAGTGCTATATATCCAAATTCTACACTTTAACTGAGCCTCGGCACTATAAATAGGCTGTAACAGATGAAAGGTGGGTGGAAGCTATGAAATAAGAGGTTCAAGCCTTAGTATCTAACAACACATGGGTCATTGTTGATCTACCTAAAGGGAAAAATACTGTTGGTTCCAAGTGGATATACAAAATCAAATATCTTGCAAATGGTAAAGTGGAGAGGTTCAAAGCAAGGTTAGTGGCTAAAGGATATAGCCAACAAGAAGGGTTGGACTATCATAAAACCTTCTCACCAGTGGCTAAGATGGTTACAGTCAGAAGTGTGATTGCACTAGCTGCATCCAAAGGTTGGAATCTTCATCAAATGGATGTGCATAATGCATTACTCCAAGGGGATCTTAAGGAGAAAGTTTACATGGAAATGCCTGAAGGATTTAGAAGATGGGGTGAGCATAAGGTGTGTAAGTTGATCAAATCCTTGTATGGTCTTAAGAAAGCCTCCAGGTAGTGGAATCTTAAGCTTACTCATGCCTTACTTGATGCTGGTTTTACCCAAAGTGCACATGATTATTCCCTATTCACCCTGCATCAAGGTAATGATACTATTATAGTTCTTGTTTATGTTGATAATTTACTAATCACTGGAAGCAGTGCCTCCTTGATCAATGCTACCAAAATCAAGTTGCATCAGCAGTTTAAGATGAAAGACTTGGTGGATCTCAAGTAGTTTTTGGGTATTGAAGTTTTAAGATCAACATCAGGGATCATTCTGAACCAAAGGAAGTATATTCTAGAGTTGATTGCTGAAACAGGTCTTAGTGGTGCTAAGCCTGCTATTACTCCCTTAGAGTCTAATGCTAGGCTCACGTCTATTGAGTATGATCAAGAAATAGGTGCACAAGGTGATGAACTATTGTATGATATTTCCTCTTACCAAAGACTTGTTCGGAAGCTTATGTATGTCACTATTACAAGGCTAGACATTAACTTTGCTGTCCAGACTCTCAGCCAATTCTTGCAACATTCCAAGAAGTCTTACTGGGAAGCAGCTATTAGGGTAGTCAGGTACCTAAAAAATTCTATTTGCCAAGGTGTCTGGTTAAAGGTTGAACCTGCTAATACTTTGACTTGCTGGTGTGACTCTGATTGGGCTGCCTTTTCAAACACTAGAAGATCAGTTACTAGTTATGCTATTCACTTTGGTGAATCACTCATATCAGGGAAGTCCAAGAAGCAACACACTATTTCTAGGAGTTCTGCTGAAGCTGAGTACAAAAGCATGGATTCAGCAGTTGCAGAACTCACTTGGCTGGTTGGATTATTTCAGGAACTTAAGGTCCCTATCAACCTCCCCATTTCAGTTTATAGTGACAGTAATTTGGCCATTTGCCTTGCCAACAACCCTGTGTTCCATGAAAGAACCAAACACATTGAGATTGACTGTCATTTTATTAGGGACAAAATTAAGGATGGATTGATTAAGGCCCTACATATTCACTCTACAGATCAACTTGTTGATCTGCTTACCAAGGGCCTAAGTCTTGCTCAACATGCCCACTTACTTAGCAAGCTTGGTGTACTAAATGTTCTGTACCCTGCAACTTGAGGGGGAGTGTTTTGGAACATACACGACTACCTGTTCCACTGATGTGTAATACTGATAGGAGTAGGCATTCAACTAGTTAGGAGTTTATTGCTGAGTCAGCTGTATAAGTTGTTAGAGGTTGTTAGACAATGATAAGTGAGTGACAATGAGCTATCAAATAGAGTGTTCTAGAAATAAGGTAGTTATTAGATATTTTGTTGCCTATATAAGGCACAACAATCTGATTGTAGCAAACAAGTTTTGAAGCATTTATAATTTTGATTCTTCTCCTCTTCTTAGCTCCATCAATGGAGTCTTAGCAAAGTATTTTCACAGTATACACCATTAATGAAGCACACATGCTGTCAAAATATTTGTTTACTGTCAATCTAGAGATACTAGTCTCGATAATTTGAGATATCAAAAAAATTAAGCTTCTAGTATCGATAATTTGAGACATCACATAAATCAAGTTTCCAAAGACCCTCAAGAAAAACCCACATGATAGCGACAAAAGTTTTTGGTGTGAGTTCCATGGGACACAAGGCCAATACATGAAGGACTGTCATCACCTTTGAGAGGTGGTCGTTGAGGTAATGAAAAGCGAACACCACAAGGAATTTCTAAGCAAAAAGTAAAGGACAACTACGGGAAAGGAATTGAAGGTAACTTAGCGCAAATAGAATCAGAAGCTCCTTGAAAGATGATTAACTGATCTGTAACCTAAATAAGACAGGTAACCATCCTCTTTTTGTTTTATTTTAATCTAACAACCCTTTCCATAAGTATTTTTTAAGACTTGTTTGAAAAAATTTGGATGCAACAACGAAAAATTTGGACGAACAAGCTACACTCTTTTTTCTTTCGTCTAATTTTTATCCCAAAAAGGATTTTTATGGAAAGGTTTTTAATGATGTAGCAGTAAGGACTTTCAAGGGAAAATTAGGGAAAATTATTTTTTTTCTCTCTTGTTGCTAGGACAGTGACCGATAATAGTTGAATTAATGAAAAAACATAAAGAGATAAGCATATGTCTATGCTATTTGTTTTGAATTGTATTTCAATTTTTTGGAATATAATTTCCTAGTCAAATCACAAATTGGTTGTTAATGGCTAGGTCTTTGATGATAGAATATTTACTCTACAAGAGCCAAAAAAGAAGACCCTACTGACGATCTTATCGAACCCTGTAGGGAAATGAGGTTATGATGTTAGAAGCTTATATGAATGGACTTAAAAGAAGTTTGCCCAACCTAATATAAGTACTTGGGACTCACTTCGATATACGTAAGTGTCTGCTCTATAGCCTCGTTAGGAGAAATTATCTTGGAAACCATGTGGATTGATCATCCGATCGTGGAAAAACTCGAGACCAAGTCACCACATGCTCGACTTAAGAAGCCCGAGTGGGAAGGCATAATTAAAATGAATCAATGTGAATATCTTTTTATCATTCACAAAAAAAATGGTTCTCTGAGTTGATATCAGCTATAAGGAGATTTAATACTCGAAGGCTACACACTAAACTATCTAGAAGACGTTCAAAAACTCCTTAATGTACTATGGTATATATGACTAAAAACCCTAATAGTCGAACTAAGACTGACTGAAATGATGTAAACATTGACACAAACAACTGAGCACTTACTAAGTCATTATTAAATATACAGACCATAGCATGGATATGAATACATGAGAGGCACCCACAAAAAGGGAAACCTTCACCAAAAAAAATGACATGAACAAAATTTTTATATAGACACATGTATGTGAAAACTCGTTTCAGAGCTAACAAGTACAAAGTTTGTTAGATAAAAATAAATCAGTAAAAATGGTCTTTCATAAAACAAATGATAAGTACTCCCAAAACAATAAAAGAGACTTCAACACCCTATCTCAAGGGCATAATCTATTTTTTCTCATAAATTAGGGAATTTCCCAAGTACTCCTCATCGACGAGCTCAATGTAGGCTTGTATCCAGATCGTGATCCACTATAAAGTAAGCAAGCTCAAGTAAGATAGCATTTTCACCCAAAGATGACCTGGTGTCTCTAGCCTCAAATTGTTATCCTTAATCAACAAAGTCAGTAGCATGGCCTCTCTATTGGAAAATGGTTTATAAATGGTAGATCTGAGGAACTTTAGTCTAAAAACTCCCTCTGGGAAGTCTTGGGAGTATCGAGGCTGACCTTAGCTCAAGGAGATACACAAATAAATTAAATCTATACGACCTTTAAACGTTGAAGCATTTGAGACCACCAAAATTAGGGAAGGGGCCCCATATCAGAGAAGTGGAGCAGGAAAAAAAAATTGTTCCCACCCAAACCTCTCTAACCCTAGGCCTTACCCATCATTTTTTTATCCTCATTAATAACCTAAGAGAAATCATTTAAGGGTGAATTGCAGGATTAAAAATAAAGACAAGGCAAAAAAATCTGGAGAAACACTTACACAATATCAAAACATCCAAGGGAACTAAGAGAGGGAACCATGAGGGGGAAAGAAATCTTTTTAAACAGTACTCTATGAAGGAATAGAGGTTATAAGGAAAAAAGAAGGTGCTGAAGCCAGCCACATATAACCAAAAGTTTGCTAAATGCGTAGAAGGAGAAGGATCATGGATGATTGCTATGTGTTTGGCCCGATCAAATGGAACAGAACTCAAAGGGAAAATACTTGAGAATTTGATGTATTAGAATCATACCATCAAAAGATCAAATAGGACATATCTTGAGAAAGAGAATTTCTTTGTACTCCCCTTCTTGGACCAAGGATTCAAGTGGCGTGAAATTAAGTAGGTCTAATCAGCTGATATAGGATTCTTCTCAAGGACTCGATTACAAGATATCGAGAGCACAAGGTTAAAAAGAATGTTTGAATTATAATGGTTCAAAATAGTGATATTAACTTCACCCTAATCGTGTCGATCATTAAGAGGCTCAAGGTAGAGCAGGTAAAGAATAACACATACCTCAAAGGGAGAAAATTCCATGGGACCAACTAAGAGTTGGGACTTCGTAGAAGCCCCGACTAGCCTATTTCAGGAGCTTTAGATAGACTCCCTTATAATGTTGAACTAGTTGGAAAAAGTGGACAACATACAAAGGATCGATCTTGCATGACATCAAAATCCTTAGGAAAAAAAAGACCATGTTAAGAGAACATTGTTATAGGGGACTCTAAAGTGGTCCTAGACCTCCATTATAAAAATAAAGTGAATGCCATGATCAAAAGTACCATAAGGATGAGGAAATATGACAATTGTGCTAAGAAATAGAAGTATTGACCCAATGCCATGGCACAGGCATTGTTATTTCCTCGAAAATGGCTTTATAAATGCATAGGTTTATTTACAAAAGGAAACAATCAATATAAGATAAGTAATATGCAAAATTGAAAAGAAAAAACTTTATTATTATTACCCTTAAGATGAGAAAAAATTACATAATATAAGGCCTTAAAATCTAATATACACTAATGGCTAGAAGAAAAAAGTGATTAAGCCTGCATTTAGCTAAAATAGTTCTTTCACTTTGTCAATTAGAGAAGGTTTTTTTTACTGTATTTCCTTTCTTTGAATTGGATGGAAGTGTCGCAGATCAAAGGATGGGGCAACCTCCATAACTTCTAATAAAGAATATGTCTTGGCCAAGGAACTCTCAAGAACTAGATTCATTCATTGCTCTTGATATGGAAGGAGCCGCATGTGACCCATTGGCAAGAATAAAGAGTTGATAAAAAAGTGTACACCTAGGGAGAGCCCTCTATAATAATGTATCCTCATCAATGTGAGTGAGGGAATTTCTCTCCCCACCTTAAGTTCTCTCATCTAGGGATAATGAAAGCCCCCCAAATCATAGAGTTCCCCATAAAAATCAATACCTTGGATGCGAAGCATAAAGATTATATTAAAGGGAGAGGCTGTGGCATCGATAGACAAAGGTATTTCGCTGGAGAATTATATACCACCCTTACCCAGGTTTTTCTTTAGTATCTACATCACTCTTTTGACCAACCCAATTAGGGGCCTTGCGAATAGGTCGTCAGGGCCAAAGACAAAAATAAGACAAGTACTATAGGGGATGCATAGGGAAAATATATGGATTTAGTTGGTTGTTATTTTTTTTGAATTAAGGCACTTTGAGGCAAAAAGTGTGAAGAGAATTAGTCAGGGAGGATAAAATTTACAAGACAATATTCCCTGGAAAGGGACACTAGATGACGGATACTTTGAATGTTGTCTATAGAAGACGTGACAATATTTAGAAGCCAAAGCGACAAAATCCATCCTATCATTACTAAAGCTGACGATTTGGGTGATGAGAGAAGTAGTTTTACTACCCTTCCAATTGGTAATGGGGTAAAAAAGGAAATAATAAGCAGTTGGATAGTAAGGCACCTGTTCAGTTGACACGATGATGACAAAAGCCATAGAGACTAAAGAAAAACCTCGAGACCATTATCATAGCCAGGGAAAAAAATCTCTTGAAAGACGCGACAACTGATCTTCTGAAAAGAGCTCCTCAGAAGAATAAAACGTTTACTATAATTGAAGAAGTATGATCTTGACCGGTAATAAAATATCCTATTGGATCATTATCTCCTTTTTAAACACACTGATATCGCGTACGAGAAAGGAAGGGTTTATCTTTATGGAGTAAAATAGCTTTGGTGAAGATTGGGCGGGTTCAGATTGGGTGTAATGAGTATAGACCTACAATAGAATCATCTCTAAAATGAGTCTGACATAAAGAAATGCCTCTCGAGTAAGAATAAAGTAGTAGAAGACCGTCATTGATAGTGACTGAGTACAAAGTATAGACAAAAATGGTGATGCGTTAAATTATTCAATTGTACAAATGACTCTATGTTAAACTACCTCAGACACAAAATACTGGGTTGATATCCTCTAATAGATCAAGGAAAAGTGGTTTTCAATCATTGGTCATGGTAATATGAGTTCAAAAATAGCACTATCCCATTGGACATACGGCAGATTTTGTGCCCCACAAATAGGCACCCCCTCCCCCATTGTAAAGGATTCAATTTCTATTTTCTCTATTCCCAAGAAATAAAATCATTTAGCTTTGTTCTTAAGTTTTTTCATCTTTGATTTGGATTTTACTATATCTTATTGTTACGATCACTTATTAAGTGCTCACAGTCATTATTCATCAAAGGCTAAAGAATATTGCGCTATGTAGCAAACTAGATTTATTCTTAATTTTCACTTTCTTTGCTATGTTGAGATATTATTCCAGTTTATTTACTCTCTTGTAAACTTTCCTTATTAACAAATAAAGCTAAGACTGTAATCCGTGTTCTAGTCGTGTAAATAAATCCAACTATCCCAAATCAGCAGTAAACACGTTTTGGCTTGATTTCTTTCATTCTTTCAATTCTCCAAGCCCTAGCATAAGCATTCTCTCTTACTTTGATGTTCTTTGATGTATTATTTTTCTTGTACACATATCTTATAAATTTGGTAGTACATGTCTTTCACTGCTTTAAGATTAACACATATGTCAAATAATGCAATACTTAATAAATTATTAATAATTCCCAAAAACTTTTAAATAAAGAAAAATTTGAATGAAATATAATAAAGGATAATTTTTAAAAAATAAAAGTATTTGGGTAAATCTAAATCTTGTTTTGAAATATTTTGATTTGTGAAATTATTGTGTTAACATTTTGATTTGCGGTGACTCTATAGCCTAAATTATGAGGTACGTAAAATCATGATCTTTTTTAAAAAAATAGGTATTTTATGTGTATATATTCTAAAATCGATGTATTGTTATCTACTTGTCCCCATGATACAAGAAGGGTAAATAGTGCACATGATTTTTTTTTGTTTGCTCATATTTTAGAAATCCTGAATTGGCCTCTAATTTTGCGAATTGATAGCTCCCAATTTCACATTGTAGCTTTGTCAGAGTTGGAGACTAATACGAGACGATATTTTAATTACAAGAATATTAGTAAACCAAATATATAATAGGACATAATTTTAAATTATTTTCAATAAACGAAGGTAGATTGAACATTTTCTTGTGTATACTAGATGAGAAAGCCCGTGCTAGCATGAGCCCAATAATAATGATCTAGCTATGATTTACAAGCATCAATTTTGTATGTCGCAATCATAATTATATTAGAGTTTTATGTTTAATATAATTTTGACATAAAAGTTAGAAGTGGCATGGACACTGTTTAGACTTTGTAAATTCAAACTGAAGAGCATATGTTGTTGCGTTAATAATTAGTCATGTCAAGTCATACAGAAATCTAACAGGTTTCTCCAACATAACCTGAAACAATTTAAAAATAATTGGTTAGCATATGATACACAAATAGATAGAAAATGACAATTTTCTTTTCAAATGGAATACACAAATGATCAAGAAAAAATAATAACATAGGCCAAAAACCTATCGGTACTTAACACTGCAATATGTTATAATCTTCACCTCTAGCTGATTTATTGAAGAAAATATTATTGAACTAAAGCACAAGCCATAGTGGTCGTTCCAACATAAGTAGCATAAGAAATGGTGTTACCTTCTCAACCAATATCATGATCATAAGAAGTAATGCCAATACAATTTCTATAGACAAACAATTGTAGAAAGTTAACAACTACTTCGGTTGCTTAACAACTCTCCTTTCACAAATTGTATGCACAAAAATCATAATATAGCAGCAGAAAGCCAAACTATAAGCAAAATAATTGATTTAGCATCATCTTCATACACAACTAAGTATAATTATGTCATTATAGCACCACTTAATCCAGTGAAACCTTTCAACAAACTTATCATATTTCCTCTACTCTCCAGGAAGTTTCAAAAAGATGTAACAAGAATCTCATGTTCATGAAATTCTATAAATTAGTACCAATACATATGTATATACATATAAACCAAACTTTGGGTTTTGGGACTTTACAAACAATAGAAATCCATCAACCATTTTCTCAGTTTCACAGCAAGAATAACGCTTATGTTATCAGCAGCTAGAAAATTCAGTCCCAACTTCAGTAGATTTATAAAGAACATTCATTTCTGTGAACATATGTGGGTTACTTCCCAAATAGAGGTGCTGAATTATAGCTTCTTTTTGTATGCATAAAGAAAAAAGTTACTCCTGATAACTCAACTCAACAAGCAAATTAATTCTTCAAAGTGAAGTTAAAAAGTTGTAGGTCATGGTAAAATGTTGAACAACTATAGTATTAAATAAAGCAAAACTTCTAGAATCCAAGAAAAAACACTAAACAAAGGGAAAATACTGAAAATAGATGCATTAAATAATCTGTGATACATAAAATCCAGCAACTAAGAAAGTAAATTAAGTAGTTTGACTTTTAGCAAAAGATACACGTGGCTTGAACCCTTATAGTAGTCCGGGGTTTGTACTTCTGCCAAAAGCATGGAATTATCAAGAGTAGAATTTTCTATGAAACAAGCTCCTCCATGCAGAGAACGATTATCCATGATAAACTTAAGCAGTTTTAGTAGTTTTACCTGGCAGTAAAGAATTCTATGTGCGGTGGCTCTAATTGAATTATCTTCTCTATTGTAAACTTTTCATCAGAATCAAATTATTTGCACCTGTAGCACTGATAACTATATCACTAAAGTTGTAAGATTTGTATTTCTCGTTATAGGTACATAGAATCGAAGATTAATTTTCTTATTAGTTTCAAAACAGTTTAACTTCATATTAGTTGATATTGTCTCCATTAGTCATGAGAGTTTAGTTAAACAACAATAACGTACCTAATGCAATTTGTCATAAGTACGGTCTTTGAACAACTCACTTGGAGATTCAACTCTTTGGTACATGAAACAAAAAAAATGAAATATATTATCTATAAAGTATAATGGTGGGATTTAGCACTCTATTTATAGTTGATCCATAAAAATGAATATGCCCATTCACAAGCATTAGTGCCAGTATTTTATCATAGGATTTTTAAAAAAATTAACGCCTAATAAGAAATCAACTAAACCTCAGGATATGTTATAAGATATAGACTTTAGTTATTAGTTTCCAAATATGACTCAAAGGGAACTCCGAGACTTAGTTTTTTCTAAATCACACATAGAAAATCAACAAAATTGAGAGACCATACTCAAATATTTCTCTTAAATCATAGAGAGAAAAGACCCACACAAACCAAAAACTTGACACTAGATAAAATACATCATCATTATGAATTAACATTCAAGAATCCGATGTGGGATTTGCACTAAGAAATGAACAACTTACAGGAATTTAAAGATCTGTTCACTTCAATTGATTTAGGTAAAAGTATGTGCTACATCAAATTTGTCGAGTGAAGTTGAAAAATTTAGGAAATGTCATAAATTCAAAACTCATCAACTATTGATAATTTACAAATTATACATCAAGTATTGATTCTATTATGAGTGATACATTTTTTCTTAGTTCAACTCCAAAATAGTAACAGTAAATACAATCCAACTCCTGAACTATAAGGCTAACAAAATCAAATCAGAAAATCACTTAATAATTGTAAAAATAGCACACGAAAAATAGCGATAAAATCATCATGCAAAAATAAAAAATATACTTGTATCAGTTCTACGAAAGTCAAATCAATTGAAGAAATAAATGAAGTTTTTGTTCTGCTTCCAATAGTTTTAATCGCTTTTTGAACATGAAAGTAAAAACTTTATTTAAACAAAATCAAAGATTAAGGATGTTCTTCACCTCAATTGATTTATGTTTCTTAGATTGAGTACACTGCCAAAGAGAGATAGAAGCAGGGGATAGACAAAAACTATGTGTCTCTATTATTTTATTATCTCAATTCTCAACCAACAGTACAAGGCGAAAGTACAGAAGGACATAATAATTTTAATAAAAAGACTTAATTGACCTTGAAAACAAGCATAACAACTTTCACCTGCTTGTAAGGCTCTTCTATATATAGAAAAATTATTCATATTTGTCATGCTTATTCATTTAAAATAATATCATAAGATATTGAGAAACACTCATCTATTAGAAGAGAAAAACGTTATATTTTATTAGCACTCGAAAATGCCTCAAAAGAATTGAGCCAAATTGGGCGGATCATAAACCAATCTATTTTTAAAAGTTGATTTCAATCCAAATTAAATAACTTTTTGGACTAATTTTAATCCAATTCATTTTAACTCAATTTATTTTAGACAAAAAATCTAAATATACAATACTAGATTATTTAATGCAAGTTATAACAACTATTTTTAGCCTGCAACTTATAGTAAGTTTTTAAAAAAAAATTAAATTTTTTATTGTCAAATACATATTTTCTATTTTTGGTAAAAAATGTATCTTTTGAAATAGATGGTAGTTACTAAAGTATGACAATCACCCTTAATTTCTCTCAAACGGTTTTAAAGCAGCTTCTTCTTCTCTAAAAATATTCTTCTTCTTCAACAATAAATTTCTTCAACAAATTAACAAAATGTACTAATTAAAACACAAACTCTCTCAATTAAGGGTGGTATTTAAGGTATTGAATTGAATTTAATTAAAATTACCTTTATTCAAAGGAAAAAATTAAAACAACTAATTGATTGTGTGAAAACATGAAAGGTGATAATTTACATTCAATAATGATACAACATGGAGGTAGATGGGATATCAAGGGTATTTTTTTATACATTCAATCATAATTTCTCAAATATTTTTGATATTTACGGTGAGAAATTCTATTATAATACTGATTTAATTATTTTAATTAAAGCTGAAGTTATTCAAAACGGAAAAAAATAAAAAAAAATGGAATAATTTTTTCATAATATGAATGGTGATGATTTACATTCAATCACCATACAACATGGAGGAAGCTGGGATGTAACATGTAATTTCAATATTTTTCAATATTCAAATTCTTCCAATTCCATAATTGAAATTATGTTGATTAGATTAGATTTTATTTGTTTTGTACTGATTTAAAAGGTACATATGCAAATTTCAAACTCAAAAAAAAACTATTTATTATTCAAAAACACGATACATTGAGCTGACCAATGTGATTTCATATTGGTGTACATGTATATTTGGATCAAGAAAAGGTGAATAGAAATTTCTTCATCAAGTATCCATGATGTTTAACGTCGAGGGATATGACTATGGATGTAATACCGTGATGTCGAATTCATTGTAGAAGAAAGCAATTTACATTCACCTAAAGAAATTCGGAAGATGAAAGATCTATATTCAAATAATTATTTTGGGCCCTAAACAATTACCATTCGAATGTAGAAGAACTACCAATTCAACCATTAAACTTAATGTGATTAGTTATTTTTGTTTTACCATTAAGATACACATTGATTGTAATGTATTGTATTCAAGAGGTATGTAAACTAGTACTGCCTGAAAAAAGGTATATAAATAGATATCTCATAGGATGTGATTAGTTATTTCGTATTGTATGAAAAGAGTATTTAAAAAGGATATTTCATGACGTAGTTAGTTATTTCGCATTTTATGAAAATGTAATCTAAATTGATATAAGATGGTTGTAGCAGCAGTGAATTAATTTAGTATGTGATATGATATTTTAGGCAGCAGGTAATATGTTGTTTCAAAGATTGAGTATTTTACAACATGTGTTATTGAGAATTTTGTAGGTAATTTATCTACTTTATGTAGTAATGGAATGATATATCAATTGGCATCACCTAATTAGAATATCATAATTCAAAAGATACAAGTTTGTGTATTTATTTCATACACTAAAATAAATAATAACATATTATGTTCGGTGAAACTCATTTTTTATACCAACTTCTGCAATTATTATACTCATTCCATAAAAATATAACATGTAAGAAACTATTTTATAAATTTTGAGTAAAATATTAATATTTTTGTATTGATTTTATACAGGTTTCATACACGAAAATTATGTATGCAAAATGCATGATAAACATAAATATGTTAACTGAACATGGAAAACATGAAATCATTATTTAAATAAAAAATATAATATAAATATTAATATAAAAATGATATATTAGAGTAACAAAATATACACAGTAATGAGCATCAACTTAGTAAAATGTTTTCAGTATAAATTATCCAATGATATAAACATCAATTTGAGTTAATTTTGAATCCTAAATCAACAATATATGAAGAGAAATCTAAGTTCATACGCAAAAGATATAAAATTCAATAAAAAGAAGAGATAAAAATTAATTTATGAAAAAGAGAGTATATTAATGGTGGAAAAAATCTTTTTAAAATAAACTAACTGTGGAGAATTGTGTAAACATTGGAAAAGGAAAAAATATATATATTTTACTGGAAAGTCAAAATAGGTGTATCAATGTAAAAAAAAAAATTTTTAGCAAATTTTACTCCTTAATTTAAGAACAGATTTTGTAAGTTAAATGATAAAGTTAAAAAAAATAGAGATAATTATTCAAACCAACAATAACTCCTACGATAATTATCAAAATATTTAATGAAGATAAATAGATATTAAAAACTAAAAATAAGGAAATAATATGACTACAAATTATGAGAAATGATTTTTTATTAATTAAAAAAAATTGAAATGTTGCTATAACTTGCAATTATTTCTTTAATCTAATAATTATGAAAAAGTGTTGCCAGAACTTTTAATGAACAATCTAATAAGTATATACAAGATAATTTTCACTTTATTTTAACCTGTTCAAATCAATCTAACCTGCCTATTTGACACCTCAATCCTTACTATTTTTCAATGTTGTTAGCTTCCCATATATGTTTTAATAATGACAAACTAATAATTGAAAATTTATAGGATATCGAAGATCTCTAATAATGGAAGAATATCTCGCACAAGGTAAGGAGTATCCATCCAAAGAAGTCGGCGCTAAATATGGAACCACACCAATCAAAAGATCTTACTAGACAAGACAATCAAACATGATTGAAAACCTTTCACGACAAGGCTAAAGGAATGGAAATCATGCCCTTTACATGGACATATCTGATATGGACATGTATGGATATGAGAAAGGAATGTTGCACCATGTATGAACATATTTGATATGGACATACCATATGGTGCAGACTCCCTCAATCAAGGAATCAATTCAAATCCTTGATTGAGAAGAAATCACCTGGGTTTCCTTATGAAAAGGAGAACCAGAGGCAGCTGAAGGATATAAAAGCCAAGACTAAAGACAGAAGAAGACACGCAACTTCACAAAAGAACTGATTGCGTCTCAATATTAGTTTGGATAAGAACTTTGTACTCTCAGTTTACAATAGTCGCAAAAGAAAGATCGAGTCAACTTAGTTATTACATTTGAAGCCTTGTCACAAGATCTGAATATCAAAATAAGTTCAGAACTTGTTTCTTATGCATCTATATTCATGCACTACTTTGAAGATTTGAAAGAAAACTCTTAAGACCCAAGGAGACTGGAAGTAGGAACCACCTTGGTGTTCTGGACCCGGATAAATTACTATGTTGATGCTTTATCTGTTTGTTTACTTATCAGCATATTTTTTCTAAACTTTATTTTGTTTGAGTATATTTATATACAGGGAATTCAACTGCCTTACGTGATTAGTCGGCTCAGGAAATTTTCAATTCAGCCCCCTTAACTTTCAATTGGGATCAGAGTAGGTCTCACCAACAGTATTGCTTAACGCACGTGAGTAAAGTTCAAGCGGCAAACTACCAAATTCCAAAGGTGCTCCTTCAAGACGATCACTCTTCCATAAGACCACCATATTTCAATGGACAACTTTACTCCTATTGTAAGAACAGATTCAAAAACTTCATTCAATCAAATGACTTCTAAACATGGGTTATCATTAAGAAGGGACCAAACCCTATTCCAGGACAGAAAGAAAAACAGAAGGATAAGGAATCAAGCAATATTTACGTGGAGGACCTGGAAAACTTTGAATTCACCAAAAAACAACAAAAGGTAATTCAAACTAATGCAAGAGCTATAAGTTTACTTTTTATGCAGTGAATGGAGAAAAATATGATCAAATATCAACCTCTGAAACCGCAAAAGAGATGTGGGAAAAACTAGAAGTAACCTATGAAGGGACTACCAATGTCAAAAAAGCAAAAATCGGTGCTCTAGTCAGTGAGTATGAGCTTTTCAAAATAGAAGAAAATAAAAGTGTGGAATCAATGTTTTCCAGATTCAGCAAATTGTATGTGAGCTGAAGTTATTAGGGATGATCTATCTACATAGCCTGCAAGTCCAAAATCTTGTTAGAAGTCTCCTCAAAGTATAGGAAACCAAGGCTACCATTCTAGAAGACGGGGACCTCCAACATGGGCATACAATAAAGTATGAGATACTCGTATTTCCTATGAATGAAATTATATCAACATGTAAAACAAGAAAGAAAAGAAGAAACTAGTGGCTTTCAATGTTGTAACAACTAGAGAAGAAGAATTCCTAGAAGAGGCCAACAGTGAAGGAATGACTCTCATAAATCGAGGAGTAAGGCAGATCCTGAAATAAAGACAATAGAGACCCCAAGGAGTCAAATATAAAGATTTCATTAGAAACGACGATCGTTGTTATTACTGTGAAAAGTTGGGCCACATTAAATAAAATTATCCAGAATTGAGAAAAAGATCATCTAGAAAAAATAAAAACTTTGGAGCTTGGAGTGATGAAGATGAATCTGAAGAAAAAATAAAAACAACCAACATATGTTTCATGGCAAAAAGGTGAATCAAGTGAGGTAAGACCCTATAATTGTCATAACTGTAATATTCTTGAATCAAATCTAGATATGATTACTGATGAGATTTAGAAAATTATTGATGAATACAATAAACTTGCTCAAGAAAAGAAAAACTGGGAAGCTCGGTTAAAACAAAAACTTGAAGAGGAACAAAGGAACTGAAAAATTAAACTTGAAGCATGTTAAATTGAAACTGACTTACTTCAGGAAGAGCTTGATGATGTAAAACTATAGTTGAACAACATTAGAAAATCACCAATTCATAGTTCCATAAGATCAAATTCTTTTAAAACAAACTCAAGTTCCTCATCAAGTTTGTTTGAATTAGCCAAAACTTCTTTTTTTTTTAAAGACCAATCTGCTATACTTGCAGAAAAAAAAAAGGCACAAATCTTAGATCTGTAGACAAAGGTCTAAAGGTGTATGGGTTTAGAGACCAAAAGAAAGTACCTCTAATCCTTAAGGATTCAAGACTACTTGGGTACCTAAACAAAATTAATTTTCTTTTTCTGCAGGAACACATCCGCAAAAACTATAAGAAAGAAATATGGGTCATCGATAGCGGATGTTCCATACATATGACAAGAAAGAAAGAAAAATTTTATTCTCTAAAGAAAATAGAAGGAGGATCAGTCAAATTTGGTGACAACACTAAAGGTGATATCATTGGAGTCGGCTCAGTAAAGCTCAACTCCTCATGCAAACTCATAGAAGTGTATCTCATAGACGAACTCAAAACAACTTTCTCAGCATCATTCAACTGTGTGATGTAGGATTTGAATTCTCCTTCAAAGCCAAAAGCTTATCCATCAAACATGAAAAAAGAGATATTTCTCATAATGGTGAATGTATTGATAATATTTATGTTCTGAATAATCCTGATTTTGCTTCTCTAATCTATCTCACTTTGCATACCAACGACACCTATTTGTGGCATAGAAAGCTTGGGAATGATAACATGCATGTCATCGAGAAACTCTCCAGACTTGAACTGGTGAAAGGTCTGCCAAAACTCAAATTTGAATAGGATCACATCTATGATGCTTGTCAATTGGGTAAATTGGCTCGAACATCGTTCAAAGTCAAATACATTGTCACTACTATCAAAACCCTCTAAACGATGCACATGGATCTATTTGGCTTTACTAAAACCGCACGTATTAGTGAAAAAAATATGTCATTATTGTTGATGATTATTCTCGTTTCACCTGGGTAATGTTTCTTGCTCATAAATGTGAGGCTTTCACAAATATTGAGATCTTCGGTAGAAAAGTACAAAGTGAAGTAGGACACTTCATCACCTATTTTCAGAGTGATCACGGAGGAGAATTTGAAAACAAAGCTTTCGAGGAATACTGTGCTAAGAATGGGTACTCTCAAAACATCTCATCTTCTCGATCTTCTTAACAAAATAGTGTGGTTGAGCGAAAGAATCAATCTCTTTAGGAAACTGCAAGAACCATGCTGCTAGAACATAACTTACCAGGTCACTTTTGGATAGAAACAGTAAGCACAACATGTCACGTCATCAACAAATATCTCATCAGATCAATTTTAAAAAAAAACTCCTTATGAGTTGTGGAGAAGTAAAAAAACTAATATTAGCTATTTTCATCCTTTTGGATGCAAGTGATTCATCCACAACAATGGTAAGCATAACTTAGAAAAGTTCGACAAAGGTATTTTTCTTGGGTATTCTTCCACTAGTCGTGCTTATAGAACCTATTAAAAATGAACTCTATGCATATTATATTTGATAAATCTAATCACTCTCTAATAATTTTGAGCATTGATGAGGAACGGGCAAATAATGTACAATCGGGAGTCAAAACAAATCCAACCCATGAGATATCAACTGATGAGTCGACTACAGTTAATCCAGAGTCAACACTCATTGTTGAATCAAATAAAACCAACGTTCACAGAGAATGGAGACACAATGCAAGATTTTTGAATGAATTTATCATCTAAAATCCAGATGATAAGATGCAGACAAGAGCTTCACTAAGAAATCAAGCATCCGTTGATCTTGTGTCCTAAATTGATCCCAAGAAGGTTGATGAGGCACTTTAAGACAAGTTTTGGGTTGATTCTATGAAAGAATAATTAGAAAAGTTTGAACAAAATTAAGTATGGAATCTCGTTGAAAGACCCAAGAATTGTTCAGTTATCGGAACCGGATAGGTCTACATAAATAAACTAAGTGAGAAAGGTAAGGTTATCCTGAAAAAGCTAGACTAGTATATCAAGGCTAGTATCAATAGAAAGGTATAGACTACGATTGAATATTTGCTCTTGTAGTGAGGTTAGAATCCATTCGAATCTTATTAACCTTTGTTGCCTTCAAATGCTTTAAACTATATCAAATGGATGTAAATAGTGTCTTTCTAAATGGCTACATTCATGAAGAGGTTTATGTGAAGCAACCTCTTGATTTTGAAAATTCCTCTTATCCAAATAATATGTTCAAACTTTCAAAAGCACTTTATGGTCTCAATCAAGCTCCAAAAGCTTGGAACGAGCTGCTAAGTACTTTTCTACTAAATAATAATTTTCAGAAAGAAAAAATTGATACCATTTTTTTCACTCAAAATCTAGACTCTAACTTACTTATTTTACAAATTTATGTTAATGATATTATTTTTGGAAGGTTTAACATCTATTTATGTGAGAATTTTGAAAATTTGATGAAAGGCGAATTTGAAATGAGCCTCATGGGGAACTCATGTTCTTCTTGGGGTTACAAATTAAACAAACCTCCAAAGGTACCTTCATCAGTCAAGACAAGTACACCAGGGAGCTCATAAAAAATATGGAATGAAAAAAGGGAAAGTTTTTGGGAGTCTAATGAGTCCTTCAACAAATATGGATTTGGATGCATCCGGGAAGGATGTTGATAAAAAGACGTATAGAGGAATGATTAGATCCCTGCTCTACCTAACTGTGAGTTGATCGGATATTATGATCAGCATATGTAAATGTGCAAGGTTCCATTCCACTCCCAAAGAGTCTCATTTAACTGCCATCAATAAAATTATTCGTTAACTCATCGGGACACAAGACATCGGACTCTGGTATCCTCACTCCTCAAACTTTGATCTAATTGGCTCTTCATATGTTGATTTTGCAAGTGAAAAAAGTGATAGAAAGAGCACAAGTGAAACGTATCAGATTCTTGGTGATGACCTAATTTCATAGCATAGCAAGAGACAAACATTAGTCTCCCTATCAACTACTGAAGCAAAATACATAACCATTAAAAATTGGGTTACTCAAATATTATTGATCATGCATCAATTACTTGATTTTAATTTATCTTTTAAGTCTGTGCCTATCATATGCGATAATAATAGTGCTATTAGTCTGTCAAAATATATAGTGCATCATTCTAGGGCTAAGCCCATAGACATTAAACATCATTTTATTCATGATCATGTAGAAAGTGGTGATTTTATTTTACGATTTGTTGATTCTGAAAATCAACTTGCTGATATATTTATAAAACCCTTACTTGAAGAGAGATTTTGCTTTTTAAGGAAAAACTCAGTGTTTTATGTATTAAAGATCTATAAATATTTAAAATCATTTATTTTGGTGTAAAATTTTTTTTGCATATTTTTTGTCCATATTGAAACCCCATGACTCACGTATTTTCCTTTCTAATTCATCCTTTTTTCATGACACATTTTTCTGTTTCCTCATTATTACCATTTTTTTTACCTTTTTAACTTCCCAATATTTTTCTGTTTTTTCATCTTTACCATCACCTCAGTTCACTACACCCTTCTTCAACTCTCACCTCTTCATCTTTTCTCTCTTTCCTTTTATACCTCCGATCTCTATATCTTCCTCCCATGACTAAAACCCACTTTATGGCTAATCTCTCTAAACCCTCTCCAGACCAAATTTCCAACAACCTCAACCCATTCCTTATCTCTGAATCCTCCAATGAAGCCTCTTCCCACTTCCTTCAGTCAACTATCTTCAAAAAGCGATCTGCTTTAAGACCTAATTCCTCCTTTAAGAAACGTCGATCCTCTCTCCTTGAATATTTTCCTCTAGAGAATATACACAAGTTTTGGACTTGCGCTCAAAGGGAGAATTTCTCACCTTAAAAAATTGCTCTATTATACCAGGAAGGATTATTAATCTCTCTCAGTTAAAGGAGTCCTATTGCAATGCAAGTGCTTTCTTCAAAGCCCATGATCTGCATATGGTTTTTTGTTTATGTAGTTTGGAAGTGTTTGAAGATTCTGTCCACATATTCTATGCAAATCTTCGCCTGTCCCAAGAAAGCGGTGAACTGGAAATCTTTGTACTGGGAACTCGCATAATTCTCAATGATTTTCTATTTGAAAAAGTTTTTGAAACTAAGTTTTGTGGAGTCATTTCTTTAATGAATGACACTTGGCCAGAAAATTTTGAAGTCAGTTTTGAAGAATCCAAGAAGATTGTGTCAGATCCCGACATGAATAGTTCCTCTTTTGGTCCTATGTCCCTCAGTTTTAAACAAAATTTAGCTCACATCATTGTGACCACTTTAATTCCTTGAAAAGGCTCTTTCAGTAATATAACTTGCAGGGATGTGTTTGTTCTCTACACTCTACTGCTTGATTAAAAGGTACAAAATTAATTGGGGTTCCTGGATCCACGAATACATGTTAGAAAGTGTCGTTGACTCTCATGCCTCAGCCAGTTTTCCCTATGGATTGCTTATCAATAGAATTCTTCTTTACTATGGAATTGATCTCTCTACTTATCCCATGGTAGAAGTCTCTTCCACATGACTTTTGTAAGCATGGGATATGTTCTATTTGAAAATGACTGGTGCAAAAAAGAGACTGCCAAAACCTGGCCAGAAACACCCAAGGCAAGCAAAACCATGACTAACTCTGTGTTTTCTTCAACTAAGGAGATTGAGGATCTTAAAGACAGGCTTGTAGCTATCGAGGAAGGGATAGTAAGTATCCAGAAGTCGACTGCCAAGCTGATACAGCTGAGTAAAGAGACCAGTACCGACATGGGCAAGGTGCGACTCTCTCTCTCTCAATGGTTTCAAATAAGAAGTATTTAAGTTGTTCAACAGTATGTTTGCATAGGTTGAAACCATTAAATCCGGGACTTTCTCCTCCTCCAATGAGCTCACAATCTCCATCCAAAACTCACATTCTAGCTTCACCAAAAGAGTTGAAAAATCTTATGACCGAATTTGTACCAACATGCACAATACCTTAACCTACTTCTTGTCAAAGCATTAAAACTTTTGATTCTTATTCAAAAAGAGTTTGTCCCTTTCTGTGTTTGGAGTTGTATGATGATATTTTACAACTTGTCCTGGCAATTTTTTTTTCTTTTGTTGTTTTACTCTTAACTTTGCATGGTTATCTCATGCTCTCTGTTCATTCTGGGCATATATTGTGTGTGTCATTTCTACTTGCTCTGTTTTGGTCTTTTTTATCATGACAAAAAAGGGAGAAAGACATCACATTAGATGAGGCTACAACTAAGGGAGGGCAAATCAACTGAAGGCATTCAGTCAGCAAGACAAGGGGCGCTAGTCGACTACTGTAACAGGAAAGTCAACTAATGTTTAATATTTAGCATTATCAAGAAGGGGGAGATTGTTAGCTTCCCATACTAACGCAATATATTTTAATAATGACAAACTAATAACTGACAATTTGCAAGATATCGAAAATCTCTAATAATGGAAGAATCTCTCGCACAAGGCAAGGAGTATCCATCCAAAGAAACTGGCGCTAAATATGGAACCATACCAATAAAAAGATCTCACTGGAAAAGGCAATCAAAGATGATTAAACACCTTTCACGGTAAGGCTAAAGAAAAGGAAATCACGCCCTCTACATGGACATATCTAATATGGACATGTATGGCTGTGAGAAAGGAAATTTGCACCAC
Organism: Capsicum chinense; assembly: GCA_026120095.1. Taxonomy (NCBI): domain Eukaryota; kingdom Viridiplantae; phylum Streptophyta; class Magnoliopsida; order Solanales; family Solanaceae; genus Capsicum; species Capsicum chinense. The sequence continues at coordinate 85,535,957 of JAPEIP010000005.1, read as the reverse complement.
GTATGGATGTATCTGACATGGACATACCATATGGTGCAAAATCCTTCAATTAAGGAATCAATTCAAATCCTTGGTTAAGAAGAAATTCATTGGGTTTCCTTTTGAAGAGGAGAAGCAAAGACAGCTGAAGGATATAAAAGCCAATGCTAAAGACAGAAGAAGGCACGTAACTTCACAAAAGATCTGAGTATGTCTCAATCTTAGTCTTGATAAGAACTTTGTACTAACAGTTTACAATAGTCACAAAAGAAAGATCGCGTCAACTTAGTTATTACATTTGAAGTTGTGTCACAAGATCTGAATATCAAAATATGCTTCAGAACTTGTTTCTACCCATCTGTATTCATACACTACTTTGACAAATTGAAAGGAAACTCTTGAAACCCAAGGGGACAGAAAGTAGGCACCACATTGGTGTTCCGAACTAGGATAAATTGTTGTGTCGTTGCTTTATTTGCTTATTTACTTATCTGCATCTTTAATTCTAAACTTTGTTTTTGTTTTGTTTAAGTATATTGATATACAGGGAAGTCGACTGTCTGATTGATCAGTCAACTCATGAAATTTTCAATTCAACCCCCCCTCCCCTCTTGACCTTCAAATGCATGGCTTAAAACACTTACTAAAGTAAGCATTGACAACCAATAATGGAGGGCTGGAGTTTCATTCTACACTCTAATCGTTTAATAATTGCAACTAATAATGGAGGACTGGTGTTTCATTCCACACTCTAATCCTCTAATAATTGCAATAATAGAACTTGGGGTTACTTCTTAATCTGATCCAATTAGTCATTCTTTACCTCTAACACGGATACATTAAACCCAAAAACACGTACATAGAGAATTGAAAATTTTTTTATAGTTTACAATCTTAAGAAAATTATATTTAAAAACAATGCTAATATTGTATAGTATCATTGAAAAAAAACAACAGGAAAAGAGAGTAGTGATAGTTAAAAAGACCAACAATTGTATAGACACGTTAGTAATTAATACTCAACAATAATATACTGAGCGAAATCTCACAGCTAAAATCTGATGAGAATCAATGATATCTCACAACTAAAATCAGATGAGAATCGAGCATATGATGTAAAAATTTAAGTTTTATGTACCGTTAGTGTACAAAATATTTTACACCATCAAGTTAATTTAACTTGCTATTGTAAGTTATCTAATTTTTTTTTTTTAAATTTTTATGTAAATAATTGAATAAGGTCAAGATGATTGATAGTGTAGTATATTTTGTGCACTGACAATACATAACTTAAACTCATGATTTAAATATACCTTACTCCTATTTACATGGGTAAATAAACTGTCTCGATAGACCCTAAGTAATAATAATTAATTAGCAAGGTCCACAAAACCACAATACAGAATTCTGCAAAACAAGAAAAGGACTTCCCTCTTTTTACTCCAGACTCCACTCCCCCACCTGTTTTCACAGTTCATTATTCCAAAGCAAAAAAAATCCCTCTCTGGCTCTAAGAGTAAGGAAAGAGAGATGCCCATCTTTTTTTACTTATAAAAACCACTCCCCAAAACGTCACCCTTTTACAATAATACTATTATCTCTCCTTCTTGCCATGGCCAAAAGCAGAGGAAATCCCAGTACTAAGCACTCCAAAACCAGCAAGAGAAAAGAAGAGAAACCACATTCATGGGCAGTTGTAAGAAGCCTCTTTACTTTCAAACATCTACAAGTTGCACGGCTAGACGGCCAGCAGGTACTATTGAAAGAAGAGAAAATTCCTAAAGGCCACCATGAAGGTGAACGAGTCGACAACAACAACAGTAACTGCAAGAAAATGAAGTGTTCTGGCTCCATATGCAGCAAAACCAAGGTTATGCACAGACCCGAGCCATCGCCATCACCTCCAAAAGGACGTTCAAATTGTAAAAATATTGATGTCTCCAATAGTAGATCCATCAAAGTAAATAATGGCTCTAGTAGTTTTTCCTATTCTTCGGCTTCTGCTTCTTCGTCTTCACTACTCTCAAGTTCTCCAGCTGCATCTTCTTCGATAAGAGGAATGCCATTCAGGAAGCTTTCTGGTTGCTATGAATGTAGAATGGTTGTTGATCCAATAGCTAGGGACCCTTCTTTGAGATCAACTATTTGTGCTGAATGTGGACAGATCTTTATGAAAATTGAGAATTTGGAACTTCATCAAGCTGTTAGACATGCTGGTAAGTTAAATTTCCTTACTTAAAATTATGTGTATTTTACTTTAATCCTCTGTTTCATCAATGGTTAGTTTATAAAAGGAATCTCTTTTTCCTCATTCTTTAGTCAAACTTTTCTATGTAGCCTCGAACTGCATGACCCTTGTCTCCCTCTGGCTGATTGGCATATTTTATATTCCCTCTTTTAACAGAATGACCTATTTTTTTTTTTTTTAATCTATTTTAAAGAATGATTTTTCTTACAATATTTTAATTTTAATTTTTCACATGACATGTTTTAGATCATAAAATTAAAGAGCATTTAACATAACTTTATTTTAAGATAACAGATTCAAAAATCTTCTTTATTTTTCTAAACTTTATTTCAATTCAAAATAAGTCATTCTTTTTTAAACGAAGGGAGTATTCGCAATATAAAATTTTTGGACTTGGAGAATGTCTAGTCACCATTTGTTCTCCCAAAATTATACCAAGGATGACAAATAGAAGTATCGAATCAAATTTGGATGGATTGAATATGAATTGAGCATAATAGATTGAATTGTAATTCACTCATATATATATATGGATAAATATGAATTTGGTCAAATATGAATAAAATAAAAATAATTTTAACCCACCTTTTAACTCCTAAAATTTAAAATTTAAAACTCCTATATATA
>JAPEIP010000005.1:85508775-85532714 GCA_026120095.1 Capsicum chinense | reverse complement strand
AATATTTTTGCAATTCCCCAACCACCGCAGCCCACCCCACCCTTATCCTTAATTTTTTCCTTAAAAAAAGATTAAATTTTTGTAGTGTAATTAAAAATTTTAAGAATATGAGGGTGATCTCCATGTTTAAATAGGTACTCATATTTTATTCATTTTATTCATATTTATATCAACTTTTTAAAATGAGTTGAAGTTCATATTTATCCATTTAAAATATGAGTGATTCAACTCCGTAAATATGAGTTAAATAAACTATTTTTACTAATATGAGCTGAAATTGCCACCCCCAAATCATACTATATAGTCTTGATCGTCACTATTATTTCAAATAATTCTCGCTCTATTTCAAAGTAAGTTTCGTTTAGCACATTTCAGGCTAAGATATAGTTTATTAAGTTATCGTTAATTATTACTTTTTTTTATCTCATAATATTTGTCCACTATACTAAAAATAGAAGTTCAATAATACTTGTTCTCTTTGAAAAATCAATAGATAATTTATCCCTTTTTATCTATTTTATCATTGCTATTAAATATTATTTATCACTCAATGCATTTCTCAATGAATTAAAACTATTGTATTCAAAGGGAATTTAAATTTAGTAAATTCATCCTTATTATTTATTATTTTTTAATCTATGTTTTAAGCTAATACCGATGTAATTCTTTAATATAAGCATATAGTTGGAAATTGCGAATTCCTAAAGTAATACTTACTCGGGCACAGCTTTCGTTTTTTACTAAAGCAACATTTATTTTAGATTGGAAGGAGTATATATTACACAAGTTTTTGATAATATCAAATATCATGCCATTTCTTCAAGATTTTAAAGTTCTATCAACAGTTCCTCGCAGCTCCTATTAGTAATTAGTAATGGTAAATATTTGCACTAAACTCCACTTAATTCCACCCACTCATGATAGTCATTTCTTCTTTCTTTTTTTATTTTAGATGTATTCTTTCATGACTTGTGAACTACTTCTCCGTTTTCATATTAGCTCATTTAAATTATTTGTCAATTTATAAAATTAAGATAGAATTAATAAAGTTTTTCTCATTTTATCCTTACAATTAATTCTTTTTGAAAGCATATACAAATTTGTAAAGTTTCAAAAATGTTTGTAGAGAGGTAAATTTAGTAAAATTGTCTCTTCTTATTTATTATTTTTAACCACTTATAAAGAGAAAGATTTACTATTAATATGAGACGAGAAAGTAAGACATATATAATGGCTAATTTTAGTTCCAAATATTAGAAAGCTGATCTGGATCTCGACAATACAAATTAAAGGCCCACGTGATTTAGGCGTCGGACCTAAATGTATTGTCTAATCAAATTTCTTTTGTCTTCTGGCGTACGCATCATAAAGTAAAAATTAAAATATAACTTGCCCATTTCTTTAATGTTTTGTCTTCATTTTATTCTGATTTTCCATTTCTTTAATGTTTTGTCTCCATTTTATTCTGATTTTGTCATCAATAATATGAACTGGCAGTATCTGAATTGGGTCCAGAGGACACAAGTAGAAACATAGTGGAAATCATATTTCAGTCAAGCTGGTTGAACAAAAAGACCCCAGTATGCAAGATTGACAGAATCTTGAAAATCCGCAATACTCCTAGAACTATTTCAAGATTTGAGGAGTACAGAGAGGCTATCAAGGTTAAGGCAACTAACCTTGTCAAAAAACACCCACGTTGTATTGCAGATGGAAATGAGCTATTAAGGTTCCATTGCACAACATTCATGTGTTCACTTGGCCTAAATGGATCCACAAATTTGTGCACTGGCCCTAATTGTAACGTTTGTACTCTCATCAAAAATGGATTCAAGCTGGCTACTAGTACTGATCATGGTACAAAGAAAGGTATTGTTGTTAGAAAATCGACTTTCTTTAGTATAAATATACATGATCTATATATATGTTTGGTATATTTTGGCTAGTGCCTGTAATTCATGCCCGTTTTATTACTAGAGAGAAATGATTGATTGGGAGTACTACGGTTCTTAAATTTGTGCAGGTATATTGACGACCGCAACGAGCGGGAAGGCGCACGACAACGCGAGAGTTGTATCAGACGAGGAGGAGGATGGCAAGAGGGCAATGTTAGTATGCAGGGCGATTGCAGGAAGGGTGAAGAAAAAATTGGATGGAAATGACAATAATAATTTGGAAGAGTATGATTCCATTGGTGGAGCTACTGGACTTTATTCCAATTTGGATGAGTTGTATGTTTTTAATCCTAAGGCTATATTGCCTTGCTTTGTTGTCATTTACAAAGGTTTCTAGTGAGACGTTATTTTCCTTCTTGTTGTGTGACAACAATGTTTTTCATTTGTTTTGGTCAAATGAATGAAAATGTGTCAATAACTTCCGCTCTATATACTTGCTTATTAGTTATCTGCTTAAATTACTTTTGTCAATGTATATAAAAGGTTATGTGAAGCTTTGTAAGAGTACACCACAGTCAAGGGATCAGGTCCTTGATATAGATCAACGAACAGAAGAACTAACAAACAACAATAAGAACAATGCAAAGTAATAAAGTATAATATTACGTGGAAACCTCCCCAATCAAGGGAAAAAATTCATGACCTACCGCATAGGATTTATTAACCAATTCGCTAACTCATGCAACTTCAAAATTACAAACTCTTGCAATCCTAGGATTGAACTCTTAGTTCTTAACTCCTACAGTAACTCTGTTATGCATACATTACAATAGCTCTATTATAATAAGTCTAACAACTACTTCTAGCTGGCTAGACATAGGATGATGACTTGAGAACGAAACAACGAATACCTACACAAGACTTCTAGACAAGAAGAGTAGGTTTACATATAAAGAGCAATATAATGAGTCAACAACATAACAACATAAGAATATTCTTAGAATAGGTCCCTTTGAGGCAATGATGAAAAAAGGCAACTTTTTGCTGAGAGAATAAGACCCTTTTTTATGTACAAAACACTACTTTTTGCTTGTCAAATCAGTCCCATTGGTCGAGGTTGGAGAGTTTACTGCTCTTCTGCTACTGTGTCACCAAATTTTCTGCAAAAAGTATAATTAATAGATAAACTATTGACTGGGGAAAAGAGGTACAACATGCGGTACCAGGTCCTTTGGAGAGTTTATCAAATCATTGAAACTTCTAAACCAATAATCTCCCCCTTTTTGATATGACAAACCTGATTCAAACTGAGTCCAACTTCTTCAGTTGTGTTCATCTGGACCCTCATTTGTTCCCCTTTGCACATCCAAATTCAACTTTCATAATTGTCATAATTGCACTACCTCCCCATCTAGTTACCTCCTCTTTCACTTGTTCCCCCTAACTGTACAGCCTTCCCCTATCACATGTTCACCTACAACATGTTCCCCCATAACCTGGCTTATTTCTCTCTTTTGACATCATTAAAGGGATTAACAGTAAACCATATGAGAGATCACCAAAATAGGTTAATTCATGGTCACTGAGGCAACAACAACATGAATAGTAAGGTAAAAACACAAGAGTAGGAAGTAAACAAAGTACTTAAGTAGAACAACCTTCAGTCGAAAAAATAGTCAATAAGATGTTACATAATAATGTTAGAAAATAGAGCAATAACGCAGCGGAAATTACAGATTGGCGTGCCTCCAGCCATTTTCGATATTCATCGGAGTCGTCAAAATATTATCGACATTGCTTTCCGGTGAGTCTTCTAAGCACTCAACCTCACTTAGATGGTGTGAATTTTAGAGGATTGTCCTTAGGGACCAGAACCGGAGATGACATAATATATATAACCGTTCCACCATCAGGAGCAGTTGGGCAGTTCCTTAGGTAAGGGAGCGGCAACAGTTATAGAGAATTTTGAATTTGAAAATTCAAGTTGAGTGGATAAGTGGGAGGTTACGGGCCATAAAGAAAATGCCAACATTCTCCCACTTGGTCCATATACTCTCATCCCATATGTGAAGCATAAGACATGAATCATGACGATAGCTCCTCTAAAGCGAGTAGTATCTTTCATGTATCACAATGTGTTATACCTCTAATAAGCCTCAACCCTTATTACTTAATGAATAAAATCAATTTTTATTCTAGGTCCATACTTTAGTGACATTTCTCAAAACAAACTAAATGTCCACACAGTTCTTTTAAAAAAATATCATATAAAATAGCGTTTTATCGACATTTATTGTTACAAAAAAATTTACATAGTAGAACTAAGTCCCGTTGTGACTACATGATCCTTAAATTTTTGTGGTGGCATGCCTTTAGTTAAAGGATCAGCTAACATCACTTCTGTGATGACGTGTTCAATAACCACCTTCTTATCTTTAACACGTTCTCTTATGGCTAGATACTTGATGTCGATATGCTTGTTTCGACTACCACTTTTGTTATTCTTAGACAAAAACACAGCAGCTGAATTGTCATAATATAACCTTAATGGCTTAGAGATAGAGTTGACAATTTTCAGCCCAGAAATGAAACTCTTTAACCATACACCATGTGAGGTGTCCTCAAAATAAGAAACAAACTCAGCCTCCATAGTAGAAGTAGTAATCAAAGTCTGTTTGGAACTCCTCCAAGATATAGCTTCACCGGCTAACATAAAAATATATCCAGAAGTTGATTTTCGTGAATCAACACAGCCAGCAAAGTCTGAATCAAAGTAACTAATGACTTCCAAGTCATCTAATCGTTTGTACATAAGCATGTAATCTTTCGTCTCTTGAAGATATCTCAAGACTTTCTTTGCAGCTCTCCAGTGGTCAAGACCTATATTACTCTGATATCTTTCTAACATTCCAACAGCAAATGCTATGTCAGGTTTTGTACAAACCTGAGCATACATCAAGTTTCCGATAGCAGAAGCGTTTGGAATGTCTTTCATTTATTCCCTCTCAAGATTGTTTTTCAAGCATTGATTCAAGTTGAACTTGTCACCCTTAACAATAGGAGCTACACTTGGTGAACAATTTTTCATTCGAAACCTCTCTAAAATTTTATTGATATAGGCTTCTTGAGATAAACCTAAGATACATTGATGTCTATCTCAATGAATCTTAATGCCAATGACAAAAGATGCATCACCCATGTTTTTCATATCAAAACTTTTAGAGAGAAATTGTTTCACCTCATGTATCATTCCCTTATCATTGGATGCAAGTAAGATATCATCCACGTATAGAACTAGAAAGCATATTTTACTTTCACTGACTTTCTGGTATATACACTGATCCATAATGTTCTCAACAAAGTTGAATGAAGAGATGACATTGTAAAATTTCAAATACCATTGACGGGAGGCTTGTTTTAGTCCATATATGGATTTCTTTAACTTACATACCAAGTGCTCACCTTCACTAGAGGAGAAACCTTCAGGTTGTTTCATATAAACATCTTCCTCTAGATCACCATTGAGAAATGCGGTTTTCACATCCATCTGTTGCAATTCTAAGTCAAAATGGGCTACTAATGCCAATATAATATGCAAGGAATTCTTTTTCAACACAGGATAAAATGTCTATGTATAGTCAATTCCTTTCTTTTGATTGAATCCTTTAGCAACAAGTCTTGCTTTATATCTTTCAATATTGCCTGATGAGTCCTTTTTAGTTTTAAAGACCCACTTACATCCAATGGCTTTTACACCATTAGGCAACTCGACAAAATCTCAAACTTCATTGCTTTTCATGGAATTCATCTCTTCTTTCATGGCACTATACCACAATTCTGACTCTTTGCAATCTATGGCTTGTGAAAAATACTCGAGTTCATTTTTAATTCCAATGTCAGATTCTTGTAAATACACAATAAAATCACTAGGAATTGCTAATTTTCTTTCTCTAGTAGATCTTCTTAATGTTGCACCAACATTTTCTTGAGGATCATGTTGTTCAACTGGTTGCTCAATAATTTTTGGAATCATTTGAACTTGATCTACTTGAACATTTTATACAGCTTGTGGAATTTCATTGACTTGTTGTGCAATACCCAATTGTACTTGATGGGTGTTATGTACGACAATCAATCATTGACTTAAAGTGGAAGGTTGATGTCTAACAGAAATTGTATTCTGAAGTTGATCACTCCCACTAATTAAGTCATTTTCAAGAAATTTTGCATTTCTTGATTCCACAATCCTAGTGTTGTTAGATGGACAATAGAATCTGTATCCTTTGGACCTTTTAGCATATCCAATAAAATATCCACTAGTGGTCCTAGGATCCAGTTTCTTTTCTTGTGGATTGTAAATTCTTACTTCAGACGGGCATCTCTATACGCGAATATGTGTTAAACTCGATTTCCAACCTTTGAACAATTCAAAAGGTGTCTTTAGGAAAGCCTTGGTTGGAACTCGATTTAATATATACACTATCGTCTTAAGAGCTTCAATCCATAAGGACATAGGTAGCTTAGAGCTACTTAACATACTACGCACCATATACATTAATGTTTGATTTCTTCTTTTTGGTACACTATTTTGATCTGGAGAACCAGGTATAGTGTATTGGGAAACAATCCTATTTTTCTGAAAAAATTTCACAAATGAACCTTGTGCTTGTCCATCCTCAGTGTACCTACTGTATTAATCATCACCTCTATCAGTCCTCACAATTTTAATTTGCTTTCCACATTGTTTCTCTACTTTAGCCTTAAACACTTTAAGGGCTTCTAGTGCTTCACTTTGATTATGAAGTATGTAGAGATATATATATCGTGAGTAGTCATCTATAAAGGTGGTAAAGTATTTCTGACCATATGCATCCATATCTGGACAATATATATCTAAATGTATGATTTCTAATATGTTTGAACTCTTCTTGGCACCTTTCTTTGACTTGTTTGTCTGCTTGCCTTTAATGCAGTCAACACAAGTATTGAAATCAATAAAATCTAAAGTACTAAGTACTCCATCATTTACTAATCTCTTAGTTATATCTAGGGAGATAAGTCCCAATCTTCGATGCCACAAAATAGAAGAATTTTCATTCATAAAACATCGTTTGATGCCAGTTTGGACATGCATAACATTATGAGTGGAATCATTTTGCAAATCAAGAGAGAAAAGACCATCAGACAGTGTACCATATCCAACATGTTTAGATTTATAAAATAGATTAGAATAACCTTCTAGAAAGAAGAAGTATCCCAAAGGTACAAGTCTTGATACTGAAATTAAATTCCTAGAAAAGTTAGGAACATAAAAGGTCTTTTTCAACTCTAAAATAAAACCACAACTAAGAACTAAATTGCATGTTTCAATAGCTTTTACACGCGACTACATCTTGTTTCCTGAATAGATGTTTCGCTCAGCTCCCACTGGCTTCCGCAGGTTTTTTAAGTATTGCAAGAAATTCGTAATATGGATTGTAGAAGAAGAATCAATCCACCACGTGTTATGATTAACATCAATCATATTAGCTTCATAAAAAACAAGAGAAATAGAAGTAACTTTCTTCTCAAGCCATCGTTGAAACTTAACACAATCTTTCTTTATGTTCCCCTTCTTTCCATAGAAGCGACACTTGAATTCTTTTTGATGTCCGAGTCAAGTGGATCCTTTCCATTCAAATTTTTATTGTCTTGATGAGACTTCTGTCCTTGAGTAGTCGTGAATGCACTTTCTCATGTTTCCATCAACAATCGACCCTCTTCTTAAATACACATGGCCATAAGATCATTAATAGACCATTTATCCTTATGTGTGTTATAGGAGATCTTAAAGGGGCTATACAATGCAGACAGAGTATTCAAAATATAGTGTACAAGAAAAGTTTCAGACATTTTAACCTCAAGAGTCTTTAGTTGAGAATTTCATAATTAAGGTGCTGGCAAGTGACTTATCTGAAGTCTCAAATTGTTAATCAATAGCCTTCAGTAATGCCTTGACATTGTTATATTGTTCGACAGAACCACAAATACCAGCAGAGATTTTGGTATTAATGAACATAACACTCAAACGGTTAGAGCGCTCCTATTGATCTTAAAGAGCGATCTCAGCTTGAGTGTTATTTTCATCAATATGTGGTTCGTCTTTTCTTATAGCATAATCAATGTCCATGCACCCTAAGTGAAGAAGAATTCTTTCCTTTCAGATCTTATAATTATTATCATTTAATTCGGGAATATCACAAATATTAAAGAAATTTGCAGGTTGCATAGCTGCAAAAAATATACATACATAAACACATGCTTAATAAATTTAAGGCAAATAATATAAAATTGAATCTATTGACATAAAAATTGCATGTGGGATAAATTTTTAATTCAATTAGACTCATTCCTTATGATAGAATCACCATTTACTAGCATGATATTCTATCTTGACGATAAAACTATTAAATTCTCATTCATAATTCCTGTGGGTAACTATAAAAAGTATTTAACATTTTATCCTAATTTATTATGTAACCCAATAATAAAGTTTCTTAAGCTACTATATCGCGCAAAATCAATTACAATTCTAATGTCTAAAATTTTTTTATGTGATCTTAAAAATTTATTCAATTAAAGACGTTGTGGCTAATCTTCAATTAAACAACTATAGATCACTTAGACATTAGTCTTTATTTAATGTCTATAATATGATTCTAAACATAATATATAATTTTATGTAATCAAGAATGCTGTGACTAATTCTTAATTGAATAAAATTATATTAATCACTAAATATTTACTAAATATTATGCAACAAAATTAAATATCATATACTTAAAAATTTTCTTTGGCATCCATACACAAAATAACAAATATATGTATATAGTGAATAAAATAATTTAAGTACATAATAGTCCATCTAATGTAAGGACAAAATTATAAAAAAAAAAAAAAGGACAATGGCATGTGACTATGCATTAATGTGTCCAACAACTTTTCTCTTATTTTAAGAAAAAGACAATAGTGCATTAAATGGGTTGTATCTTTTAAATGAGAAAATGCATATTATTCAGCGGAATAATCATCCTCTTTCTAAAACAACCATTTCATCTTCAACCTTTCAACCCAAATTTCAATATCATAAATATCAGAAGTAGAGTTCAAATGGTTGCACAGAAAAAAGGAAAAGACTCAGGGAGACTCCTTTTGCCATGATATTTCTTTTCTGCTCATCTTTTTCGTATTGGTTAGTTTAACCTTGTTGAAAAAATTATTTGAAGACCTTGAAATACCATTAAACCCATTTACAAAATCATTTCATATTTACCATTCAGATTCCAAAAAAAGGATACAAATTCATAAAATTGTTAGAAAATCTTCTTTCTTATGATTTCTAACACCAATTTGTATCAAAAAAGACAAAAACATAGATCTGAAAATTAGAATATCATTTTTAAGTAAATTTTTTGCTCCAAAAATTAATAAGGCAGAGGTAAATTCGACTGCTCTGATACCAAATGTTAGAAACAGAGCAATAACGCCACAGAAATTAGAGATTGGCGTACCTCCAGCCATTGTCGGTATTCATCGAAGTCGTCAAAATGTTGTCGGCGTTGCTTTTCGGTGAGTCTTCTAAGCACTCAACCTCACTTAGATGGTGTGAATTTTTGAGGATTGTCCTTAGGGACCAGAATCGGAGATGACACAATATATATAACCGTTCCACCATCAGGAGCAGTTGGACAGTTCCTTAGATAAGGGAGCGACAACAGTTATAGAGAATTTTGAATTTGAAAATTCAAGTTGAGTGGATAAGTGGGAGGTTACGGGCCATAAAGAAAATGCCAACAAAGAAATGGTAAAATGCAGCTATGTATGTGACAGCAAACAAAAGATCTTAGCGGAGAATTAGTTGGACTTTAGAACAAGAGAACTTAAGAGAATGGTTTGCAGAGAGATAGGACTACAATTAACTAATCATCAACATTAGTATGAACTTTAAAAAGCTTTTCAGTTAAGTATGTGATTTTCTTGGTAAGCTAAAAATTTAGGCACTTATACCTGAAGAGACATGTTTCGGGCTAGTTGCAATTGTGCAATCTCAGTGCCCATCCAATTCAGCATTTGCTTATTCTTGAGCAAAGATAAGATCTGACATAACAAAGTGACTTGAAAATTTTTCTTCTTGATAATTTCACGTTCTCTTTAAGAAATAAGGGAGCATAACTTTATTTGTAAACTCAAATACCAGGTGAATTGATTTACTTTAAATTTGAACATGGGTTCTATGAGAGGGTGGTCAGTCAAGGGTGTAACCTTTTGACGTGAAGGATTTTTGGGAGTCAAGGAAAAGAACTGACCCTGGGTGTTGACTAATAAATTCATTATTTAAGGAAGCGAGAATAGGAAATGTACTGTGGCGTAATACCAGTTACATTTCAAAATTTCAGAAATAATAAAATTTTGACCGACCTTTCAAGGGAATAATTCCCCTAATGAGCATGTAGTTTCAACTTTGTATTTAGCATGTCCATTCCTTTTTTCATAGTTCCTTTTCTACCATATGTGTATACCTACAAAGGTATTGGACTGAGTTACACCTGAGTCAATAGACACTAACATGGATACCTGTAATTAATTTCTAGCAATTAGAAGGCATCCGGGTGATTTTGGGGAGTTAGCTTAATTTCATCAACCTAAGTCTCAATCAATTACTCTGAAATGGTCCCTACTTAGAGTCCGTTTGGATAGAATTAAAATCTGTTCAAATCAGCTTTAAATCTCTTTTGTTTTAGCTTTTTACGTGTTTGGTAAAATAAAAAATTACTTAAAAAACTAAAAATTGATTAAAAAAAAGCAAAAAGTGAGAAGTTAAGTATCCTAATACGCTCAAACTATACCTCCCAAAAAGAGTGTAAGCAGTCATTGTCAAATATATAACCCAACAAAGGTTGGGGTCAAATTTCATAGGAAATAAGGTTCTAATTAAGTTGTATGCAGATTAATTGTCTTTTAGTCATACGTTTCTGTTGAATATGGGGTTTGGAATGAAATATTAATCTAGTAATTTCAAATTAGTAATGACCAACAGTTTTTTATAACGATTTTACAAATGTGAAATGGTAAAACTAGGGTTATGTTTACCAAGGTATATTAACTCTTTCTGGGTTACTGGTTACATTAATTCATATCAATGCTTGTGGTTATAGAGAAGTTACATAAAATTTCCATCTAAATGTTTCTCAACCTTCAAAGATGGATTCACTTTAATTTCTTCAAACCCAAAGTGATGTCAATATACATTGTAACAAATTCTCCAATAGATTAATCCGATTAAGGAATCAATCTGTAAATTAGAGAGTAAGAACTCTAATATCTTGTCACTATTCTCTTTTCTTAATAATAGATTCTTTGTTCAAGAAAGTTATGTTTTAGCGAACACTCTCAAGTTTACAATGACAAAAGTTATTAAAATAAAGAGAATGTGATATAATCACAATGTCAACATAAATTCAGCATGCCAAAACCTAGAATTGACCTTTTACCAGGGCTCCCAAACCCTAGTTATGGAGCTTTAGCCACATATTCTTAGAAAGATAGATGAAAAGAATAATTTCATAAAATTGTAGGTTTAACTTACTATTCAAAAGAAATTAGAATTCTCAATCTAAAATTTCAAGGAAAATAGTGTATTCTTCAGCTTTAAACGTGTTTTGCAACCAAAATTACATTACAAATTTGCACAATAGCCAAAAGATACCTATTGTAACCCTAAACTAGGTATTTATAGGCTCCTAAAAAGTTAAAATTTAAAATTCAAATTTGGGCAACAGCATTAACACCGACGGTTCACCTGGTGGTTTGTCAGAGCAGTGACGGTTTATTGGCTAAACTATCCCGGATGTTCCAGAGCTTTACTACTGCGTTGTTGTTGGCGACGGCCTAGGAGATGGTACGTTGTAGGGCCAACGGCTCGTTGCTCCTTTTGTCACTGACTCCTAATTTTACATACATTCTGGTTAACTCCGATGATCGCGATGATGACATATCAAGACCTTGATAATCCATCACTTAAGGGGTCGTCCATCTCAGAGATTTATGATATTCTTCTTAAGGGCGGTGGCAGTTCGATGGTCTATCTTGACTCAAACCGTCAGTCATTTAATTCGTTGCAAATTCTCAAATTCTTGACTTTCATAACTTTCCAAGCTTCTAAGTTTAACTCCTGAGAATAAGCACAAAACATATCAAATACCACCACCAGTTGCTAGAAAAAAAATAATTATCCCTCGTAAAAGGTGTAAAAGACACCATCAGAAGCCGATACATCAACACCCTTAACTTAAGACGATTGTTTGTCCTCAAGCAACTCAACATAATATCATATATGTATTTAGATCACAAAAGAATAAGAAACTATTACAGATATTAAGCACTAACAATTTAATATGCACATAAATTCTGTAATCCTAAATCATAGGAATCCATGCTTGGCATCACACTCTAGCTAGGTTACATGCATAGACATAGAACACCACATCCAAGGATCAGCAATCACAAGTATAGTTCACATGCTCTCATCTCAAAAGAAATAATGGCACATTGATCGATTTAAATCAAGGACCATTATTCAAATCTCTCACTCTCACAACAAATTCCAAACAAAGTATACGCAAAGCCATAGGCTTGCCCTTATCATTCCATTAAGTTGATTAACAAGGATCACTACATGACTTACTTAGGCTTATAATGGACGTTTGGGTACAGGTAAGATATGTTTTTAAAATAGTGTCTCAATTCTCCTTGCTATCGTTGCTACTATATAAATTTAGTTTCCACTTTATGTTGCCCTCTTAGTGACCTAAAGTCATTTTTTGAAATATATTTGTACAACTCCTATTAAACAGTTCCAACCTCTTGATTTATATCATTTATTAAACCTTCCACACTAGCCACCCTCAGTTTATATTGATGTTAAAAGTTGAGGTGCACAATATCCAGAAGGGACCAGGGCCAATGAAAAAATCTATTACCCAAACTTTCCTTAACTTACCATTCACTTGTTAAATCTTTATAGTAGCCACCCTCAACTTTGGAAATTTGCTTGAGTTGAAGTGCACAATGTCCAAGGAGGGACTAGGGACAAAATAGGAATTTAAAAATAGAAAAGGGTGAGTTAAGGGTGCTAAATAAAAAGTTATTAGCTTAAAAGGGACCAAAGGAGTATACAAATAACTACATTTTTTGTCAGGCTTTTAAGGTTAAGTAGACTCAATTGAAAAATGGCTTGTGATCCTATCCTATTTAACCAACTATTACTTAACACATTGAACCAGGCAAATTCTAGATGCATACACAAAGTAGGAAATGCAGAAAATCCTCACACATATAGCGGTGAACTAGTACTCATGGTACTAATCTTCAGAATTGCGTTTAGCTTAAACACACTTACTTTACCTGACGATTCTAATGACAAGTATAGATCTACAATGGTTAATCATCAAAGAATATGCACAAGATTATAAATTTTTTTCTTAGGATTTCCTTATTTTACAACATTCCAACAACTCCAATAACTTTTCATTCATTATTTTCTTACAGCACATATGATATGTACAATCACATAAAAGAAATAAAAATAGAACATATGTATAGTCACATGAAAATAATAAAAATAGAATAATGAAATAAAACTCCTAAATATGATGGTTCTTCTAGATAATGCATGATGAGAAAAAACGCAGGCTATAAACACCCTCGTGGCGATAGACTACCTAATAGATAAAAGTACCCTACCCTTACTAAAAAAATATTTTGTCCTCAATGAATCATTAGTAAAGTAAAGAGGAGTAGAATACATGAAAAGCCCTTACACTTGGGAATCCGTCGAGTCATGGGAGGCCTCACTGGCCTTGGTAGTATCAATAGTGACTCCAGCAATAATCGTGGTGCTCAAATTACCCACTTCCTTAGAAACTAGAGTGGATACTCGTAAAATCAATGTCCTATGACCACCTCCCAAGGCTGAACTAGTAGACACACCAGAAGCTTCATCTTCAACTCTCATCTTTCTTGCTTTTTCATATTTTCTTGATCTTCTCATTGACTTTTGCACAACTCTTTCTTCATTTTTATCATCCCTATGCTTTTTATTTCTTGAAGATATCTTCTCACCACTTTCACTCACAACTTTACCTTTGACTTTCAATGGTACGCCCATCATATTAATAATGTCATCTTTTTCATCTACCTCTACAAATATTGGGTTAAAATATCCTAGAATTAGTTGCCTTTTCAACTCAGCTATATTATTTTATGTCTGCTTTAACTCTGCATTGAACCTAGATTGATCTAGAATTTCTCTCTCAGCCTTTTGTTCACCCTTTCTTCCATATCATCCATTCTTGCGTGTAGATCCTTATATAGATTCAAAACCTTCGTTAAAACTCTGTCCACAAACGGCTTAAACTTTTTTGCCCAAATATTAAGTTGTAGTTCAAACTTTTTCTAAGCTTTAACCATTTTTACAAAATTTCTGGGGTCAACCTATACTTTGAAACATTGGTGCCATGGATATTGTATATATAGTCTCAACAGTAGGAGCTATAAGCATCGACCCTGATGTTGCAGAAGTGCCATGTGAAATAATCATAACAATAGGCAATGACATACCTAAAGGTGCATCTGATGCCTCTGGATTGATTTAGGACTGTGTCACAAATGCAGGTGGCTTATGCACTCTCGTCTCAAACTTTGTGCAACCCTCATCTTCTTAATGTCATGTCTGCTTGTAGCCCAAACTTTATTATTTACTCCTTGAATAATTGGCATATTTTCCTGCCTACAAAACTCATTAATAATAAAGAGAAAGGCAGAGCACTAGAATTTTGTATGCCCTCACAAATAACTTATCATTTATAATTTGGCCGAAGTTAATTTTCATCCCTTCAATCAAAATGACCACCAACGCTACCCGTTGTGGATCCAAATTCGGATCTTCCCCTGTCGGCATAATCCTTAATATTACTACATCCCACCAAAATTTAGCTTTAAATCTTAATATAGATTTCTCAAGTCTCTCTCTTTTCCTTAGTTATGATGGGTCCCCACTATCTATCAAAATTCTTACTAACCACAGCCTTTGAGTAGATACAGTAATTATTCGATGCTCAAGCTTCGGGGTAATTATGGGAATGGTATATAGCCGACCGAATAATATTTGATTGATGGTATGACTTGAGATGTCCATGGTTACTCCTCTTACTAGGATTCTAGTCATATTCCTCATATTAGCCACCTTTGACCCTTTTGGACAATCTTTCTCCAATATTGCTGGGTAATTTGAAAAGAATTACTTAAAAATATTGTGGTAACATAATTTAAGGGGTCTACTCAAATATCCCAACTCATAGTCATTAAATTACCTCTCCAAATTAGGATATTTCAGAAGATCTGTGGTAATGATTTGTAATTCTTTGACAATTGGCCTTTTCATACTTCAGCTTTGTGTAAATTGAAGGCCATCATAGTAATGTTTACTTAACCCTTAACCCTTCAACCTTTCACCTGATTGTCTCTCAGACCTCAGGTTCCTCACTATGAATTATATCACTCTTCTTCTATTTTGGATCTTTGGTAGGATTAGTGGAGTCCTGTTTTTCTCCTCCACCATCCGGGCTTGAAGTAGAACTGCCATTGCTTTTACTTTCACTTTCACTGTTGTCCTCCATACTCAATGATTCACTCTTCTCATTAGATTAGAAGAGTGGTTGACATTTCTTTTAACTTTGCCGAGTGTGGTAGGTCGGGGCTTCAATATCCCCTTTTGGTTTATCATAAAGTCTTGAGGTGATTTCCTTATGAGATGGACGAGACCTACCTCCACCTCTATTTAAAGGTAGTTTTTGGGTCATAGTACCTGAGT
Source organism: Capsicum chinense (assembly GCA_026120095.1). Taxonomy (NCBI): domain Eukaryota; kingdom Viridiplantae; phylum Streptophyta; class Magnoliopsida; order Solanales; family Solanaceae; genus Capsicum; species Capsicum chinense. The sequence goes on along the minus strand of JAPEIP010000005.1, from coordinate 85,516,910 downwards.
TACGAGGTAAAAAACACAAAGTTAGGTAACAGGAAATCATGAGTCTAGTAGAAATGAAATACAAATCTAGTTAAGGGCGACGACTAGGACAATGATCCGTCGAGTAAGCAACAATCAGTCACCCCACCTGTCGCACCTTAAACAGTGTTATTAGCAGACCACTGATGCCAAACTAGATGGTTCATCACATATCCAATGACTCATCGAGTTAACCATTGTACCTTTCTATAATCATTCTTTTATTTAATATGAAACAACGGTACAAGCTACGATTCGTTACACCTATGATGCCCAGTCTCCTTATCCATCGTGATTTAATCAGTGTTCTAACTTTCAATAATTTTGGGCTGACGATTGTACCGATGATCCATCGCATATGTGATGGTCTGTTAGGTACCTCATCGCAATGCCCAATTCAGCACAATATCTTTGGGGCATTTTGTCGAACACTTGTGCCTACGTTTTATACTTGATAGTATCTCAATTTTCACTCAAGATCCCATCAAGATTCATACCATAGTGGGTTTACTCAGATTTCACCCTAACGTAGGCTCTACTATAATATAACATACATCATTATTTTTCAACTCACACCAGCATACACAATCAAAATTTTCTCTCATTCAAGCTATTTCAAACATTAAATCACATGAATTTAAGGCCATGAGACATACCTATGCTTGGAATGAAACTTCACAGACACTTGAACGTGATGAAAATTAAACAAATAAGGAAAAACAACTTATAAATAGAAGGAAATTATAGTTAGTAATGATGGAAAATGAGATGGCTAGCAAGGTTTAGATAATAGAGAAAAGGAAACTAAAAATTTAGTGGGGGAGTGAATGTTATTTAAAATTGGATGAATGTGGGAGTTTCAATCGTTTCAATAGTTGGAGTGGAAGGGTCGTGCATGAACATGGGTAATTATCCTAAATTTTATAATGAGTGCACTTAGGTAGGGTTATGAGCCCAATTTAAATATAATTTCAAGTTATTACACTTTGGTCGGCCCAAATATTAGGTTATTAGGCTGACTGACCCACGATGGTTTTGGCAACGGTCCATTGTAGTAGCGATGACCCATCGCTATCACGATTGCTTATTACCAGAAATGATATTGGGATGGTTAATATGCGATCGTTGGGTTGGCGGACCATCGCATTAGCGATGGATCATAGCACCTACCATCGTGACTTATCAACTACCTTTTGTTGACCCTCTTGGGACGGTTGCAACGATGGTTCATACTTGCTTGATAGCCCGTCGTTCTTTCAATCTATGCTTATAAAAAGTGTCCACTCTTCTAGTTCCTTGCCATGTCAACTCTTGCACACTCAACACACAAATTATACAGACTAATTAATAAAACATACCTAACTACATTATTTTACAACACATTGTAAGTTGCTTCCCATTGGCGCATGATTTAGTGTTGCGGCACGACCCAATTATCTTGATTACTCAGACTTTATCAACATAGATTGATGTCACTATTTTATTTTCTTATTGTTGACCAACATATTGTTTGATATGTTGACCATTAAACTTAAAAATCTTACCATTTCTGTTCTCAAGCTCTACTGCTCCGGATGCAAATACTTGAGTTACTTTGAATGGGCCAGACCATTTTGATTTCAGGTTTCCTGGAAATAATTTGAATCTTAAGTTGAACAACAAGACCCAATCCCCAACTTAGAATTCTATCTTTTTAATCCTTTGATCATGGTATAATTTCATCCTTTCTTTGTAAAGGCTAAACCTTTCATATTCCTGAAGACGAAATTAATCCATTTCATTCAATTGATCCAGTATTAAATCAGCTGCTTCTTTCCAACTAAAATTCAAATGCTTAAGTGCTCACAATGATTTATGTTCCGATTCTACTAGTAAGTGACATACCTTACCAAACACCAATTGGTACAGTGACATACCTATTAGAGTTTTTAAAAGCAGAACAATAAGCCCAAAAAGCATCATAAAGTTTCCTTGACCAATCATTGCGATTAGAATTTACAGACTTGGCCAGAATTATTTTAATCTCCTTGTTGGACACTTCAACTTGCCCGCTCATTTGGGGTGATAAGGCATAGCCACCTTATGCTTCTTTACACTATATTTTTCCAATACGGCCCTAAACACCTTATTAAAGAAATATGATCCCCCATCACTAATAATTGTTTGAGGAGTGCGAAAGCAGGAGAAGATATTCTTTTTTAAGAATAATACAATCCTCTTTGCCTTATTATCAACTAATGCCATAGCTTCGATCCATTTGGATACATAATTTATAAGAACTAGAATGTACTTACACCCATACGAGCTCATAAAAGGGCCCATGAAGTCGATGCCCCACACATCAAGCAGTTCAACCTCTTACATAGTTGACATAGACATTTTCTAGTGCTTAGAATTTGATCTTTGTCGCTGGCATTGATCACACACTTTTACGAACTCATAAGTATTCTTTAATAGTATTAGTCAGTAATACCCACTCTGTAAAATTTTTTGGGCAGCATGATCACCTGTATGATGTCCTCCCACAGAAGAGGAGTGGCATGCTTTAAATATCTCAAACATTTCTACTTCAGGTGTATCTAAAAATGATATCATCAGCACAAAAATAAAAAATGAGGCTCATCCCAGAAATACCTATTCACATCATGAAGGAACTTCTTTCGTTGTTGATAGCTCAAGTCAGCCAGAATAATATTGCTCATAAGGTAGTTTGCAAAATCTGCAAACCATAGAACAAGGTCAAGGGTTGTTACAGGGACTTGTTCATATGGGAATGATCATCAATTTCCAAATTATCTTTTTTCTCTCTACATTCTCCAACCTCGACAAGTGATCAGCTACTTGATTTTCATACTCTTTTATATCTTTTACCTTGAAGTTGAATTCCTATAACAACAATACCCATCTAATCAACCATAGTTTGGCATCCTTTTTGGCCATCAAATAGTGCAATACCGAATGGTCAGTATGTACCGCCACTTTTGTTCCAAACAGATATGCTCTAAACTTTTTGAAAGCATAGACCACAACATGTAACTCCTTCTCCGTGATAGCGTAATTTTTTTATGCTTCATTCAAGGCTTTACTTACATAGTATATCATGTGGAATAATTTATCTATATACTGTCTAAGTATTGTATCAAGAGCTACCCCACTTGCATCACACATTATCTCAAAGGATTTGGACTAATTAGGTGCGATTATAATAGAAACCTCCACCAACTTCTCCTTAAGACAGTTAAATGACTTTAAGCATTCCTCATTCCATTCAAACTTAACGTCATTTTCCAATATCTTGCCTAAAGGATTTGTAATTTTGGAGAAGTCTTTGATGAACCTCCTGTAGAATCCCGCATGACCCAAGAAGATTCGTACTTCTTTTACCAAAATAGGAGGGGATAATTTTTCATTCACTTTCATTTTTTTTCAATCCATGTCAATCCCTTTTTCTGAGATTTTATGGCCCAACACTATGCCTTCTTACGCCATGAAATAGCATTCTCTCAATTAAGTACCAAATTAAATGCCTTACACCTCTATAAAGCATGGCTCAGATTTATCAAATAATTATCAAATGAATCTTCAATCACCGAGAAATCATCCATGAACACCTCTAAAGTGTCCTTTACCATGTCAGAGAAGATTGGCATCATACACCTTTGAAACATAGCTAGGGAATTGCATAACCCAAATGGCATCTGTTTGAAATAATATGTCCCATATGGGCATGTAAACATAGTCTTTTCTTGATACTCCAGTGCAATAGAGATTTAGTTGTTTCCATAGTAACCATCCATAAATCAGTATCATCCTCTTCCAGCCAATCTATTGAGTATCTGATTCATAAAGGGCATTGGAAAGTGATCTCGAAGTGTCCACGAGTTCAACTTTTGATAGTCCATACACACTCTCCACCTTGTCACTAGCCTAAGAGGGATCAATTCATTCTTTTTATTTGTCACCACAGTCATTCCTCCCTTCTTCAGTACATACTGCACAGGACTTACCCATTTACTGTTTGAGATTGGAGACACCACTTCTACCTCACGCTATTTAATTATCTCCTCCTTCACCACCTCATTCATAGGAAGCTTAAGACTTTTTTTATACTTAATAGATGGTTTACACTCTTTCTATAACTATATTTTGTAAGTACATATGCCCGATGGGATGCCTATAATATCAGTGATTGTCCACCCTATAACCCTCATGTACCTTTTTAATACTGATATAAGAGCTTTAACCTGAGGCTACACTAAATCAGCTCCAATAATCACTGGCAAAGTGTTGCTTTCTCCTAAAAACATATACCAAAGATGAACCGGTAACTCCTTCAACTTGAACACCGGTAGTTCTTCAATGAAAGGTTTTACGAGCAGTGTTAGTCTATTTTTCTGATCCAATTCTAGATTCTTAGGGGCATATGAATATGATCCCATTGAGGTCAAAGCACACGTTGTCTCATCATACTCTTTGATCCCCTTGCTATCAAATTTCATTAAAAATGTAACCAAGGTTTCAATAACAAATCTCCCTTCAATCAATACCTCTAGATCAACCTCATCAACAACATCAATAACAGGAACTATATTTATCTCCTTCAGTTTCTTCATAGACTAGTAAACATCAAAATTGATTTTTTCATCATTGATCCTAAACTTCAGCTCATTTTTATCCGTATCTACTAACACTCTCCTAGTTACTAAAAATGGACTATTCAAGATTATGGGCACTTCAAAATCAACCTCACAATGAATGATTACAAAATTTACAGGAAAGATAAAATTTTCCACTCTCACTAGCACATCATAGAGAACACTAACCAACCTTTTTCACTGAATGATCTGCTATTAACAAGCGTATAGATGTCGTCTTAGGAGTTCCTAAGCCCAAGTACTGATAAATTGCTAATGGAATGAGGTTGATACTTGCACCTAGATCACAAGATACTTTAGCAAAGTTAAATGCTCCAATCTTACACGACATAGTGAATGATCCAGGATCAGATTTCTTTTGCATGGTACGGTACAACTGAGACTTTTTCAACTTTTCTACAAGTTCAAATGGGAGATTACTACTTTCACATTTCCTGTTTTTACCATGGAGAATTCTTTTTCAGTTTCTTAGGTAGGGCCAAATTTTCTAACAACAATACACCATATTTTTATTCTAACTCAGCAACTTGAACATACAAAATAGTTTTTTCAATTTCAAATTCATCAATGTTATTGTTCAAAGACTCTGTTATTGAGTGAGATCACAGAAGGCTAATGACATTATCTAAAAACTTTATCTCCTTCAAAGAGTAGTCCTTAAGATTTTTTTTAATATTTAAGAATTTACCTTTTTGACATCTTCAGCATCTGATTTTTTCATGAGGACAAAGAGTGAGTTGAACACTGAATCTTCATCTTCAATAACCATCATTGAGGTATACTAAAGATGTTCAGAGGTATTAGATCCACTATAAAAGTCTCCCCACATAATCAAAGCTTGCTTACGACCTGATCTACAGTTCTTCATCTTTTGAACTTTTTAGGGACCTGATCCTTCTTCTTTCTTTTATCATCAACATACTTTGCATAGTACTTGTAATAAACTTTGTTTTGAGGGAAGTCCTTGATGAAGTGGAATGGTTTCCTATAGTTATGACACAGATCATTTGCACCAGCCAATCTACTCATATTTTCTATTCTAGGGAAACTTCTGTTTCTCCTAATAACCTTCTGGAACCTTTTGATGAGATAATCCATATTATCTTTTCACTGGAATAACCTTTTGTAAACTTAAAAGCTAATATTTTCTCCTTCATTGGTTCTCTTTTGTCCTGATCTTGCTATTTTTAAGCTTACGAGTCTTCAGATTTCCAATCAGCTCATCCATGATGAGAACCTTATTGTCACTTGTTTCGGTTATTAAATTAACTTTGCTCTCCCATGACTTGGGGAAAATGCTGAGAGATTTTCATACCTTCTTACTTAGCTTTATCACTTCACCTAGGTTGGGTAGTTCGTTGGTGATAAATGTGAACCTTATGTACATTTTCTAAATAAATTCTCTTTATTTCATTGTGAAAGATCATATTGAGTTGTAAGCATGTCCACTTTGAACACCTTTACTTGACTGGTACCTTCATGGGTAGTTTACAAGAATTCCCATATCTCTTTGGCCGATTTGCAAGCAGAGATTCTATTGTACTCATCTGGTCCTATGCCGCAAACTAACAACTTCTTAGCATTGTATCTCTTCTCAATCTTCTTTTGATCATCCTTCTCATACTTCTTTCTACTATTGCGGACCATTATAGTGATCTCTCCTACTTTGGCAGTTTTCATGAGGACATGAGGTCCATTACAAATCACATTCCAAAGTTTGCTATCCTCTACCATAATAAACTCACACAAGAGAGTTTTCATTACCCATAATATTGACCGTCAAAATGAGGTGGCCTTGTTGTTGATTGACCTTCTATATTTGGTGGAGCAGCCATCATAGTGAGATCCTTCCCAGGTGTTAACCTTTTAGAAAGTATTGGCTCTAATACCAAATGGAGTTTTGAAAAAGTCCACCACGTTCAAGGTACCAATTCCTTGACACAGATCAACAGATAGAAGAACTAACAAATAGCAATAAGAACAATGTAAAGTAATAACACACAATATTACGTGGAAATCTCTTAGATCAACGAAGGAAAAATCACGACCTACCGCATAGGATATATCAACCAATCCACTAACTCAAGCAACTTCAGAATTACAAACTCTTGCAATCCTAGGATTAAACTCTTAATCCTTAACTCGCACAATAACTCTGTTCTGTAACCATTACAATAGCTCTACTGTAATAAGTCTACCTTTAAATGACTAGGCATAGGATGATGACTTGAGAACGAAGCAACCAATACACACAAGACTTCTAGACAAAAAGAGTAGGTTTACATATAAAGAGCAATACAATGACTCAACAACATAGCGACATAAGAATATTCTTGGAACAGATCCTTCTTGTTGCTGAGGCGGTGATGAAGAGTGGAAGCTTTTTGTTGAGAGAATAAGAATTTTTTTGTGCAAAATACTGCTTTTTTGCTTGTAACATTCTCTTCTATATATAAGAGAGAACAAAACCTAGAATCAATTCTGTTGGTCGAGGTTAGAAAAGCTACTGCTCCTCTGTTGTGCCATCAACTTTCCTGCAAAAAGTACACGTAACAACTATACTATTGACTAAGGCAAAGAGGTGCAACACGCAGTACCAGATTCCTTGGTGTGGTTTGTCAAATCATCAAACTGCTAAAGCAACACTATGCCACTTTCAAACTAATACACACTGGTGATACACCATTATTCAAAATTGTGTATTTTTGCATTTTTTTTAAGTTGTACTTTTATCTCAAGTTGAATTTTTCATCTCTTATAAATGAAAAACAGCCTAATATTTTTAAAGTAAGTTGAGACCATGGTAAACCAAGTCTGTACATATAAATGAAAGAAACATATATACCACTATATTTTATTATAAATATTTAAGAAATAATAAATATAATGAAAAGAATATAATTTTTAAAGATGAGCAAGCTATCTCTCCATTAGTAAAATGTTACACTTTACATACAATTGTGAAGTGTACAAAATTCAATTTCATTATGCTACTCTACCAATAAAAGGTTTTTTTTTTTGGAATATTTTAAATATCGTTAAATCAAGTCATGAATTATTTTGGTCCCTAACTTATCAGTAAATTCAATTTTTGATCATGGTGATATATGACTCAACAATCAACTTGTTCAATTCTCAGTTAATCGAAATATGTTTTTGGTCTCGTCAAATAAAAACTATATAAATTATATTCTTCTATTTATAAAGTTATATTAATATCAATATGGAATAACAATACAAACTTAGCATACCATATGAGTAAATTAAGTAATAAAACAGTTAATTATTATGCTAAATTTATAAATATTCACAAAAGAAGATATCAAAAATGCGGAGTTCAATTAATTAAAGGTCTGATATATTGAGTTAGACATCATAGAAATTAAAATTAAACAAGATTTATGTAACATATAAATCTGGTTGGATCCTTTATTCCATCAAGAACCAATTTAACAAGACCAC
>JAPEIP010000005.1:85474743-85496600 GCA_026120095.1 Capsicum chinense | reverse complement strand
AAAAAAAAAAAAAATCAAACAATAACATTTTAAGTTAAACTGAAAAAAATATTTGAAAGTTGAAGTTGTGTTTGGAGAGGAAACCGTAGTTAAAGTTTTATTACTGAAAACTTGAACTAAATTAAAGATTATCCTAAAACCTATTTTTTTAAACTTCAAATTTCATAATTCATGTTTGAAGTTGAAATAATGACAAATTTTGATAATCACATATATACTTGTTTGAAATAATCTTCAAGTATTATTTTATAATTCTTAAAGATCTCTATAACAAAAGCACCATACTCATTTCTTGCTATCCGGAGATAAATAATAACAGTATTACTAATAAGGTAAGAGAGAATTCTTGGTGCCTTCTCTTCTTTTAAGAAGGTTTTTTATAAATCCAAAAGTCAATCCTGATCCAAGTGCGCAATGATTACATGCTAGTTCTAAAAGGCTACTTAGTAGCATATTCTTGGGCTCTAATGTTAGGTTTGAAGCTAATTGGGGACAGATTAGTGCTAGGCTTGAGGCTGACTATTAATCTACTAAAGTATCAACATGAGTAGGCTACAGTATTATGGCGATTGGCTCTGGGGAGAGTTCCTTTAGACTTTCCAGTTACAACGCAATCTTTTTTTGCATGGAAGTAATTCCAGCCTAAATTACGACATGGATACGACTATTAGGATTTCTCGATTCGGAGTGCAGGTTTTAAATATCTCTTTAGTTTTAACATAGCCAAGTGTCATGATTTGGTTAATCCTTTTTCCAAACATGAATTTTACCTTTAAAGATAGTTCCTCACTTTTTGAATACTGAATAAAACATATTCAGAAAGTAGAGGAGTTTTTGGCTTCTTATTGAAATAGAAAATGGCAACCTGTCATTGCCTGTGAAGCAATGCACGTCTTCCTATGTTTCAAAAGTCCGACCATGTACTTCATGTCTTCATGAATGTGTATGACAACATATACTATATTTTGAAAGTCCAGCCATGTACTTCATGTCTTCATGAATGCGTATGACAACATACATTTGTTTCCTCATTAAAAATTTTAACTTAAAAAAGTCCATTTCGGGATTAAAAAAAACCTCAATCAAGAAAAAGAGTACAAAACATGTTTTCTATTTCTATATGAACCTTGGTACATTGGAATAGATAAGTTGTGGCTTTATGCTTCGTGTTTTGTCCTTTGGGAGTTTCAGCTTTCTATTTGACATGTTTTTATATAGAGTCTCCCATTTGGTGTTCCGAGGTGTTCTCAAATTCTCCTAGTTTAGCTCATTTATTATGTGGTTAGTCAAAATCAATTGAAAAGGTTGAATGCTATTCTTTTTTACCAAACTAATAGTGATTCTTCTTGAAGTACTTTTTATTTTTATTTCGGTATTATGCCTTTTTGAATGACCAAAAATGATACCCTTAATCAATTCAGAACGTTAGGCTGATTTTTAAAGGTTTTGTAATACTCTTACTTGAGACAAGCTCTTAACTTAATTAATGTATGAGACTTTTATTTGTATGTTGTGATCGGGGATTATCATATGATTCATAAGAAAGAAATCAAGAGTTAACATGCAGTTGTTATGACCAGGGATTATCATATGATTCATAGGAAGACACCAACCACCCCTATTTTCTAAAATGTCCCGCCACTTCATTTGTACCATCTTGTTTTAGGCTTTCAATTGAACAACATGGTGGCTTAACATTCAATGCTTCGTAAAGAAGAACATTTCACTATAAGAAATAGCCGTCCATAACCCTTGTTAGGAACTATGTTCTGTATTGAGTGAGGGGAGAAAAATACTTATGGATTAGAATAAATATCGTGGTTGGTGTCCAAGTATTATTGTGTCTTCTAATCCTTATACCAAAATCAAGTTCTTGGTTACATTTAGATACACAATTTCTGACCGCATGTTATGATAAAAAATATCATCAGAGTCATAAGAAAGAGACCAAGAATGATTATCAAATTCTTCATAAAGAAGGCCCCTTTATTTTATTTATGTGCTTACAAGGAGGATAGCTCGACCACGTTTTAGGAACAAGATTTTATTTGTTGAATATTTTACGAGTTAAGTCCAAAGGTCGTTTGATAATGATCCAAATTGAAGTGACTAAAATCAAAATTAAAAAAAAAAGGAGTTAAACAACACAAATTAAACATAGAGAGATTAGAAAGAGGGGTGGGAATAGAAGAAAGAAAGGCCTAAATGAATACAAAAATAAATTAAGGAAGAATAGAACTCAATCAAATGACAAAAACTAAATCAAATCCATAATGTGATAGATCAATGATCAATCAAGCAAAGAAGATAACACAAGCAATTTGAGAATCCATCTTAATCACTCGATCTAGCTAACAATTAGAATCGAACTTAATCACTACCCTACTCTAGAGTAACCAAATATCAATTCTATTCAAGACAATTGAATGGTTCAAAGTCTAAGAATCTAAGGTAACTACTTATAGTTATTGCCTTTACAAAAAAATTCTATTACAAAAATAGCCTAAAAGCGATAATTTGGAAATAACCTACAAGGGCCCTTCTTAATTGCCCAAATGACATCTTGATCTCCCATGACCTTATGTATTTATTGCTCCATGAATTTTTTCGGTATCCAAGCTATCATTCATATATGAAAGCCCATTTTAATGTGCTTCAAGGTAACTGTGCTTGTATCATCCTTCCCTTCTTTAAAAAGCTTTATCCTCGAATTCGAACCTGACAAAAACATGAGTAGGACAAACAACAACATATCCTTATAGCATGATGGTTAGCACAAGGTTTACCAACTATATCAACTTTCCAAGGAGGCACACATTTGAAATATAATTAACTATCCTTTGTGTTGAATGAGAGTCATTCATCATATAAAGTACAAAACATTTTGCTATAGGCATTATCACGAGATAACGAAACCAAAAGGGTCGTATTGGCCTTAAAACTTCTAATAGCTATGTTATCTCAAGACACAATTGGTTCTTCATCTCACAATATGACCACATCAAAAGTGGTGCAATCACCCACAACATTCGGGTCAAAGAAGTAAAAGACCCACATATCTCTACCTTCATAGAAAAAAAATCTCAAACCATTATGGATATTATCATAAGCAAATAGGTAGTAGAAAAAATGCACAAATAAAGTCATACTACTAGAGTGGATAAGGTACATACTAGGAGTCAAGTCACTCCGCATCAAATAGTCCTTCCAATGAGTTGGGGTCCCTCCTCCCATAGTATCAAGCATGCTTTCAAGAGTTTCATTTGACAATTTAACTTGTTCAACCCGATGAAGGTGACAGGAAGCTTTTAATAACTCTGGAATCTTCAATAAACAAAGAAGCAACTTAGCACCCACTAGTTGTGGTCCACATATTTTAAGCACAGGTGTGTCAAACAAGGATGCAATAATATAGGATGCCGTGATTCCTCTTTTCATAAGGTGCAAATTTGAAACTCAAAAATCAATTAATAATTAGTTTAAAATATTTTGAGAGTCGCAACCTAAATTTTAGCAAAACCAACAGCCAATTAATTAAATTAAAAAAAATATATCCGCAAATCAATTAGATTCTAGGTAAGAGTTTAGGTTCTTTCAAAGAAAAGGTGTTAGGCATCCTTTGAAATCCGCAAAGGTAGGTTCTGCCTGAACTTACTTTTTCAATTAAGGAGGAGATAAAATAAATTTTCATAAATATTAAAAATAAATAATATATACAAAGAATAAAGTAGGACATGAATAACGAAGACTTCCTAATATTTGCTTATCGTTAAGCAAAATGAATAAATACAAGAAATAACTTGAAATGATTCTCAAAATTAGATTCTAGTGTATTTTTGGGAAGGAGATCCATGTACTTATAAAAGCAATTGATAAAAGTGTTAGTAAACTAATATAAATAAAAAATAAATTTAAGAAATAATAAACAAAAGTAAAGCTCATCTCATATACATGAGAGGCCTTGAAAATTTCTTCCTCGGTCAAGTAATAAAACTTGAATAAAATGATTGAACTTAAAATAAAATTCGTCTTTTGTAATGGGAAGGACTCGACAATCTGATGGAGATATTTTATCGTTGGCCAAGTATTGAAATTTAAAATAAAACAATTGGACTAAAAATGAAATTTGTCTTTTAAAATGGAGAGGTCTTAAAATTTTGATGGAGAGGTTTTATCATTGGCCAATCAAATTAAGACTTTTCAAACATGAGACCGATATAAAATAAATGGTTTAATAGTAACAAATAACATCGATCAACTGTAGCTAAAATATTCTAAAACATAAATAAAAATTAATATTAGTGTAAACAAATATCAAAATAGCTAAAATAAATCCAAACATAGACAAAATCAATATTAACATGGCCAAACAGTTCAAAGATCAACAATCAAGAACCAAACAATACAACTAAAATAATATAAAATAATTCAACATAACAGTAAGAACGATGAAGAGCATGGACCACTTAAAATTCTAATAATGAAAAAAGGGAAAAATTTCACCAGTATTGGATACTCCGGGCAGATCTGGAGTTTTTTATTACTGCCGGAGCGGTTGGACCTCACTGATTTTGGATTGTTGTTCATCGATGGTTGTTGCTTCACTGGCGATGGTGTCGCTGGTGTGGTTGTTTTCCAGCAGTTGGTTCGTTGTTGTTTGTTGGTGTAGTAGTGATAGTTTGAGAGCTTAAAGCTCATCATTAATGGGGTGTTCTGGTACGCTAGAGCTCGTTGTTGTTATGAAGCTGCTCGTCATCACCTAAGACACTGGTAGTCAGAGATGGCTTTTTCGGTGTTTTAATAGATAAAAAATTGAGAGACGAATGGGAGTTCATGATTGGAATCTACAAAAAAGTCGTGAATCTGGTCGGATCTACACTTTCACTGCGTAATAGTAATGAGAAAGATGGTCAGTGTGGTTTTGTTTCTGCGTGAAGGAGAAAGGAGGAAAGTGAGATCAAGTTATTATGGGTGGTGTTCCGATGGGTGGTGGACCGAAAAAGAAAAGTGGGGCGGCCGATTAGCCAAAAATGAAAAGAGAAAAGAGATTGGTTAGAGTTTGTCTACTTTAAAAATTTTCACCACCATTAATCGTTAAGGAAGTGGATTAGTTTTATAGATAAAATAAAATCACTCAATCATGGGCTATCCAAAATTATGAGTATCTCAAAATTTGACTATTTGATCTTATACAAAACTTAAATATTTAAGCTATTTGTGCCAAAAGTATCTTCTTCGTTATTTTTGTATTCACGGATTGTGATAAAAATCAATTAACAAATTTATTTAATCCAAGCTAAGAGTATGGTTAGTTTAAAATAAAATTGATGATTTAATAAAACTTAAACAATATTTGTTCATAAGAAACGACTGTGTAAAAAATTAGTGATAATTAATAATTAATTTAAAATTATGATAAATTGATAAATATCCTAACATTTATAATAAAAATAATAATTAGCAATAACTTGTGTTAAAATTTGAACAAAACATGTTGAAATTGTATTTAATGCTCTTTAACAAATAAGAAGCACAAATGTATTTATTTTGCAAATATTGGACAAAAATTGGGTGACAACAACTGTCCCATTTTTTGACACGACCTAAAATCAGGTCTTGTCGTATGATCATCTTAAGCCCAACGAGGACCGAATAGCCCCGTTAATCCCCACCTAATTATTTACATCAATCCACAAGAGTTGGATAAATTTCAAACATATAATAAGATAACGAAAACAAAACTAACAATCATAACTTAAGGAAGTCTAACCATTCATTAATATCAACATTCAACATCCAATCTACCCAAGTCCACAATCATCCACAAAACCTCAACAAATCCGATGTCTATAACATGTCGGGATAAGCCTTTGATAATAGCCTAATACCAAGTCTAAAAATGGTCTATAACATAGATAGAGAGATTATGAGATATGTGCCTTTCAAAGGATGAAACCTCACCACTTCAACGTCACTACATGAACTGTCGAACGCCTGTCACTGCTCAAGAAGAGAAGAAGAAGCTCCGGCCCCTATGTCGCGTGGGGACATAGCATCCGGAGACGGTTAGCGGTTGGAGAGTTAACATGTAACTCAAGGGTAAGGATAAAATAATGTCATGATTCAATACAAAGTCAAACCATCAAAATTCACCATATTTATACACATAGGTATGTGAATACATATGGATACGTTAAGTATCAAACGATAACAAGACCATAGCATGCATCTCAAAGCATTCAAACACGAACCATGAAGTGGAGGACTCTAACCATCCACCGCTTAGGTTATCTCGAGCAAGAAGACTCTAACCTCAAGTCATCTTATTAAGCAAGTGGACTCTAATCACAAGCCCATAGCATTAGTCAAGTGGACTCTAACCATAAGCCATTTCATTGTGTATGTGAACTTTAACCACACACCCTTTTATTACGCAAGTGAAATCTAACCACCAATAATTTTGTTCTGCATGTGGACTCTAACCACAAGTCATCATGTCCATTACTAGTCGACATTAGGTCTCTAACCCATTCCATGTATCCACATCACACTATTCATATGTGGGGACTTTAACCCACTTAACTATTTCAAGCTGTCAAGGCCATAATTCAATAACATATTTGACCACAAGGTCTTCATGAACCATATATCAACCAATCAAGTTAACAAGCCAATGCTCTAGTTTCAAATATCATTCGAGCCAAATTGTGGTCATCAAGACCTTTATCAAATTATTCATTAGCACTCTTGCCCTAAGCTTTAGTTCAAACACAATTCAATTTCATACTAGGGACTCTTAACCTTTTCTAACCAATTAAACCACCGAGGGTGTCATTTAACTCATTACATGGACAACAAGGAATTTACAAAATCATTTACCAAGCATTATTACCCATTAAGCCATTGCCTTAGTTCAAAACCTTATTAGCATGTAACTAGTCATTTCTATTAGACATTTTCACAAACACCTCGGAGGCATATCTTTACCATGACCAAAATTCAAGTGAAAACCTTCAATATTAGGGTTAATCAAGACCCATTTGTTAAACCATAATCAACAAAAACCCACATGTGCAAACCATCACCAAAACATGTAAAATCACAAGTTTAGACAAGAATAAACATTACCCATCACTTTACATTAAAAACCTCATCATTTGTTTCAAAATCCACTATTAAAGATTCATAAACAATGCCTAAATACCATGATATTTGAGAAATAATAATAGGGAAAGAGTCACATGCCTTATACAAGGTAATTCACCAAAGCGTTCTTGGCCATCAAGTTTCTAGATGATCACTCTTGAAACCCCAACCTCCAAATCTTGTTTAATGAGTTTTGAGAGAGTTTTTGGAATGTTTTGGTCTTTGAAAATGAGTGTTTAGGATGCCAAAATACATTATATAGTGATGGGACATAAGGGTTTTGGGGTGGGAAATGTCCATAAAGCCTTTGGCTTAAAAGCTGAGAAGTGACTTCCCAGGAGGGTACGACTTACTTGACTAAGTCATGCCCTAGGGTACGGGTGGTATCCAAGGGTATGCATGGTACCCTGAACCGTATCTCAAACCGTACTCAAAATAGTTTTGACTAGGTCAACTCAATACTCCATCTGACTAGATAGTGTATGACTCGTACCCTAATATATGACCATGGGGAGGCTAAGTCATATATTGGTTAGTATGCTATCAACATAGTATGTTCAATATATGATAGGGGAGGTCTTAGGTCTTATCCTAGGGTACGACTAGTACCCATGGGTCGTATCCTGCCCAGAAACCTCAGACAAGGGAAATTTTCTATAGGTCCAAAGCCTAGGTATTTTAATTCTCCCCCACTTAGATCATTCATCCTCGAATGACGGGAAAGGAAAGCACAAGTATGCGATAATACACTATTACATTAACTAAGTTAGAACATAAAGACACATAACAAGGATAAAACTCATGCCATGATCATTATCAATCAACCATTCATTCAATTGACCTTGGGACTCTAACCCATTATCTATCAAAACACTTGCCTAGTCCACAATTTAGGGACTTGAACCCATGGACTATCAAAGACATAAATCAAGTTAGAATGATTAACACATACCTTAATCATGAGTTTCCGAAATGGGAAACAAATGCGGATACTTAGACTTCATGTCCTCTTCTGCTTCCTAAGTAGCTTCCTCGGACTTTTGGTTCCTCCATAAAACCTTCACCGAAACCACCTCTTTTATTTGCAACTGGAAAACTTGATGATCTAAGATCCTCGCTGAGACCTTCTTATAGGGCAAAGATTCCAAAATACCAACGTCCTTCAAGGGAATAACTAACGAAGATCAACCATACACTTTCGCAATATGGAAACATGGAATACCAGATAGATGGAGCTTAAATTAAACGGCAAATCTAACTCATAGGCGACATTACCAACCCTCTTCAAAATCAAGTAGGGACCAACATACCGGGGACTCAACTTTCGCTTCTTAACAAACCATATTATTCCCTTCATGGGAGATACCTTTAATAATACCCAATCACCAACATTAAACTCTAAATCCTTACACCTCATATCTGCATAAGACTTTTGGCGACTTTGAGTGGCTTTCAACCTATCATGAATCACCTTCACCTTTTTCAAGGATTGGTGAATCAAATCGGGGGAAAACAACTTACCCTCACCAACATCTTACCACCCTATACCACCCTATAGAAGATCAACATCTCTTACTATACAATGCCTCAAAAGGAGCCATACTAATGCTAAAGTGGTAACTGTTGTAATGAGAAAACTCAATCAAAGGCACATGGTCGTACCAACTACCACCATAATCAATCACACAAGACCACAACATATATTTCAATATTTGGATAGTCCTCTCCGCTTGTCCATCTATTTGTGGGTGGAAGCGGTACTAAGGCACACCTTAGTGCCCAAACATTTCTGAAATGACTTTAAAAAATGCGAGGAGAACAATGTACCACAATCCAAAATAATAGAAGCTGGAGCACCATACAATTTCACAATCTCTGCAAGATACAACTTAGCATAATCCTCCACTGTTTAACTAGTTCGCACTGATAAAAAATAATAGGACTTGGTCATTCTATCCACAATAACCCAAATAGAATTATATTGATTCTGAGACCAGGAAGACTGGTGACAAATTTATATTAATCACTCCCCACTTCCATTTGGGAAACTTTATCTCTTAATATAAACCGCCGGGCCTCAAGTACTCAACTTTCACTTGTTGATACACCTTATATTTATCCACATAGCTAGCCACATCTTGCTTCATATTATTCCACCAATAAAACTCCCTAATATCATGATACATCTTTATGGAACCAAGATAAATAGTATACCGAGATCCATGAGCCTCGGCCATAATACTCTCCCTCAATCCATCAATATCGGGAACACATAGCCTGCCTTGGCACCTTAAGACACCATCACCACCAATCATAAAGTCAACACCCTTTTGTTGACCCATATTACTCTTAATCTTCATTAATTTGGGATCCAACCTTTTCTTTTCCTTTACCTCAAGCATAAGAGATGACTATAATATTGGATGTACGAATACACCACCATCCATTGAGTCCGAGAGAAGAACCACAAAACTAGCAAATCGGTAAATATCCTTTACCAATTCCCGATTATTCTTATCAACATGAGCCAAACTCCCTATGGATAACCTGGTAAGAGCATCAACAACGTTGTTACCTTTACCCAGATAGTAATGGAGACTTATATCGTAGTCCTTTAACAACTCAAGCCATTTTTTTTGCCTGAGATTTAACTCCTTCTGAGTAAACACATACTGAAGGCTCTTATGATTGGAAAATCTATCAACATGAACCCCTATAGAGATAGTGATGCCAAATATTCAATATAAATACCAGCGCCAACAACTTTAAGTCATGAGTAGGGTTTTATTATCATGAAATTTCAATTGCCTAGAAGCATAGGCCACCACCCTACCATGTTGCATCAACACACAACCAAGCCCAATACGAGAAGCATGACAATATACCATAAAACCATCATTACCCTTGGTCAAGGTCGAAACTAGAGCCGAGGTCAATTTATCCTTCAACCAAAATTACCCTCACACGCATCCGACTATAAGAACTTGATTTTTTTCTAGGTCAACTTACTCAATCGGGTAGATATCATCAAGAAACTCTCCATAAACCTCCTATAGTAACTGTTTATACCTAAGAAGGTCTAAATATCAGTTGGTGTCACAGGTCTAGTTCACTTCTTAACCACTACAACCTTTTAAGGATCTACCATGATCTCTTTACTATAGATAACATGACCAAGAAAACTCACAACCTTCAATGTTTGCAACATGGCATGAAAGTGATCGACATGATCCACCTCACTCTTAGAATAGACCAAAGATGTCATCAATGAAGACAATGATGAATAAATCCAGAAATATATGGAAAACCCTATTCATCAAGTCCATAAATTCTGCCCAGGCATTGGTCAACCCAAAAGACATGATGAGGAACTCATAATGACCATACCAGGTCCTGGAGTTAATCTTAGGGATATCTACTTCCCTAATCTTAAGCTGATGATAATTTGACCTAAGATCAATCTTAGAGAAATACTTTGAACCTTGAAGTTGATCAAAAGAATCATCGATCCTAGAAAAAAGATACTTATTCTTTATGGTCACTTTGTTCAACTGATGATAATCAATGCATATTTGAAGGGAACCATCCTTTTTGCGCAGGAAGAAAATGGGATCACCCCAAGGAGACATGCTAGAATGGATAAAACCTTTATCTAAAAGATCCCTCAGTTTCTCCTTAAGCTCCTTTAACTCAGTTGGGGCCATTCTATAGGGAAGGATAGAAATAGGATGAGTGTTTAAAAGAAGATCAATCCCAAAATCAATTTCTCTATCAGCAGGAATACCGAGAAGGTCATCAAGAAAGACCTTGATAAACTTATTAACCATGAAAACCAATTCTAGAGAAGGACTCTCTGAGTTAGAATCTTTAACTCAGACCACATAATACAAAAACCCCTTAGAAATCAACTTTTGGGCTCTAAGATATGAGATAAATCTCCCCTTAGGCAATAATGATCCCCTTTCCTATACAATGATCGACTCATTAGGGAATTTAAATGTGACCCTATGGGTCCGACACTCTAAGGAAACATAACACGAATGCAACCAATCTATCCCCAGAATAACATCAGAATTGACCATGTCTAACTCTATCAAGTCTATTAGAGTTTCTTTATTACCAATAACTAGCACCCCCTATAGACCCTTTCAACAACCACAGAGTATTCTACCGAGGTAGAAATAGAAAAAGAAACTGACAAACACTCAGGAACAAAACCAAAATGCATAGCCATAAATAGGGTCACATAAAAAAGAGTGGACCCCGGATCAATCAAATAACACACATCATGGGAGAAAAGTCTCAACATACCTGTAGCAATATTTGTAGATGCTTTAGAATCTTGAAAAGTAGCAAGTGCATACAAATGATTTTGGCCAGTGCCAAAACCAGAAGCAGAAGCAAAAGTAGAACCCTTCGGTGTAAAAGCAGGTAAAAAAGCAATAAGGGCCTCGTTGGCCCAAGAATCCACTAGAGAATGGCACTCTCACAGCATGTGCCTAATTTGACCATATCTAAAATATCTGTTCCTTCCTTTCTCACACTGTCCACGGTGATGCTGACCATAGAACCTACAAGGAGGGTAGGATGGAACTGATCGAGCCCCACTTATTTGATATTAGGCACTTTATGCCCGAAACCTACCATTAAACTAAGATCGATGATCACCTAATAGCCTCAGGAAAGGAGAACTAGCTGAGAAGAAATAACCAAAACTCCCTCACTTCCTTTGCTACTTGCCACCATCTCTACCACTTTGTTCAGAAGGTCTAAATCTCTTCCCTTGCCTTTTACTAAACTCAACCTATTTCTTTTTCTCTTCTTTTGCTTGTTTCTTATACTCGACCAATCTAGAGATATCAATATCTTTGATTAATAAAGATGCCTTGCTCTCAAGGACTGATTCATGAGATAATCCTGAGGCAAACATCCTAATCCAATCCCTCATATCCGACACCATCCTTAGAGCATACCTAGATAATTAGTGAAACTTCATGGCATTCTCTTTGTTTAAGATTAACAAATTCCTCTCCATTTGCTTCCCTCAATTCTAGAGGAAAGAAGCGGTCTAAAAAAGCATTATGAAATCCTTCTACAAAGATGACTCATCAATATCACCCTAGTCCGCTCTTACTCCTTGTACCATTGGAATGCCACATCCTTCAATTGATAAGATAAAAACTCCACTCCTCCACATTCATGGTATGCATGACTCTGAAAATCTTTTCTATCTTATCCAAAAAACTCTGAGGATCTTCCTCTATCTTAACCCTAATAAAGGTTGGGGGATTCAACCTGGTAAACTGGCCAGCCCTTTTACCCTCAAAAGATAGAGTAAAAGATACACCACGCTCAGTATGAGAAGCTACCAACTGAGCAATCATACAAATCGACTAACGAAACTCATCATTCTACTCGTCAGCTGAAGGAACTGGAAAAAGGCAAGAGGGAATTAGTGGAACTCTCAAACCATCAGGTACCAGACCTCTAGACCGAGTATGGACTCCATAAGTAGAGTGAGCCCTATCAATATCATCTCCAGTTGGGACAGAAGGGTTTGTAGGAACTTCAGATCTTCTTGGAGGCATGATCTGAAAGACAGGCAAATAGAAATCAGGAGGATCTAAGACCTTAAACTCTATAGTTCGAGATAAGACAATAAGGAAGTAAAACATTCCTAAATTCCTTGTAGCCTCTCTCTTATAAATATAGCGCACTACACACCCATAAAAGAGACTCTACTCGACACAGCTTTGGGGACACCTAACTGACCATGAACCTAGGACTTCAAGTATGGGCATGTCAAGCCCAACAAGGACCGAAGATCACCTTGTTAATCCCTACCTAAATTTTCACATCAATCCACAAGCTTCAGATAAATTTCTAACATATAATAAGATAACGAAAACAAAACTAACAATCATAACTTAAGGAATTCTAACCATTCATTAATATCAATATTCAACATCCATCTAACTAAGTCCATAGTCATCCACAAAACCTCTATAAATTTGATGTCTATAATATATCGGGACAAGCCCCTGACAATAGCCTAATACCAAATTTAAAACAAGTCTATAACATAGATAGAGAGACTATGAGATGGGTGACTTCTGAAGGATGAAAGCTCACTACTTTAACGTCACCTTACAAACTTCTTAAAAGCCTTTCACTGGACAAAAAGAGAAAAAGAAGCTTCGGCCCCTAAGTCACGTCGGGGCATAGCATTCGGAGACAGTTAGCGGTTGGAGAGCTAGCGTGTAACTCAAGGGTAAGGATAAAATAATGTCATAATTCAATACAAAGTGAAATCATCATAAGTCACCACATTTATACACATAGGCATGTGAATACACATGGATATATTAAGTGTCAAACGATAACAAGACTATAACATGTATTTCAAAGCATTCAAGCACGAACCATAAAGTGGAGAACTCTAACCATCCACCGCTTAGGTTATCTAGAGCAAGAGGACTCTAACCTCAAGCCATCTTATTAAGTAAGTGGACTCTAACCACAAGCCATTTTATTGCGTATGTGGACTTTAACCACGGGTTCTTTTATTACGTAAGTGGAATCTAACCACCAATAATTTTGGTTTGCATGTGTAATCTAACCACAAGCCATAACATCCATTACTAGTCGACATTGGGATACTAACCTACATGCATACACATTGAACCATTCACATTTGGGGACTTTAGCCCACTAAACCATTTCAAGCCATCAAGGCCACAATTTAATATCCTACATAACCACAAGGTTTTCATGAACCTTATATCAACCAATCACATTAACAAGATAATGCATTAATTTAAAAAATTATTCAATCCAAATCGTGGTTATCAAGACATTTATCAAATCATTCATTAGCACTCTTGCACCAAGCTTTAGTTTAAACATAATTTAATTTCATACTAGGAATTCTAACCCCTTTGTAACCACTCGAATGACCAAGGGAATTATTTAAATCATTACATAGAAAAAAAGGCCTTTACAAAATCATTTACAAAGCATTCTTAACGATTAAGCCGTTACCTTAGTTCAAAACTATATTAGCAAGTAACTAGTCATTTCTCTTAGATATTTTCACAAACACCTTGGAGGCATCTATTTACCATGACCAAAATTCAAGTGAAAACATTCAATATTAGGGTTACACAAGACTCATTTATTAAACCACAATCAACAAGCACCCACATGTGCAAACCATCATCAAAACTTGTAAAATCACAAATTTATACAAGAATAAACATTACTCATCACTTTATATTAAAAACCTCATAATTTGTTTCAAAATCCACTATTAAAGATTCATAAAAAATGCTTAACTACCGTGATATTTGAGAAATAATAATATGGGAAGAGTTATATGGCTTATACAAGGTGATTCATAGAAGGGTTCTTGGCCTTCAAGTCTCTAGATGATCACTCTTGAACCCCCAATCTTCAAATCTTATTTAATGAGTTTTGAGAGAGTTTTTGGAATGTTTTGGTCTTTGAAAATAAGTTTTTAGAATGCCACAATACATTATATAGTGAAGGTACATAAGAGTTTTGGGGTGGGAAATGTCCATAAAGCTCTTGGCTTAAAAACTGAGAAGTGACTTTCCAGGAGGGTACGACTAAGTTAGCTAAATCGTACCCTAGGGTATGAGTGGTACACTAACTCATACCTTAGGCCTCATCAAGGACCTCTACACTGTCCAAGGTATGACTACACACATTAGACTCGTATCCAAGGATACGAATGGTACCCTAAATTTTATCCTAAATATTACCCAGAACAGTTTTATCTAGGTCAACTCAATACTTCATACGACTAGGTAGTGTACGACTCATACCCTAATGTATGACCATAGGGAGGCTAAGTTGTATCTTAGTAAGTATGTTATCAACCTAGTCTATCTAACATATAAGAGAAGAGGTCTTAGGTCGTATCCTAGGGTATGACTAGTACCCATGGGTCGTACCCTGCCCAAAAAACCTCAAAAAAGGGAAATTTTCTATAGTTTCAATGCCTAGGTGTTTCACTTTTATTTGGGGATAAGAAAAAATATTTGAAAAAATTAGTTAACGTGTAGCCAATTTTGGCTAGACAAAGAATTAAAAGAAAGACCTGTGCAAAGGACAATATCAAACATTAATAGAACTTAGATATTACTCTCGATCCACTAGAAAGGATTGATTGTCTTTTGATAAAAAGGAAAAGGTTGTTCAAAGATAAGATATTCACGTACCTTCATCTTCATTTCTAAACATACCTTAGTGTCAAGTTTATTAATGTTGGGCATGCAGTATTATGTACCTATTTAAATGAGGTAGTGGATCAACTTATCTCATTGAAGGAAGGACAGCTTAATTTGAATTTAGTATGCCATTTGAATGGATGGCGACCCAACTTGTCTTATTGAAAGACAAACGACACATTTTAAACCTAATATGTCATTTGAACAAGTGATAATAAAACTTGTCTTGTTAAAAGGTAGAGGACCATTTTGAATGTGATATACTATTTGAATGAGCGACTACCTAACTTGTCTTCTTGAATAGTGAACAAATAACTTAAACCTTGTATGTCACTTTGAATGAAGTGGCAGCATAATGGATGATCCATTTTGAACTTTATGTGTCATTTAAAAGGGTGTCAACTCAACTTGTCTCATTGAAAGACGTATGATCCATTTTAAACTTAATGGTGCCATTTGAATGGGTGATCAACCAACTTGTCCCATTGAGTAGTGGATGACCTTTTAAACTTGATGGTGCCATTTGAATAGGTGACAACCCAACTTGTCTTATTGACATATGGATGATACATTTTTAATTTGATATGTTATTTGAACGAATGATGATCCAACTTGTCTCAACCAATAGAAGACAACCCATTTTAAAATTAATATGTCATTTTAAATTGGGTGACTTCCCAATATGTTTCATTGAAAGGTGGACGATCCATTTTAAATTTTATGTTATTTGAATGGATGATGATCCAACTTGTCTCGTTGAAAGGCGGATGACCTATCTTGAACTCACCATGCCACTTTAATGGGGTGACTTTTCAAAATGCCTTATTGAAAGACAAACGACCTTATATGCCATTTTGAATAGGGTGACTTTACAATGTGTGTCATAATTACCTGCACTATACTTATTAGTAGCAAATGAAATATAAGGGAAACTAAGAATTATGCATACATTATACAATATGTCACTTTGAAAGGTATGAATTCCCAATGTGTCTTATAATCACCTACACTAAACTTATTAGGAGAAAATGCAACATATCAGAATGAAAGAGTTGATGATCTAACATAACATATCACAAATAGGAGTGAAGATCCAAAATATAACAAATAGGAGGTGACAATCCAACCAAATATGTCACAATATAGAAGTGATGATTCAATAAAACTTGTCATAAATATAGGATGATGATCCAAAATGACACAACTAGGTGATGATCCAACATAACATAATGTGTCACTTTGGAAAAAAAATTACATACATTAAGAAAATAAATCATGTCAATGAAAGGACCAACAAGTCACTTAGACAAGTATCAAAGATGGGTGCTTGTCCTAATTTTATTTTTGAAAAATGAGAGAAAAGAATCAAATCTGAACTGCAATTGGTACCAGAAATTAGCATAACTTAGAAATTTATCTTTCATTTCTATTTTAACGAAGATTGACTTTGGAATAATTTCTATAGCTTCAAGAGTTACCTAAAAAATACCTCAATATCGACAAGATTTATTCTTCTTACTTCAAACAAAGCTTTTGAACTAAACCAATCCTCATGTTTTAAGTGCTCTCACCACAAAGAAGGTCTTTATTTGCACACATTCAAAACAATTTGATTTGAGGATATTTGAGAAATACTCTCAGCTCAAAAGAATATCCAAAGACTGCAACTATGATGCCATAGGCTTGACCTTCATGTAAGTCTCCACTAATATGATAACATATGGAATGGGGTCATGTAGGAATTGTTATCGACTTGTAATGTCAGCTTAGGGATGAGTAGTGTCACACCTCAAATCCTATTGGGGCGGACAGGCACCCATAGCCGTAAAGGCCTGAGAGAACCAATTCAGAGCCTTGTACTTCCCATACATGTAACTATGACAAACAAAGTTTCTAACAAACATGATATTATGTATCGATGAGAATAGTTACACATGCAAGCACAACTGATATATACAACACTTGGTCGTTGGGGTCACCATGTCTAGAGACAAGACACTACCATAACTTTACATTAGTCTACAAAGCCTCTAAAAGATACATAGACTTAGTTAGGGTCGGGATAAAACCCCACCCTAATCTTGACCTACTGTACAATACCAAAATATATGAAACAGTCTCAGAAAGCCCTAAAGCAATCTGGAGCTCACCAATAGCAGCTGGATATCCTGGGCTCCTACTGAGGAGGTGCGTTTGCTGAAGCACCTGTGCCTGTAGCATGAAATATAGGTCCCGCAATAAGGGGGTCAGTACTAAAATATGTACTAAGTATGCAAGGAGGAAGAGTAACAATACATGATACAAAGGCTCAATAGAAATCAGATACAAGTGTATAAGTAGTACTAGTAGACCACCTTTATATATACTTGTGGACTACGTACATTACGTTCCTTTATTAATTTTTACCTTTCTTAATTCAAAATATTTGTAAGCCATATATAATTCAAATTACCAGCTGATCAGTGGTAAATAGATAAACTAGGATCGGCCCATGCTAGGCTTACGCCCCTGAGCTGCCACCTACATATAGAGATTGGGATTGTCCCATGATAGGCTTATGCCCTTGAGATGCCACCCACATATAAAGGTATCGAGATTGGCCCATGCTAGGCTTATTCCCCTGAGCTGCAACTCATTTACAACTTTACGTTACTTAGTTTATTTAGCCTTTGAGACTGTTACTTTGGTGGTCACAATATTATGATACCTTGAAATAATAATCTTCCACTAAGAGACAAGTAAATGGGAACTTAATGCAACAGCAATAAGGTAGGGAGCTGTTGGCACACAAATGAAGTATTTAGGAGCTAAAAATAACATATGGGTCTTATTTGAGTAAAGACGAACTTCTGAAAATTTCAAATAAAGATAGGTGTGCAGGTTTAATAATAAGCATGTATTGAGGTTCTTTGATATGTTAAAGAGTGGGAACAAGGTCATTGGCTTCATGGGATATAATATACTACTATTATGTGTCACTTGTTTCAGGATAACCTTGGAAACTTACTAGATGGAACAAATGTTCGATTTTATGCCAAAGAGTACAAAATGGAGTATGCCTTACATACCTGGTTGTACAACTCCAATACCATCCCAACTCAACTTCCCACCCTTTTAGATTACTTATCTACAATGAAATATATGGAAAACTAATATTAGCAACCAACCCTCACATTTTGGCTATTTAACTTCACCAAACTAGTGGCCAGGAAGTAAGCCCTTAATTTATCAATAATGGGTGTAACTTTAACCCTCTTATACTCCAATTACATCCACATACCACACATATTCATATGATATCCCCATACACAACTTTGGATTCATTACACCTTCAAACCAATACACAAAATGAAAAGAGCAATTGACGTACATAATCATTAATTCGGTGGTGTATCACCACACCCATCTTCTATAATTCAATACAAACTAATCACACCTTTCCCCAATAGCAACCGGGCATACCCCAATGAAAACACACAAAACAGTCCGCAAACAACACCCCAATCATCCTTTAATAGAAACCAAATATGTGCAATCTTCTACCAACACATGTATATGAAAAAAGAACAAAAGTGGACAGCAACCATACCTTGATTTCCTTGGTAGTTTAGTCTCTTAATGTGTATCTCTTCAATAGATTAATTCCTTCACACATACACCAAAAGAGAAAAAATAAATCCCTTAATAGCTAAGAACAATGAACTGCCCAAACTTATAGAGAGGGCTGTTCGGAAATTAATCTTGAAGAACACATAGTTTCCTTAGTACAAACTCATGAATTGTTCACTTACCTTTATCTTGGAAGGAAGGTCAATCCCAAGAACCCTTGTGGAATTATAGGGCTGCTTCATAGCCAAGAGAGAACAAGAGAGAAAAACCTAGAAAGATGGATTTTTTTTGTCTAAGTTAAAAATGAGCAAAATTTGTTGATTTCAATCCATATAAAGGAGCTGCTCTTTGGCTGACTTTCTTGACCTTTTTTGGCCTATATTTTATAAAGTAAATGATGTATCTACTTGCCTAATATATTCGACTTTTGTGGATCCAAAGTTATTAGGCCTTAGCTACCCATTTTTCCTCCTTTTCTTTTCTTTAACTTGGGCCTTGGCAGATTTGAGTATCTGGCCCTTTTCCCCATTTTCTTTCTCTTTTACTTAATTTTGGGCTCAAATGAGTACATTAATATAAGCCCAAATCTGTTCCATAGCCATGGTTCCATTAATTTGGTCCAAATAGCTCAAGTAGGTGACTCACCTACTAGCTTAATTAAGTCAAGCAAACACCTCAATATTTCGTTCTATTTTCAGCTCCTAATTGAATTAATCTAACCTTCAAATTATACAAACTTTGTCACTTTAAACTTCATATTCAAATACTAACTTATGATCCCAAGTTTAAATAGTTGTGTTGACGTTAACTTGGTTGCATCACATTAAACTGTACGGATAACATCTATAATTCTATCTACGCATTTAATACTTGCATAAAAAATCTTATCTGTTACCTATACCATAAGGATATACAAAGTTCTATATAATTAGAACAAGTACAAGCAAAATACGAGATGTTACATCCTTCCCCCCTTAGACACATTCATCTTCGAAAAATAGCATAACTGTCCAACCAACACAAGTTCAAGACTAAGTTTAATATCCCTATTATCACATAATACCTAAGTATTACAGTTACTTGTTATTTCTCCAATTCAGCATCTTGGACTTTTTCTTCGCATTTGAACAAATGGGGGTACTTGGATTTCATCGCTTCTTCGGCTTCCCATGTTATCTCTTCTACTTGTTGGTTTCTCCAAAGCACTTTTACCGAAGTTATTTCTTTATTCCTTAACTTTTTAACTTATCAGTATAGGATAGAAATACGTATTTATTCATAGGTGAGATCTTCCGTAACTTGTACATCTTTAGTTGGAGTAATATAAGATGGATCTCCCATGCACTTTCGAAGCATTGAGACGTGAAATACTGGATGGACGGTTGAGAGATCTTGTGGTAGCTCTAATTCTTAAGTGACTTGGCCAAACCTCCGAGTAACCTTGTATGGGCCTATATAACGTGGACTTAGTTTTTCTTTCTTACCAAATCTCATAACCCCCATCATTGGTGACACCTTCAAGAGTACCCAATCACCGATAGCAAACTCTATCCCCCTTCTTCAAATATATGCATATGACTTGTGTTAACTTTAGACTATTTCTAGCTGCTGTTGGATCACTTTAACCTTTTCCATAGCTTGATGAACAAGATCTGCCCCAAACAAGGCAGTGTCACCCACTTTAAACAATCTAATTGGTGATCTACGCTTTCATCGGTACCAAGATTCAAATGGTGCTATTTTGATACTTGAAGATAGCTATTGTTGTAGTCAAACTCGATGGAAGGTAAATGATTCTGCCGCATTATGCACAATAAGCCCCTCATCTGGAGTTTTAAGAAGGTGAACACCTAAATTGGCTAGTTATTGTAGATCCTTAGTCATCCTTTGTCTTTCTATAAACGGCGTGATAGCCTTATGACTTAATGCACCTACTACTACATTTGCTTCCCCCAGGTGGTATAAGATATCAACATCATAATCTTTTAACAGCTCAAGCCATCTTCGTTGCCTCAAATTTAGGTTCTTCTGATTAAAGATGTATTGCAAACTCTTGTGGTCAGTATATATGTCAACATAAATCCCATGCAAGTTGTGACGCCATATCCTTAAGGAAAATATAACCGCTGCTAGCTCTAGATCATGCGTTGGATATTTTTTCTCATGTGGCCGCAATTGTCTTGAGGCATACGCTATGACTTTACTGTGCTGCATCAATACACACCCTAAGACAATTCTTGAAGCATCATAATACACTGCATACCCTTCTGTGCCTTCAGGAAGTACCAATACGGTGTAGAAGTAAATTTATTCTTCAGATCCTGGAAACTTCTTTCACATGCGTCATTTCATTGGAACTTGGACGCTTTGTGTGTTAGCTTTGTTAAAGGTGCAGAAATTGAAGAAAATCCTTCAAAAACCTTCTATAGTAACCTACCAACCCAAGGAAATGACGAACCTCCGTAGGCATTATAGGTCTTGGCTAGTTCTTCACAACATCTATTTTTTGAGTATCAACCCTTATTCCTTCATTAGATACAATATGACCTAAAAATGCCACAAATTTTAACCAAAACTCATATTTGGAGAACTTTGTATATAGCTTACGATCACGAAGAATCTGCAATACCTGTCATAAGTGATTGGCATGGTCCTTATTTGATATCAAATAAAATAGAATATCGTCTATAAAAACTATCACAAACACATCCAAGAATGGCTTGAACACCCTATTCATTAAATCCATAAAAGTTGCAGGTGCATTAGTTAGCCCAAAGGACATGACTAGGAACTCATAATGACCGTATTGTGTTTGAAAAGCTGTCTTGGCTTCTCTTTGACCCTTATTTG
>JAPEIP010000005.1:85453964-85474643 GCA_026120095.1 Capsicum chinense | reverse complement strand
GGTGCTATTTTGATACTTGAAGATAGCTATTGTTGTAGTCAAACTCGATGGAAGGTAAATGATTCTGCCGCATTATGCACAATAAGCCCCTCATCTGGAGTTTTAAGAAGGTGAACACCTAAATTGGCTAGTTATTGTAGATCCTTAGTCATCCTTTGTCTTTCTATAAACGGCGTGATAGCCTTATGACTTAATGCACCTACTACTACATTTGCTTCCCCCAGGTGGTATAAGATATCAACATCATAATCTTTTAACAGCTCAAGCCATCTTCGTTGCCTCAAATTTAGGTTCTTCTGATTAAAGATGTATTGCAAACTCTTGTGGTCAGTATATATGTCAACATAAATCCCATGCAAGTTGTGACGCCATATCCTTAAGGAAAATATAACCGCTGCTAGCTCTAGATCATGCGTTGGATATTTTTTCTCATGTGGCCGCAATTGTCTTGAGGCATACGCTATGACTTTACTGTGCTGCATCAATACACACCCTAAGACAATTCTTGAAGCATCATAATACACTGCATACCCTTCTGTGCCTTCAGGAAGTACCAATACGGTGTAGAAGTAAATTTATTCTTCAGATCCTGGAAACTTCTTTCACATGCGTCATTTCATTGGAACTTGGACGCTTTGTGTGTTAGCTTTGTTAAAGGTGCAGAAATTGAAGAAAATCCTTCAAAAACCTTCTATAGTAACCTACCAACCCAAGGAAATGACGAACCTCCGTAGGCATTATAGGTCTTGGCTAGTTCTTCACAACATCTATTTTTTGAGTATCAACCCTTATTCCTTCATTAGATACAATATGACCTAAAAATGCCACAAATTTTAACCAAAACTCATATTTGGAGAACTTTGTATATAGCTTACGATCACGAAGAATCTGCAATACCTGTCATAAGTGATTGGCATGGTCCTTATTTGATATCAAATAAAATAGAATATCGTCTATAAAAACTATCACAAACACATCCAAGAATGGCTTGAACACCCTATTCATTAAATCCATAAAAGTTGCAGGTGCATTAGTTAGCCCAAAGGACATGACTAGGAACTCATAATGACCGTATTGTGTTTGAAAAGCTGTCTTGGCTTCTCTTTGACCCTTATTTGATGGTAACCATACCTTAAATCAATCTTTGTAAACCACTTGGCATTTTGCAACTGATCAAATAAGTCATCAATTCTCAGAAGGGGATATTTGTTCTTAATAGTCACCTAGTTCAATTGCCTATATTAAATATGCATTCTTAATGAGCCGTCCTTCTTACGCACAAATAACACTGGTCCCTAAGGTGACACACTAGGTCTTACGAATCTTTTTTCTAGCAAGTCTTTCAATTGCTCTTTCAACTCCAGTAATTTTTCCGAGGCCATTCTATACGGAGGAATTGAAATTGGTTGAGTACTTGGAATCATATCAATACCAAAATCTACTTCTTATTCTGGAGGCAAACCTGGAAGATCTTCAAAAAATACATCAGGAAATTCATTTACCACTGGAATAGTTTGAAGAGTTAGTGTCTCCGCATCTGTATCCTTCACTCTGACTAGATGACATATGTAAGCCTTGGAAATCATATTTTTCTCCTTAAAATAAGAATTAAATTTAACTCTTGGCGCACTAATATTACCTGTCTATTCAAGGACTTCCTCTCTTGGAAAATGGAAATACACCCTCTTAGTTGGCAATCTACTGTGGCATAACAAAAACCAACCAATCCATACCCATTATAGCATCAAAATCTACCTTTTCTAACTCAACTAGGTCAACCATTATATCACAATCGCAAATAGTTATTATACAATTTTGATACACTCTCTTAGCTATAATAGATTTACCAATTGGCATAGATACTTTAAGTGGCTTAACTAGCAATTCTGGTGTTCTTTTGAACTTTCCAACAACCAATGGAGTGACATATGATAATGTAGAACACGGATCAACTAATGCATATACATCATGTGAAAAGATGGAAAATGAACCTATAACCACATGTAGAGAAGCCTCTGAATTTTATCGATATGCTAAAGCATATGTACGATTCTAAACTCCACTAGAGGTAGCTACTTCTTTACCACCTCTACCATGACCTATAGGCTATACACCTCTACCTTAATAAGGCACCGATGATGATGATGCAATGACTAATCCAGTAGGTCGTGCCATACCACCTATGTCATATGTCCTGATGTACCACGCCAAAAATAAGCATTTGTCCCGAATAGACATGCACCTAAATGAACCTTTGAACATTGTTTACATGGCTGTTAAGGAGGCCTTAATTGGATTATACTCCCTTACTCTTGATACCCCATTTTTTGTAAACTCTGACTCTCACTTCTTTGCCCAAATTGGTTACCTTTAGACCCTTAAAACTGTGGTGGAGCACTAGCTGCCAAACAAGAAGATAATGGCATAGGTGGTCTATTAGAAAATCGAGGCCTAAATTCTCCTTGGGATGCCATTAACTTCCCCATAGATCTGGATCTCTTGGAATATCCTCTTTCTAATTCTTGTGTTCTTCTCCTTTGCCTCTAATCCTCTATTTTTTTTATGCAAAAGCTTGCATCCTTGATATGCCCATGTATTTGTTCAAAGCAGCAATAGTACAGTCTTTTACCAAATATAAATCCAACCTATCTATATATCAATGAAATCTATCATCCATAGTAGCTATAACATTAGGAGCATACCTAGATAAGGAGTTAAAGCAGAGGCCGTACTCCCTCACGCTCATATTTCCTTGGTAAAGATTCAATAACTGATCTACATGAGCCTCTTGAATCTTGAATAGAAGGTAATAATAAATAAATTCCTCTTTGAACTCTTTCCAAGTAGCTGAAGGTGCATCAATACTCCTAGATCATTTCTAGTCTTCATACCAAAATATAGCCTCCCCTTTGAATCTATATGCTGCTAGCTAAACTATCTCTTTACCTGATACATGTATGACCTCTAGAGCTCTTTGGATTTGATTAATAAAGTCCTGTGGGTTTTCATTAAGATCTAATCCGTCGAATGTGGGAGGATCTAATTTAAGAAAATCCTGCATTCGAAGGCTAGCTGCCCTATCTGCACCACTAGAACCTGTGGTTCGAATGGCTTGTCCTTGTGATTGTCCAATAACTATACAAGCCAATAATTATACCGCATTCCTTAGATCTTAGTCTATAGCATTGGTAGGTTGTTCTGAGGATGCTGTTCTTCTCCTTCTTAGCTCTTATGGAGATGGAGGGGTAGAAGAAGTTTAGGACACAAACTCAGCTTGAGCCTCACTTTGATTAGCTTGTCTAGGTGGTGATTTACTGGTCCCTTCCCAGGCAGCCACGTCTATTTGCTTACCTGTATTCTTACTCCTTCTTGTAACTAGCATCTTTACTATAATAAAAGGAAAAAAAATAGGTTCAATGGTTAAATATGACTTTACCTACAACATGGGCTCTGTTGCACGATCTAAGATATAAAGAAAAAGAGACAACCCCTAATGTCCCATAGCCTCCTATTTATAGATATGGTGCACAACGTGACTATAAATAAGACTCTATATAGACACAAATTTGTAGACACCCTAGGACGACCTGCTCTGATACCACTTTTGTCACGCATCAAATCCTATTGGGGCAGATAGGCACCCGTAGCCGTAAAGGCCCGAGAGAACCAATTCATAACCTTGTACTTCCCATGCATGTATCTATGACAATCAAAGGTTTTGACAAACATGATATTATGTATCAATGAGAATAGTTACACATGCAAGCACAAACTGATATATACAACCCTTGGCCGTTGGGGCCACCACGTCTAGAGATAAGACACTACCATAACTTTACATTAGTCTACAAAGCCTTTAAAAGATACATAGACTTAGTTAGGGTTGGGACAAACCCCCGCCCTACTGCACAATACCAAAATATGTGGAACAGACTCGAAAAACCCCAAAGCAATCTGGAGCTTACCAAAAGTAGCTGGATATCTTAGGCTATTACTGAAGAGGTGCATTTGCTGAAGCACCTATGCCTGTAGCATAAAATATAGGTCCTCTATAAGGGGATTCAGTACGAAAATATGTACTGAGTATGCAAGGCAGAAGAGTAACAATAAATGATACAAAGGCTCAATAGAAATCAGATACAAGTGTATAAGTAGTACTAGTAGACCACCTTTATATATACTTGTGGGACTATGTACATTACATTTCTTTCTTCATTTTTACCATTCTTACTTCATAATATTTGTAAGCCATATATAATGCAAATGACCAGCTGGTCAGTGGAAAATAGATAAACTAGGATCGGCCTATGCTAGGCTTACGCCCCTGAGCTACCACCTACATATAAAGATTGGGATCGACCCATGCTAGACTTATGCCCCTGAGCTGCCACCCACATATAAAGGTATCGAGATCGGCCCATGCTAGGCTTATGCCCCTGAGCCGCCATTCATTTACAGATTTGCATTACTTAGTTTATTTGGCCTTTGAGATTGTTACTTTGGTGGTCACAACATTATGGTACCTTGAAATAATAATCTGCCACTAAGAGATATGTTAATGGGAACTTAATGCAACAACAATAAGGTAGGGAGCTATTGGCACACATATGAAGTATTTAGGAGCTGAAAATAACACATGGATCTTATTTGAGTAAATGGAGAACTTCTAAAATTTTCAAATAAAGATATGTGTGTAGGTTTAATAATAAGCAGGTATTGAGGTGTTTTGATATGTTAGAGAGTGGGAACAAGGTTATTGGCTTCATGGGATACAATACGCTGCTATTATGTGTCACTTGTTACAGGATAACCTTGGAAACTTACTTGATGGAACAAATGTTCGATCTCCCATGCACTTTTGAAGCACTGAGACATGAAATACTGGATGGACTGTGAGAGATCTTGGGATAGCTCTAATTCATAAGCGATTTGGCCAAACCTCCGAGTAACCTTGTATGGGCCTATATAATGTGGACTAAGTTTTCCTTTCTTACCAAATCTCATAACCCCCTTCATTGGTGACACCTTTAAGAATACCCAATCACCTATAGCAAACTCTAGCCCCCTTCTTCTAACATATGCATATGAATTATGTTGACTTTGGGCTATTTTTAGCCATCTTTGGATCACTTTAACCTTTTCCATAGCTTGATGAACAAGATCTGGCCTAAAAAAGGCACTGTCACCCACTTCAAACCATCCAATTGGTAGTCTACACTTTTTTTCGTACAAAGCTTTATATAGTGCCATTTTGATACTTGAATGTAGCTATTGTAGTAGGTGAATTCGATGAGAGGTAAATGATCATCCCAACTACCTTTAAAGTCTAATACATAAGCTTGCAGTATATCTTCAAGTATTTAAATGGTATGTTCTGCTTGTCTATTTGTTTGAGGGTAAAAAGCCGTACTTAGATTCACTTGTGTTCCTAAATTTCTCTGGAAAGACTTCCAAAAATTTGCAGTAAATTGAGCTACTCAATATGATATAGTAGAGATTAGAACTCCATTTAGTCAAACTATCGCTTTAATATATAATTTGGCCTGTTCTTCAACTGTGTACGTGGTCCTAACCGGTAGAAAGTGTGCTGATTTGGTAAGCCTATCAACGATCACCCATATGGAATCAAACCTTTGAGATGTATGAGGCAAACCAGTGATGAAATCCATGCTGATCATGTCCTACTTCTAGATTGGAAGATTTATAAATTGCATATAACCCCCGAGCTTTTGGTGCTCTACTTTAACTCTTTGATAATTTGGACATTCGGCTATAAATTTTGCAATTTTCTTCTTCATTTCACCCCACCAATACATTTTTTTAAAATCATGATACATTTTAGTTGACCTTGGATGGATGGAATACCTTGAATGATGTGCCTCTATCATAGTCCTCTTTCTTAGCTCATCTATATTCGACACACATAATCTGTTTTGGCATCGAAGTACACCCTCTTGCGTAAGATCAAATGCCTTTGTTATATCACATTGCACTTTCTCCTTAAGCTGTAATAGAATAGGATCTGCATATTTCTTCTCTTTTACTTCTGCTACTAGTGAATATTCTTCCGCATTATGCATAATAAGCCCCTCATCTGGAGTTTCAAGAAGGCAAACCCCCAAATTAGATAGATGTTGTAGATCCTTAGTCATCCCTTGTCTTTCTATAGATGGCGCCATAGCCTTACGACTTAATATATCTGCTACTATATTTGGTTTCCCCGGGTGATACAAGATATCAATATCATAATCTTTTAACAGCTCAAGCCATCTTCGTTGCCTCAAATTTAGGTCTTTCTGATTAAAGATGTATTGGAAACTCTTGTGGTTAGTATATATGTCAACATGAATCCCATACAAGTAGTGACACCATATTTTAAAGGCAAATATAACCGTTGTTAGCTCCAGATCATGCGTTGGATAATTTTTCTCATGTGGCTGCAATTGTCTAGAGGCATATGATATGACTTTACCATGCTGCATCAATACACACCCCAAGCCAATTCTTGAAGCGTCAGAATACACCGCATACCCTTTTGTGCCTTCAGGAAGTACCAATATAGGTGTAGAATTCAATTTATTCTTCAGATTCTAGAAACTTCTTTCACATGAGTCATTCCATTGGAACTTGGACGCTTTGTGTGTTAGCTTTGTTAAAGGTGAAGAAATTGAAGAAAATCCTTCAACAAACCTTCTATAATAACCTGCCAACCCAAGGAAACTATGAACCTCCATAGGTGTTATAGGTCTTGGCCAGTTCTTCACGACTTCTATTTTTTTGAGTATCAACCCTTATTCCTTCATTAGATACAATATGACCTAAGAATGCCACAGATTTTAACCAAAAATCACATTTGGAGAACTTTGTATATAACTTACGATCATGAAGAATCAGCAATACTTGTTGTAAGTGATTGGCATGGTCCTCATTTGATCTCGAATAAACCAGTATATCATCTATAAAAACTATCACAAACACATCCAAGAATTGCTTAAACACCCTATTCATCAAATCCATAAAAGTTGCAGGTGCATTAGTTAGCCCAAAGGACATGACTAGGAACTCGTAATGACCGTACCATGTTCAAAAAGCTATCGTGGGTATGTCATTCTCTTTGACCCTCATTTGGTGGTAACCAGACCTTAAATCAATCTTTGAAAACCACTTGGTGCCTTGCAACTGATCAAATAAGTCATTAATTCTCGGAAGGGGATATTTGTTCTTAATAGTCACCTGGTTTAATTGCCTATAGTCAATACACACTCTTAATGAGACATCCTTCTTACACACAAATAACACTGATACTCACCAAGGGGACACACTAGGCCTTATGAATCCTTTTTCTAGTAAGTCTTTTAATTTCTCTTTCAACTCCCGTAATTCTGTCAGGGCCATTCTATATGGAGAAATTAAAATTGGTTGAGTACCTGGAATCACATCAATACCAAAATCTAATTCTCATTCTAGAGGCAAATCCAGAAGATCTTCAAAAAATACATCGGGAAATTCATTTACCACTAGAATAGTTTGAAGAGTTGGTGTCTCTGCATCTGTTTCCTTCACTCTGACTAGATGACATATGTAACCCTTGGAAATCATCTTTTTCTCCTTAAAATAAAAAATAAATTTAACTCTTGGCGTACCAATATTACCTCTCCATTCAAGGACTTCTTCTCTTGGAAAATGGAAATACACCCTCTTAGTTTAGCAATCTACTGTGGCATAACAAAAAGCCAACCAATCCATACCCATTATAGCATCAAAATCTACCATTTCTAACTCAACCAGGTCATCCATTGTATCTCGATCACAAATAGTTATTATACAATTTCGATATACTCTCTTAGCTATAATAGATTCACCAATCGGCGTAGATACTTTAAGTGGCTTAACTAGCAATTCTGGTGTTCTTTTGTACTTTCCAACAACCAATGAAGTGACATATGATAATGTAGAACCCGGATCAACTAATGCATATACATCATGT
The DNA here is from genome assembly GCA_026120095.1 of Capsicum chinense. Classification (NCBI taxonomy): domain Eukaryota; kingdom Viridiplantae; phylum Streptophyta; class Magnoliopsida; order Solanales; family Solanaceae; genus Capsicum; species Capsicum chinense. The sequence goes on along the minus strand of JAPEIP010000005.1, from coordinate 85,466,656 downwards.
GAAAAGGTGGAAAATGTACCTGTAACCACATCTGGAGAAGTCTCTGAATTTTGTCGATCTGCTAAAACATATGTATGATTCTGAGCTCCACTAGAGCTAGCTGCCCCTTTACCACCTCTACCATGACCCGTAGGCTATAAAACTCTACTTGAATAAGTCTCCGATAATGATGATGCAATTATTAATCCAATAGGTCGTTCCATACCACCTATGCCCATTTAAGGGCATTCTCTCATCATATGTCCTGACGTACCCGACAAAAATAAGTGTTTGTCCCGAATCGACATGCACCTAAATAAAGCTTTCCAAATTATTTACATGGCTATCAATGAGGCCTTATTTATCTTATACTCCCTTGCTCTTTATACCCCACTATTTGTAAACTCTGACTCTCACTTCTTTTCCCAAACTGGTTGCCTTTAGACCCTTAAAACTGTGGTGGAGCACTAGCTGCCGAATAAGAAAATAATGGCCTAGGTGGTCTATTAGAAAATTGAGGCCTAAACTCTCCTTAGGATGGCATAAACTTCCTCATAGATCTGCCCCTCTTGGAATATCCTCTTTCCAATTCTTGTGTTCTTCTCCTTTGCCTTTTATCCTCTATTTTTTGTGCAAAATCTTGTATCCTTGCTATGTCTATGTCTTTGTTCAAAGCAGAAATAGTATAATCACTTACCAAATATAGATCCAACCTATCCATATATCAATGAACTCTATCATCTATAGTAGCTACAATATTAGGAGCATACCTAGACAAAGAGTTAAATCGAAGGCTGTACTCCCTCACGCTCATATTTCCCTGGTGAAGATTCAATAACTGATCTACATGAGCCTCTTGAATCTCGAATAGAAGGTAATGATCAAGAAATTCCTCTTTGAACTCTTTCCAAGAAGCTGAAGGTGCATCAATACCCCTAGATTATTTCCAGTATTCATACCAAAATATAGTCTCCTCTTTAAATCTATATGCTGCTAGCTCAACTGTCTCTTTACCTGATATATGCAAGACCTTTAGAGCCCTTTGGATTTGATTAATAAATTTCTGTGGATCTTCATTAAGATCTGATTCGGTGAATATGGGAGGATCATTGGAAATCATCTTTTTTGCCTTAAAAAAAGAAAATAAATTTACCTCTTGGTACACCAATATTTCCTCTCCATTCAAGGACTGCCTCTCTTGGAAAATAAAAATACACCCTCTTAGTTCGGCAATCTACTGTGGCATAATAAAAAGCCAACCAATCCATACCCATTATAGCATCAAAATCTACCATTTCTAACTCAACCAAGTCAGCCATTGTATCGTAACCGCAAATAGTTATTATACAATTTCAATACATTCTCTTATCTTTAATAGATTCACCAATCGGCGTAGATACTTCAAGTGGCTCAACTAGAAATTCTGGTGTTCTTTTGAACTTTCCAACAACCAATGGAGTGACATATAATAATGTAGAACCCGGATCAACTAATGCATACACATCATGTGAAATTATGGACAATGTACCTGTAACCACATCTGGAGAAGCCTCTGGATTTTGTCGATCCGCTAAAGCATATGTATGATTCTGAACTCCACTAGGGCTAGCTGCTCCTTTAGCACCTTTACTAGACCCATAGGCTGTACACACCGATGATGATGATGCAACGGCTGATCCAGTAGGTCGTGCCATACCACCTATGCCCATTTGAGAGCATTCTCTCATCATATATCCGAACGTACTACACCAAAAGCAAGCATTTGTCCTAAACTGATATGCACCTAAATAAAGCTTTCCACATTGTTTACATAGCTATCGAGGAGGCCTTAATTGGATCATACTCCCTTTCTCTTGATACCCCACTGTTCATAAACTCTGACTTTTACTTCTTTGCCTAAACTAGTTGCCTTTAGATCCTTGAAACTGTGGTGGAGCACTAGATGCTGAATAAGAAGATAATGGCCTAGGTGGTCTATTAGAAAATCGAGGCCTAAACTCTTCTTAAGACCTTAATAAAAGTTCTACTCTAATTTTCATTATAAAGAAAGATGAAAATCCTACGGGGAACATGATCGAGTCGTTATGGCGCCTACGTGTTTCCTTGAGCTAGGAATCAGGTCAAATGTATTTTGAAATTTTCTAAAATAGAGAAATAATATGTAAAACAAATTATGTATGTTAAAAACAAAATCAAATGAACATGAGTAAAATAATTTAGGTAGCACGTAACACATAAATAATATACAACACATCCTAACAGACATGTGACCTTTTAAGACAAAGGTAAACCTAATGATTGAATGATGTACATGCCATTTGTGAAATATTTCATTGCCCTCAAAAACATATTATATACAATTCGATATGAATAGATCAAATGGGATGGAAAATAAAGGAAAAGGATATACAGTAAATATCAGTTCCACGTAGGGAAACAACACTAGATTAATCTGCCTTGGAGGTACTCCATTCTTGGACTTCTTGAAACTCTGAGATCCTTTTGTATTATATATTTCCCATTTTCAAGGAATAATGGGACACACAATCCGACATCGTATCCTTCAATTTAAACATAGAAGAGATAATATCTTTTTAGGCCGTGGGCCTTTTGGACAAAATGTGATATTTCTATTGGGACCAATACCCTTTATGGTGTTGGTTCTCTTACGTCAAAATGCCTATTTCATGGGATTTGTTTTTTTTCCAACCTAGTTGACTAGAGTGATTTGTTTAAATTGACAAAAAAACGAAAATGGACTTATCGGGATAACACCAAGTGACCGTTGACCGACTTGAATCAATTACTTCCCTTGGTGGTTCAAAAAAAGTAACCATGTTATTTTAAAGGACGTGTGTAGATACCTGCATTATCACCCTTTTTCCTAATGCCTAATGCTTTGCCATAGAGGCGAAAGATGTAATGAAAATTTAATAATCAATATATTATAAAAATATAACAAATAATGAATAAATGAATAAGTAATGTAAGCAATATACAAGATACAAATAATTTACAAAATATACAAGGCAATATAAAAATTATAAAAATAAAACCTCCTCAATTGAAAAAATAAACCCATAATGATCAGGACCTTAATTCCTAGTGGAGTTGTCATTTTTCCGCGATCCCTATTTTTATAAGGAGCAACTTCAGGACTTAAAATCAATTAGTAATTTGTTTAAGATATTCTAAGAGTCGCCCCTTAATTTTTTTGAGAAACTAGGAACCATCTAATTATATTAAAGAAAAATCATCAGCGAAACCAATTAGATTCTAGGTAAGGGTTTAGGTTATTCAAAGAGAAAGTGTTAGGCACCCTTCGAAATCAACAAAGGTGATTCCCAGCTGAACTTGTTTTATTATTTAAGGAGGAGATAAAATAATTTTTCATAAATATAGAAAATGTCAAATACACAAAGAATAAAGTAGAAATGAAAAATGAAGATGACCTAATGTTTTCCTATCGTTAAACAAATGAATAAATACGATGAATAACTTGAAATGATCCTCTGCAATGACCCTTCTAGTCATTTTTCATAATTCTATTTATTTTTATTATTAGAGCTTCTCCATAGCCGTCCCAAGTCATTTATGAGTTGTCAGACTAACTTTTGGGTTACCAAGCAATTTATTTATTTTTAGAGAAAATTCTTATTTAGAAGTCTTTTCAGGTTTCAAATAGCCATCGGATAAAAACTTTAGCAAAAATAAATTGGATAAAATTTTTGACTATGCCGACAGATTCAAAATATTGATTTTAGGTTAGGTAGACCTTTGGTTTGGGTCCAAATGTACCTGAGCTCATTTTGACCTATTGGTTGGAAGTTGAAAAATTAGGAATATTGGTGTGGGATCTACATTTGGTTGAAATGATCTCGGATGAAAAATTTGATTTCACCATCGCATTCAAAATGTTTATTTTAGGCTAGGGGGACCCTGGTTCAGGTCCCAAGGTGTTCAAACTTATTTTGGGCTATTGAGCGAATTTTATGAAAAATGAAACTATAGGTATGGGCCTCACTTTTTTTCAAAACAATTTCAGATAAAAGTTTTGATGATTCCATTAGATCTGAAATGTGGTTTACACTCAAATTTCACTATTAGATCATGTTCATAGGAATTCAAATGAGTTCCGAGGGTCAAAAATAAGTTTTTAACTTTGCTAATATCTGGTGCACAGGGGGGATACCGCAATCACATAAGGGTTATGGCGATCGCCCTATCTTAATAGCAATTCCTGGATTGTGATAGAAATATCTCCATACCTAGTATAGGTTTAAAATGACCCTTTAGGCCGCATTTTGGTCATCCTAACCCATTCTTGAGAGCCAAAAGCCCTAAATGAGAGTGATAACTCAAAATTAAGTCTTGTGGGTGACTTGGGAGCTTGCAAAACATTTAGGGGTCATTTGGTTGGGAAATAAGTTATGCTGAGATTAGTTATACTGGGATTACTTGTCCTGGTTATCCTGGTGTTATTTTTTAGTGGCGACTTGGTTTGTGGTATTAAAAATAATATGCATTGGTTTGTTTTTTTGGAATAGATTGTTAGTTTATAAAAATATCCTTTATCTTATTTATTTGAATACTTATTTTTATGGGAATTGCATTGATAAGGAAAACTTTGATTACATATATTAAAATAAAAGTTCTATTATATCACAGAAACAAATTTCACACAAATATTGGAGGTTTCAAAAGTAGGGGCTGCAGAACTTGACAGGAGTTTATTTTGATGCTTAGTTGATATTGTGGTTGTCTTGATTGCTATGTCATTTTAATTTTTCATTCCTTGGATAATAGTTCTATCTTTGGCTTAAAGTATAAATTCACTAGTGAGTATGACTGGTTTGTGAAGTTTGATTCATGTTCTCGACCAACTTTGTATTTTTTGGACTTACTGGCTTTAATGTTAATCATCTGTGTTTGATTGTCACAAGTATTTGTCTCGAGAATAAGTATTTGTCTCCTCATATGTTCTTTGGCACTTCACACCTCAAGAGCAACTGATCCATTCTCAAGGGGCTCGCTGATTTCAAGAATCTCATTACACAGACCTATGAAGATGATGAAATCTATTTTGAACTTTTGATAGGTTTAAATTTGATTAGAGCTGAAGGAATCAAATCCTCTTCTTCAAGTATTATGGCCCTATCACCAGGAGCTGGAAAATAGGGAATCATACGCCTCTTGACAAGTTTTTTTAAAAAAGTTATAGGTTGTAGTTGCATTCATGTGTTTGTCAAATCAAATAGTACAACATGTCCTGAACAAATCAAAAACTTATTTCAGTAAAGCACAAGAGCTTTACAACAACAACTATTTTAAATAACCCGTAAATCGCATCAAAATTGTTTTAAAGAAAAAAAACTCAAATAAGTCTAGAAAAGAAGAAGAAAAAAGACATTGTTAGGCAAATCACTTGAGCGGTATGAACCTAGATGGGTGAGTAACACCAATACCATGTCTACCATGCTTGACAGACTTATATGAGATAGAGAGCTTGGACAAAAGAATTTGACCGATCATCTCAGGCTTGACTTCAATCTGATTAAAAGCTTTGTCTTTGTAAATTCCAATAATATTTCCAATCATTTCAGGAGGAATGATGATCATGTTCCTCAGGTAAGTCTTGACAGAATTTGGCTTTTCACATGGTGGAGCCTCGCATTTCGCCTTTCACAGCTTCTTGATCAATGCCATCGGCTTCCTTTTGAAACCTTCTATGAGGACGAGCATTGAAGATCTTAACAACCTTATTAGTGACATATCGAGAAGAGAATTGAGATCAACGCCTCTATATCTAAAGTTATTAAACATTCTCTTCTTTAGTTGTCCGCTCGTAACATCGTCTTTAATGTTTGCCATGGTTGTGGAGATGGAAATTGGCCAATTTTGCGGTGACGGGAACTAAATCATTGTACTTGTACATAAATTTCAGCACCTCTCTTGGAATTGTAATTGAAAAAAAATACATAAAGTAACATACTTAAGTATTAAATTACAAAAAATAACAACACTTTTATCAAATTACATTTTGTAGCATATTTATTTGTATTTTTATAGCAACAGTTTGCAAAAATATAAAATACATATCTATCATAAGGGCAGTAAAAATCATATGTATTTGTATTTTTGTAGCAACAGTTTGCAAAAAAATAAAATACAACTTGCTATATTTTGTAATTATGTGTTGCTATGAAACTCATAATTAAGGGGATAAGTAGGCTATTCCTGAAGTGCCCATTGTAATATAATCAATGAATTATCTTACTTACCAAAAGAAATGCTTTAGCATTCAAAAGTAAGAATATAATGAAAATCAAAGAGGAAGATGTGAAGTCATATGCTTTTCTCAAACTTTATAGACAGAAAAGTATTTCTGTTAAACTGATTGATTAAAAGATCTTTACATGTTATAAATATATTTTTATCATTGTATATCTAACAACATGTTTAAAAATTATTAGCAACAAAAACTTTAAATCAACAATCAATGCTACAGCTAAAATTATCAAAATTCTCAGCACTGAGTCTCCCTGTACCAACATTTACCATTTACAAAATGATGAAAACCTGAAGCATCTCTTATGTGTATATCTCTCTTGGTAACAACAGAAATATATTTGAAGAATGTATGGCAGTGACCACAAAGAAGAACATTCTTCATAATGTGAATAGGTCTTCCAGGTCTTATCATAAGAAGCCCAATAGTCACAGCTAGTTTTGAACTGTGGTAGAACAAAAATTCTTTCTTCTGATGCTCCTCCACTTCATGAAGCACAAAACTTGTATTAGGTATATATCCAGCTTTCAGACACTCGAGAATAAGTATTTGTAAGTCATATATGTCTTTTGACTGTGAATGCAATTTGTCTCTAGCAAAGAAGTAATGAACCTTAGAACACCAAATATGATCCAACTACATCCTAGTATTTTTTGGATACCATTCTCCCTTATCTCCACCCTAACTAGTTTTGAATAGTGCCATCTTCTAGATGCTGAGTAAAGATTTGACTTTAGTATGAACGTAGAAGGATTCTATGGGATAATAGTAAGTATATTCTTAATGGCCCCTTTACCAATGATAGCATTTACATGTAATCTACAACCATCAAGTAAAGCCTGCCAAACAAAAGCCTTTGGTTCAAATGGCATTGTACTAATTATCTTTTCTTCTTGTTCGAGCAGACGCTAATAGCCTAAGATACCTACAAAAACTACATAATACTTCGAGGTAGGGTTTACTCATATTGAGGTCTCTTTGGATTTTAATCACAATCTCAGAGCATTCCAGTACTAAAAGGCCAAGATCAAGAACTACTTACATTTTTACCAATGGTAATTGCATCTGGGAAAAGACCATGAATAAGATCGTTGACCATCATCTAATACACCACAATATCCATATCAATTGTATGTCCAAAGTATTCATCGTAATTCTCGGTGAATCCCATCTATAGAAATTAAAATATATCAGGTAAGTAGTTTAGCAGAATACTGGACTCCACTTTGGTAAAACAACTATTTTTTATGATAAGGGAGCCCGCAGCCTCTACCTTTCAAATAAGCACTGGGTAAAACCTGCTCCATTGTAATAGCTCATTAACGACGCAAGAGCAGTACACCACACTAGGCAATACCCAAGAGACAAGCTCGACTATAAAAGAATGCAGGGGTTCCAAACCTGAGACAACCTTATTTGGAATCCCTGCTCAACTAACTCAGCCACCCTTGAGGGTAAACCAGATCTTTTTTTCATTTATTTGGTAGTTACTAGGAACCTTGTTTTCTAAAAGTTGTCACTTGTGATTACAAAATTGAGTATAAAATTATGTCGAATCAAATTTAATGATAATCCATGGTGAGTATACATCATTGTTGTCACACCATCAAATATAAATCATTAAATTTGAACTCATCCAACCACCATCCTATATTTGAGGGAAGATACCTAAGTACCTATAACAAAAAAAAACATATTTTCTGTCATTACCATGGATATAAGGCTCAAGGTTTTGGCTGACTCATGTTGCAACAAAAGAAAGTACCTCTCAGTGTTCATTGTCAAAAAGGAGGGAATCCCACATCCAACGATAACCACGAGCTCCATAATGAAAATAACAATTATATGTGCCATCAAACATGTTCAGCCCATCTAAAGTATTATTTGATGCATGGCTGCAAAAGGTTATATGATTCCAGTGAGTTACGGGCAAAGTAAAGCATTTCAATAGAAAAGAAGTGCCAGTAAGAAATAGGATAACTCGTAAACGAATAGATTATGGAATAAAGCATCACTTCTTTCATTTATGAATTAGATCTTAGGAAATGCACCTAACAGAAAGCTTAATGATGGATCCAAAGGAGCAAGAAGTAATACCTGATCTGAAGTATACACTCATATTAACCACAAGCTCAGTACGAAATTTAAAAGTTGACCGAAATGTCATACAAGGGATACAATTTCACTTTTAATTTTAACCTCCTTTTTATGCTTTAGAAGTTTGTACTTCTTTTTAAGTTTTTTTTTTAAATCGTTTAACTCAGGGATTTGGACAGAAATGAATGAACTAGATAATACACCATGTATCTATAGACATTAAAATTTTATAGGACACTACAGTCTATATTGTCTAATTCTAGGTGTTTATCGGTATAAACACTTATTGGCACCAATTGATTAGATGAAAGACATCTTGCTGAAGATACAGATTAACCAAGGAAACAAATGCAAGCAAAAAACATGAGAATCATCCAAAATTAGAATAATAAGAATGATATTGAATAGCCATAATTTGCACCGCATTGTATTTGGAACACCCACGAGCATAAGCCTGTAGTTCTTGAATTACTAATTTTGCAACTGGCAAAGAATAAATTTAATTCCAAATATAGGTAAAACATATTTTTGGATGCAACTCTCATGTCTAAAATATGAAGCTGCGGTAATCCCAGTAATTGTAGTAATAACCAGTAATTGGTCTAACATAGCAGCAAAATAGAAGCAAAGTTATAGCGAAACAATAATAAAAACTACACATAAACTGATAACCAGGAACAAATTAATGTTTACATCAGAGTTGATCTATTAAATAGACATTAGTTATACATAATTACAACATCCCCATGCCCTACATTATTTATAGACAAAAAAGTTTGAATATGACCTGAGGATAAAAAAATAGCACTCTAATCAAACTTTGAAATTGATAGTGAACAAAAACTAACACGCTAGTGCCACTACTTATATACACAAGTTTATCATACTTAAAAGTATATCATTGACGACAATAAATATCATTGTCTAAAACTCAAGCTCACCCATATGTAAAAAGATTTTCATTTTATTCACATCTCCACAAATTACCATTTTGGCATTGATACGTTGCTCTATAGTGTAGAAGTCAAATGCAGAGGATTCAATGATGGCACAAACTTGATCATGCATATTAGAGTGGTCACGAATTCCAATATTGCCAATTAAGGCACTAATTCTTTTGTCTTTACTTTTAGTAAAGTCTTTTATAACTTCTGTCATACTCTTGAGAAATGTCTCATTAACATCCTCCATAACCCTTTTCTTCTTCGTGTTTTTCTCTTTTTCATTAACACTAGAAGTGGATTTTTAGCATATTTGGCTTGCTTTACAAATGTGTCAGTACATTCATGAGGAGATCCTCTAGCATATTCATTTTCAGATGCCCTTGTAAAACTAGGTCCTGTATAAGCATTTTTAGATACTTCGGTAGCTATATTTGGTCCATGACTACCTTCATTTTCATCTTTATCTTCATCAATGTTAATAGAAAATCTAAAGTCATATCAATAGAAAGTCCTGTTGTTTGACTCTCTAAGATATCCTCGACAGTATCTAGTATCCTTTATGAATGCTCCTCTGTTACCCAATCTTTGCCAAATATTTTCTCCTAATCCGTAAATATTTTGGCCATTTCTTAGTATTTATATTTATTGCTTTCGGTTTATCCTAGACAAATAATTAAAGAAAGATGACAACGGCATATGTATCAATTATAAATTATGAAAAGAACGGTGAGAAATATCTATATGAAGAAGTAGATCAAAATATTAGTTACCTTTAAAAACTTTTCCCATTCTATTACATCATCAACAATTACGGTTGCATCACTATATTGAAATCCCAAACCACTTTGACCCTTTAGTAAACTTATGTTTGCATGACTTCTATTCCATGCTTTTAATTTAGAATTGATATGTGGTTCACTTTTCAATGCACTATCTGGAAGACGTTCACGTAAATAGTACTCCAACTCCATTAGGTTTCCTGGCCTAAAGGTTCCGTTATCGGCTCTCCAACTATTAACACATAACTATTTTAAACCATCTAAAGAGAACTTTCTTCTTCTAGAGTCCATGTCCTTCGGGTTGAAGGTGTTGATCTTCTTGATCTTTTTGGTGGATTTATTGAAGATTTTTAGCTATCCATTTTGTCTATACAATCTTGTGAAACTAATCATCATTAGTATTAGTTACCATCATAAGGAGCATAAGTATCTTTAAAATATTACTTAACATCACAATAATAAATATTCACACATTTTACAAATGAAAAACTAAAAACATAAAGTACTAACACATCACAAAAGAAAAACTAATCAAACAATAGCTTTAACAAAATTTATATCACAAACAACTAAAAGTTGATACACCTTATTGTAATATCAACAACTAAAGAGGAAAATATTCAAAACACCATAAAACATATTACAAGCATGAAATAATTGAAAAGATCATTATTTAAGTTTATATTCCACATTGATTGATCCAAATCATCCCTCCATGTAGTCCATTCCTCTGATGATTCAATAATATCAATGTTATCTTGTTGATATTAAACTTGTTCTTCCATATCAATGTCCAAGGGATCCACTTCCATCTCTCTACGAATAAAGTTGTGTATCAAATAACAAGCAGTAATGATATTATTATGAATCTTAACTGAATACCATGAAGCACTTCTAAGAATTCACCAAGCATTTTTCATGTGGAAAAGCTCTTCTCGACATTGAGGTGGTGGGTTGTCACCTTTCCAATCTCTTAACCAATATCTATACCCTCTGTAAGGTGAAAGAAAACCATTTCCATTTGTATATCCTCCGTTACACAAATAATAATTACCTAAAATATAAACAAAATATTAGTTACTTTTCTGTAACATTATTGTTGTAATATAATTTTAATGTGAGCATGTGAATTATATTACCCTCAGGAATTTTCAAACTATTTGTTCACACTATAGCATTTAGTAATACAGGCCATCGGCAGCTGATCGTCCCAACCAGGTAATACATAAGTAAAATTGACATTTCTATTACAAACTCCCAATACATTAGTTGCTATTTCTCCCCTTTTTGTCCTATATCTTGGTTTGTCCTTAGATGGAACTCTAATTTGATTATAAGTACCATCCAATACACCTAAACATTTCTATAAAATTAATTCTTGTATTATCTTAAATTATTAAAATTCTTTGTAAAATAATAGTTTTTTATTTTACTTGAATTAATATATACTCAATTGAAAGTGCATATACCTTAAACCATTTCCATCGATAGACACTCTTATATTCAAGCACCAGTTTGGGATTAACAAGTAATAATGGAGCTAGTATAAGAGTAGCTCTCAAACATTCGTTGAAACCTTGACTTACGCTCCAATCCGATCTAACATAATCAATCTTAATGGATCTATTCTTCTCCTGATGAGCCAAAATATTTAAAAACATTTCCAACTTTTCACTACTTGACATATATTTGCTGTCAGTCAAACCTCCAACTTCCTTAGTTAAAAGAACTAACGTGTGAAAGAAATTTTTATCCATTCTTAACTTATTGATACATATAGTATCATTGTCTTCTATGATACAATTTAAATGAGATATAATTTTAGGAACTTGATTACTCATATGGTACCTAATCATACGGTTATTTCTTCTTATAGAATGACCATAAATAGTTATCAAAAGAAAAATACACATAACAAGAAATTGTTGGCACAATATCACCTCAAGGATGATAAAGCATTCAATATCGAATTGTAGTTGATGATCCGTAAGAAAACCTAATTTTTTCACAATAAAAATAAAAAGAGTTAATACAAAAATAAAATAAATTTTTCAATTAAAAAGAATCAACGAGCACAATTTTATAATTTTAAGAAGATAAGGAGATTAAGTTTTTCTAAAACATATTGGGAAGAGGCTAAAACTAATATTTCATCATCAAAACAAGAGAAAAGGGCAAATTAATAACAAATTAAATCCACAATTGTGATTTTCACATACTGCTCTTTCATATATAGTTGGTACTATTTCATAAATTTCATCTCAATTGAACATATTTCAAGCAATACATATTGATTCTTAAACAACTATCATATTCCCCAATTATATGCTAAGTAAAATTTATCAACATCCTAAAGAATAAAATTAACAAAAGATTTTCGACTTTTGCTATTTGATAGAAAGGATGAGTGTATCAAAATTATGCAACATGTTAGAGAACTTATAAATAAAGAAAAACAAAAGAAAGAAATGAGTTTTGAAAAAAAAAATAACCTTGTGAGTGATAGAAAGGCTAAGGGCAATAATTATCATCAAGTATTCTCTATGTAGAGTTCATCCACAAAGAGAAGCCTCAGCAGCAGTAACAACTCTACAGAAGCCGCAC
>JAPEIP010000005.1:85403273-85451752 GCA_026120095.1 Capsicum chinense | reverse complement strand
TAAGAGGCTAATATTGATGATGTAAAGAATTGATCGAGACGGATTTTGTTCTATAATTTGACACTATTACTTACTTTGGTCATGAGATATTTTGACCTTTTCTACACTTTTATAATGATTTAGTTTCGAATATCACTCAAACATTGGATTTATGGACTTACACTCTTTTGGTACATGATTTAAGTCTGTGAACCATATATATATATATATATATATATATTGATGATTGTGATGACATATTGATACCCAGCAAGGGTAGAGAAAATTATGATGATATATTGATACCCTGCAAGCCTAGAGGATGTTGTGATGATGATATTGATACCCAGCATATCTGGAGGATGATCATATTGATTTTTCTATGAGTACATCAGTCAGTTCGAGTTCGGCTAGCCCTATGTATGGTACTTATATATATATACACACACATACCTGACAAGGCCAGAGGGTGATTATGATAATGATGGTATTATGATATTATGGATTTTGTTGTATTTATACCTGCATGCGCATCACCTATCACTAATATGTACCTATATCTATCAGCTCGTATGAAAGGGTTGCATAGATATCGATGATGACTATGCCCAATGTTGTTGTATGTTGATTGAACTTTCTAAGCTTAGGGCATAGGGGGTACACATAAACTCACTAGGTATTTGGTTGTCCAAACTAGCTGGTTACTCGTGCTATTCTTGATATTGTTATTATTACTGTTACGATTATTATTATCTTTAGCTTATTATAGATTGGTCATTAATTTGGTATCGATATTTGAGGTATGATTCTGGACTTTTCTATCTTATGATTTCATTATTATGCAAGATTAATTCATGATGATACAAATGGATTAGAAACCTTTAGTATGTTAATACTAAATCCTAATAGGATTATAATAAGGCCTTAAAATGAAGATATGATGCTCTAGGTTGTGCTTTAGTTGACCTCGTATCTATAAATATGTATATCTCACTAAATGTAGCTTTGGTATTATCGTATATCCCTTTCTTTAATTGTTAACATTCTTTATTCATTCCTTGGCCATGTAAATTGATATAATCTTCTTTCATTCTTTATTCATATATTGTCTAGGGAAATATGGTATAGTGTTGAAATTTTTTAGTATGGCTGGAATAGAATAGCTCACCCTTGATACTTTTTTAACCTCATTATGTTAGTCTCTTGGACATGAATAGTATATGCTATCCTTATTATCTCATTGGCTTGTTATATGATTACATGACTCTTGGGTGAAGTTTTCATTCTATTTATATTTTATATGTATCTGCATTATCTTTGGGCTCAGTTGGTAGTTGCCTACTGAGTACTACATATGTAGTACTCATACTACACTTCTGCGGCCTGCAGATTATAGTACGGGTTATCACCATTGATTTGTGAGTCTTCAAAAAAGCCATAGTTTGGAGACTTAGAGTGAGCTTCTAACATTCAGAGCATTTCTTACCTCCCTTTTATGTACTAGACTAGTCTCTGTGTTGTATTTGAGATAAGCTATATAAATATAATTCCCTATTTATTTCCCTTTTGTACTTTAGTTATATTAGAAGCACTTGTACTGATACCATCAGATTTTAGCACTTTATTATGTATTTGATTTTATTTTTCTATCTATGCTGTATTTTTTTCTATATATATTTGGGTAGTCCATTACTAACATTTCGGAGTACGGGGTTGGCTTGCCTACTGGTGGGTTATAGTAGGGGCCATCATGACCTGATAAATTAGGTCGTGATAAATTGGTATCAGAGCGTTGGTTCTCATGTGTATTAGTAAAAGAGCTAAGTGTTTAGTAGAGTCATATGGATCGGTGCGAAGACATTCGTAACCTAACTTTGGGAGGATAATGGGACATTTTAGGAAATTCACTTCTTGACTTATTGCCATATGTCTGCATTGCTATGTCTTGAATACAATCTTTAACTCTATTTTATCACTAAAGGATGATGTGACATTGTCAACAGATGCAGATGAGACCTCGACATAAATTTCTAAAGTTTTAGTATAGCGGCAGACTATAGATTCACCGATGGATATCAAAGATCTTTAGTGTCAGCTAAAAGAATTTGGGGTCATCTCAGGATCCAGTTAACCTCGTGACTACTTCAGACCTTTGAGGTTCAACATTAGGGATCCAAGTCATATTGCAGATCCGTCATGACCATGGCTGACATTCGAGTCATCGAACAATTCTCAGGCAAAAGTTGGATTGGTTGGTGTTCATCAAGGCTCCTTATCAGATTCGGAGTATGAGATTGGGTTTCTTGGATGGGCCTGACATATTTTTATGCTATATTCTTTTGAGCCGCACTTGGTGCATGGATTTGTTAAAGGACTAGCATTGCCACTTTATTTGGTGTAGGAGCATATGATAGTAGTTGGGTCTTCATTTGTATGCCCAAATAGTGTCTTATGGTCTTATTCTCATATTTGTGTAAAGGACTTTAAGCAGATCAACCTCATTTCTTTAAGATGTCTGTGATGAGATTGTGCGGAAAGGACTCAGGTGATTTTTCATCTGGTTGGAGTTGATAGCAGGTGCAAAATGATAAAGGGAGGTCATAGTTAGAGTTAGAGTCAGGGATATGACTTATGTCCTAGTTTGATTTTGGCTGTTATGGGCCTTTGATGATTTGTATGGATATCGAGATAGTATCAGTGTATTGTAGTTCAGATTTGCAGGTATCAACTTTTTTGGGTTAGTTTGAGCCTAGTTAGCAGTTTGAAGTTGACGTTTGGCTGTTTGGAAGTAAAGTGAGAGTGTTGGCTGAAAAAAGGATACCTATGGCAAAATCCCTTGGATGTGTTCTCTCTTCGTGGAGGTTATCTGGGAAGTCATGCTAGGAGTATGCAGGCCTAGTACCTCAATCTTTAGCTTTTGAGATTTTTTCTATTCGTTACTTTTGGGGATGAAAGTCCTTTCAATAGTGGATATTGTAATGAAGTTTTCAATCATTTTTCATAATTTTATTTATTTTCATCATTAGAGATTCTCTATAGCTTCCCTAAGTCATTTAAGACTTGTTGGCACTGGCCGTTTGGTTATCGGGCAGTTTGTTTATTTTTAGAGCCAATTCCCTATTTAGAAGACTTTGGTGGTTCCAAATAGCCACCAAGCAAAAACATCAGTAAAATGATATCGAATGCAAATTTAACTTGCGAACAACTCTGTAATATTGAATTTAGGGTAGGTAGAGCTTTGGTTCAGGCACCGATCTACTCGAGCTAATTTGGCCTATTGGTTAGAAAGTTGGAAAATTGAGAATATTATTGTACGATCCATATTTGGTCAAAATGCCTCGGATGGAAAATTTGGCTTTGCCATCGCATCCGAAACGTCGATTTTAAGCTAAGGGGAACCTTGGTTCAGGTCCTAAGGCTTCCAGACTTATTTTGGGCTATTGAGCGGATTTTATGAAAGAAAAAACTATAGGTATGGGCCCCACTTTTTTCCAAAATGATCTTGGATAAAAGTTTTAATGATTCCATTAGATCTGAAATATGGTTTACACTCAAATTTCACTATTGAATCAAGTTCATTTGGTTTTGAATGACTTTCGAAGGTCAAAATAAGTTTTTCACTTTGCTGATATCTGGTGCACGGGGGGATACTGTGATTACACAAGGGGTATGTCAATCGTCCTATCATAATAACAATCTCTTGATTGCGATAACAATATCACCATACTTGGTATGGGTATAAAATGACCCCTTAGGCTGCGTTTTGGTCATTTCACACTCATTCTTGAGATCCAAAAGCCCTAAATGAGTGTGATAACTCAAACTTGAGTCTTGTGAGTGACTTGCGAGCTTTCTAAACATTTATTATCATGATTATCATCCGATTTAAGGTAAGATTTCAATAATTTCTTGGTGAATTTTCTTAGTTTTTGCCCCAAATCACTTTGGACATGATTTTATCCCAAAGTTTGCTTGGTTTTCACCTATTTTTAAGGGTTTTAATTTTATGAGCTTGATATTACATTGGGTTGACCTCATAAATGCATTTTCTATAAGTGGGACCCACTTGGATTTTTGGACTTGAAGCACAATAGTGCAATATGGGTATCATTTTTATCATATTGATAAGTGGATTATGATTTTGATAGTATGAAGTGAAGATGGACATTTGGTGAATGATGTAAGAATTTATGGTTTGGCTTTGAGGTAGGCATCTGTCTACTCTTTTTCGTATGATGATGTGTGATATACATCATGTGTGAATGTGAATGTTAAGATTTATTATGGGTAGAATGACTTAGTCTTGATTATTAATTTCTTTGGGATTAGATAAGGGTTTTGGACCCATAAGGGGAAATGCTTATTACCCTATAGAACGCTATTGCCTTCTCCTTAGATTGGATTAATTCATAGAATGGGTATGGTATGATGCTAAGTTTGGGATGTGGTTTAAGTGTTGGAACATGGTTAGTATGATTAATCTTAGTTGGGCTAGTCTAGAGTTCTTAAAATAGTAATTTGGGTGGAGTTGACGTAAATGCCCATATTTCTAGAAGAAGCTCCTATCTTAGGATTGGTTATGGCTTACTTGACATTAAGAAGTTGAACTAGATACCTTAGCCTAGTTTGGGGTATAAATTGCCTAAATATGAAAATTAAGGATTAGAAGTGGGTTCGTCCAACGCACTTAGTCCAAGACTTGTGTTAGCCCTTGTGGACTTAGTTATGGTTGCTAGGCTTAGTTAATACTATTGAGCCTTTAGAATAAGTTTACTTCGTTGCTTGGTAAATTGGGATGTTTTCCCCCTGAATAATGATTAATGGCTTATGGCCATGTTTTTTCTTATAGATATGATATGGGGCCTTTAGAGATATTATTTTCTCTTAGCTTTGATATTGGGCCTTTAGAGATGCTATTTCCTCTTATATATGATAATTGGCCTATAGAGATGATAGTCCTCATAGTTATGATATACAACCTATAGAAACAAGAGGTCTTATAGGTGTGATATGCCTTATAGTTGTGAGTAATTCTTCATTGATGTATTATGCCTCATATATGTGAGATGATTATAGATATTCTTTATAGATTATAGATTTTTTATGCCTTATGAATACGTTATGGATTATAGATATGAGATGATTTATATACATGATTATTAATATGAGTTCTGGATATGTATGTGGGCTTAAGGCTAGGATAGTTATGTTGTAATGATTTCATACACATTATTGGGTCAAAGGTCGTGTTATGACATTTGTTGGATATTTGGGAAGTGTTTATCCTTGTAAAGGATGCAGTTATAGTTTATGAATATATATTTGTATACGTATCTCTCTGGTATGGGATGAAGGAAGATGCAGTATGATACTTATGATTCTGTTGTTTGAATACCGGTGATGACTTGCTTAGATTCGGTATATTCATGGTCATTATATTGGCAAATGATGTGATTTTGGTTAAAATATGATCTTATGACCATTCCTACAACACTCTTTTCTTCCTAAAAACAGTTTTCGTTACAATAACGGCTGCCTAACTTAATGGATAAATTATATATATATATATATATGTAGAAGAGGCTAATAATGATATTTTAAAGAGATGATCAAGATAGATTTCAGTCTATGATTTGACACCATTATTACTTCGGTCGTTAGATGCTCCAACCCTTTCTACACTTTTATAATGATTTAGTTTTGAAGATCACTGGGGCAATGGATTTATGGACTTACACTCTTTTTAGCCACGACTTGAGTCCATGCACCTATTATATATATATATATTGATGATTGTGTTGATATATTAATACCCGACAGAGCTGAAGGATATTGTGATGATATATTAATTCCCCGCAAGGCTTGAGGATATTGTAATGATGCTATTGATACCGAGCAAGGCCTGGTGGATGATGATACTGATGTGACTATATGTACATCTACCGGTTCGAGTTCGGCTAGCCCTATGTATGACACTAATATATATATACGTACACATACGGCTAGGCCGAAGGGTGATTATGATGATGGCGATAATATGATATTGTGGATTTTTTTCCATTCATACTTTCATACGCATTGCTTATCACACTATATGCCTATATCTATAGAAATACCCTAAATCTTGGCCCTTATGATATTTCATGAGTCTTGGACATTCTGTCCATGGTACGACTCATGGGTACCACTCCTACCCTTGGATATAGTTTTTGGATGGCTCACTTATATGTTAGGCAGTAAGTATTGGTTGGGATTATTTCCAAGATACAACTCAATATAATGTGAGTCGTATAGGTGAATACGAAGTATATAATGCCTAGTCGTATGAAGCTTGTGGAGTAGTTTAGCTAATTCTGTCCAGGATATGGGTTGTGGGTACCAGTCGTACCCTAAGATATGACTTAGACCTAGGTGGTCAAATATTGGTCAGCATAGGAGACCATGGTGAGGTCTAGGGTATGAGTTAGGGTACCACTCATACCTTAGGGTACGACTAAGGGGGGGTGAGTCGTACCCACCTGGGACTTCGTTTTCAGCTTTTAAGATAAGGGTAGTCCGAACATTTCCCACCTCAAACCTTTATGT
Organism: Capsicum chinense; assembly: GCA_026120095.1. NCBI lineage: Eukaryota > Viridiplantae > Streptophyta > Magnoliopsida > Solanales > Solanaceae > Capsicum > Capsicum chinense. The sequence continues at coordinate 85,445,188 of JAPEIP010000005.1, read as the reverse complement.
CCTCACGTTATATAGCCCTTTATGTCCTCTTATAACACTTGTTAGAAGATCGAAACACAAATATCCTCTCTAAACACTCTTGAAGATTGGAGGCTAGTGTTTCTACAAGAGTTCCTCAAGGCTCTCTAGAATGAAGTTTCTCTCTGGAATCTTCTTGAATAAGGAATTTACTCCTTCCCACATTGTTAGTTCCAACTAAAGGCATGTTTTATTGTGTGTTTAAACATGGATTATGAATCATAAATGGTGGTTTTGAAATCAATGTTGAGGGTCTTGATGTATATTATTGGGTCTTGGTTTAAACTATGTTTTTGCATGTTTTTGGTGATGGTTTGTACGTGTGGGTTCTTGTAGGCTATGGTTTATGCTTTTGTTTAGGTCTTGGTAAAGGTATGCCCTCAACATGTTTGATAAAATGCCTAAAAGAATGCTTTTATTCTATTATGGAAATTTTATTGAAACTATTGCATGGTATGGTTTGGTAATGGAACCCTAAATGTATTTGGATGGTTTTGCATTGGTTTAAATGATTGAAGGGAATAAATGGTTTAAAATTTTTTGAATGGTTAGCCAACCTTATATGATTTCCGTGTACCCCATGGGTTAGATTATATAGTTTATTTAGGGCATTCACATGTACCTCGCAAGTACATCATTAGTAGGCTTAAGCATTCACGTTCATTTTTATGTTAGGGACTTTAACCATCCTTCTTTTTCATCAAACCATCAGGGTCATCAATTACATAATACATGGCTCACTTTACCTTCACAATGTCATTTATCAATCATTCATACACATTGGGCCATTGCCCTAGTTCAAAGTATAATCATTCTGTAACTAGACATCTCACTTATACAGTTTCATAAACACATTATGTACATGCCTTTACCAAGGCCAATTTCATTATAGAAATTATCAAGACTAGGGTTACTCAAGACCCACGTGTTATACCATATAATTAAGCAATCCCATGAGAAAATTACCATCAATAACATGAATAAACATAAGTCTAAGTAAGGATCATCATTATTCATCATTAGGCAACAAAACCCTTTTTATTTAATTTAGAAACCACCATTTACACTTACTAATCCAAGTGTAAAATACATGGGTTTAGAGTTATTTAGAAAGGGAAAGAGGTACATGCCTTAAATAAGATGAATCATCAAGAATATTTACCCACTTTGCCTCTCGAAGACCACTCTTAAGACCCTAGCCTCCAATTCTTTAAGATGAACTTAAGGTGTTTGATCCATTAAAATGGATGTTTGAGAGGATACAAACACTTATATAGTAAGAGGGTTTAGGGTTTTAGGCATGGAAAATGACCACAAAGCTCTTAGTTAAAAGATAGAAAATAAACCCATCTAGGGGTATGACTCATCTTATGACTCACTTAAGTAGTGGTACCCTGGCTCATACCCTAGGCCTCTCCTAGGTGATACACACTATTAAAGGTACGGCCATGCACCCTTGAGTCATATCCAATGGGTACGACTCACCCACTAGTCATATGCTCCACTTATAATAAAACCAGTCAACTCCAATCCAAGATCTCACTCCATACGACTCACCTAGGTATGACTTATACCCTCAAGGTACAATTGAGGAGGGGTCACTCATATAGAAGATAGAATACTACCCTTTCTAGGCTGCTCAAGGTATGAAAGGGAGGTGAGGGAGGATAAAAATTATATCCATTGGGTATGACTTAAGACCCTAGTCGTACCTACCTTAGTGACACTAAAATATAAAGTTTTTAAATAGTTCTAAGTTTAGGTATTTCACCGTGAAGGTAGGAGTCCAAGAGACGAATACTGTAAACTCATGTTTCCTGACATGAGGATAGGTCATGAAGACCTCATATATGAACTTATAGGGTATATGGGAATTTACTAGGTACATTTGTACATATGTGTCATGGACTGTGAAGTCACTTAAAAATCTCCTACTTTTATGGTATCTTTGGTTCGTGTGGCAACACGTATCGGGGCCCGTTTTGGGGGTTATGCTGGACCCATATATCCCATGGGTGGTTCTAGGATGTTTAATCTATACATACCCAAGTTAATGGTTTTAAATACATGCTAAATATGATTCTATTTCCTGATATAGTTTATATAAACATATATATATATATATATGGATATTTGTGCATGGTTGGTTTATTTGATTTTAAAGATTGACATTATTTTATCCTTATCCTGAGTGCATACTAGCAATTACCCGCTAACCTGTCTTCAGGCGGTTGTATCCCCATGCAATGCAGGAACCAAACATACTGGTCCTCCTACTCATTGATCGAATTTAGGAATAGTCAATGTTGGACTGAAGTAGTGAGCTTACATAGTTAGGAAGGCATCTATTTCATGTCATGGATTATTTTACATATGTTCATCTTACATAAACTTTAGTTTTTGGATATGGTCGAGGGCATGTCCCAATTAGATACTCTTTGGTTTTGGTTTATAGGATTTGTATAGACAACTATAGACTTGGGTATAGATTAATTATGTTATTTATATATATTGGATTATTATTTTTGTTTTAGTTTATATTTTTGGTTTAGGTTGGATTAGTTAGTTATTGGTAAATATGCTATCTTGTTATATGTTCGAAGTCCATTCAACTCAAGGTACATATTAATTGGTTGGGTCAGGTATCAGGGGTGGTCTCCAATTTGGGTTGGACCTGAGATTTCCTATTACGATAATGCCTTAGTTCAGGTCCTGCCAAGTTGGAATCAGAGCTTGGGTTTTGGTGTTACGGGGTGTCCATAAAGTCATGTCAAGTAGCGTCTTGCTTATGGGTGTGTTGTGGACTATACTTATAATCAGGAGGATACAAAGCATTTAGGAATATTCCACTTTCTTGTTTTTCTATCTTCGAGCTATGGAGACTATGATCTTGAACTCTTCCCTAAATCTTTTTTGGTTTACCTTTTCAGATCATGCCCCCTCAATAATCCAAAGTTTATAGAAACTCACCTTTCCCACTCGAGGATAGCATGGACGGATCTAGTCTGACTCTTAAGGTGCTGACCCAATTAAGGGTCGTAGCTTCTGGGTTTCCCCATATTGTCACATCGGTCTCCACTAACCCTACTTCAGAAGGTGGCACTCATGATCAGTTACCTCAAGGAGAGGTTACCAATGCCAAGTTGTGTCATTTTATTAATTTATTGACCCAGATAGTGGCACCTATGTCTTGCCAGTTCGATCTTACTGATACGGAGAGGAATGAGGCAAGGTATAAAAATAGTCAAGGTAAGGGGTCTCAATTTTCTATACAAAGAGAAGGCCAATGGTATGGTCGTAAGTGGTCAAAGAGGAAGATTTTGATTAGTCCTAACTTCTATTCGATAGATAGTGCTCCCTACCCAAATACATTAGAAGACAAATATTTCCAGATAGGTAGTGCTTCCAGGGCACAAGGTGTTTAATCTCGGGCCGATGGGCCCCAATTTGCACCATTCTATCCTTTTTGTAGATTTTATGGTTAGTTGCATCATGTTTATTGCATGGAAGGAAAGAATTACTTTTTTAATTATGGTCAGTTAGGTCATATGCAATGGAAGTGTCCCATAATAATTACCTTTTAGGTAAATAGGGTACCGATGGCCACTTCTCTAGCTCTTGCATTGAGGGGTGCTACTTCTGGCTTTAGCACTGGTCAAGATCATCTTAATGCTCTTGCTGTTCCTTAAGAGTTTGAGGCATCTCTTGATGCTTACACTAGAATGTTGGAAACTCTTTTCCCATTATGAGTATTGGTTACTTAGATCGCGATCTCTTCTCTCTTATGTGACCCCACTTATGGTTGTGTATTTAGTTTTGGTCCCAAGGTTGTTTCAAATTCTTTTCTTTTTCTGTTTTTACCTGGATAGGTAACTCTATGATTGCTAAAAGAGTCTATAAAGGTATGTGGTATCTGTTGGTCTTGGTGGGTTAGTTTCACTTAGATATAGTGGATTTAGATGTTATTTGGGGGATGGATTGATTAGACTCGTGTTATGAATTATTAGATTATCGGGTCTGTAACTATTGTCTTTAAACTCTTTGGTGAGTTGGTTATCGTGGGAGGATGGTTTCATTCCCTAGCTATTAAGGGAAAGGTTACGTCATACGTTAAAGCTTGGAGGTTAATATCCGAAAAGGGGGTGTCTCTATTGCCATATGGTCTGGGTTAAAGGTTCTAACTCAGAAGGTCCTTTTTTATATTTGGTTTCGGTGGTGAATGAATTTCCTGAGGTTTTCTTGATGACCCTCATAGTGTTTTTCTAATGGAAAGGTTAGTTCGGGATTGTTCTTGTTTTGTACACTTGCCTGAGTTTCTATTCTTTCCTCATAGAATGGTTTTATTTAGGTTTAAGGAGTATAAGAGAGCATAAGGAATCTATTAGATAAAGGTTTTATATGTCCTAGTGTCCTCCGTAGAGTGATTTTGTTCTTGCATGCGTAAGAAGGATGGTTTTCCCAGGAAGGTTTAGGTTATTGGTAGATGAGTAAAGAATTTGGGGTGTCTTCCTCTTGTGGTGATCATATATGTATATTCTTTATAAGGTGCCTTATTAAGTAGTGCATGGTGGCTGATGAATGCTAGGTTTGATCCTAGATATTAAATTTATTGAAGGGAGTATGTTAGCTTGGGGATAGCACTGTGGACATGGTAGAGGTAAATTAGTAAGTTGGGTAAGGTGTGCGGAATAGGTAAGGTTGATGGATTAGTGAATATAATAGTGGTAAATTATGACTTATAGACAGGAGGTTTAGGTTGAACGGGTGGATATAGATTGGTGGTCTAGTCATTGGATGGCTTAGAGCATGGGGTTTGTATGACTATGCTAGGCTCTAGGTAGCATTTGGGATGAATAAGCTTTTGCATATAGGAGAACCAAGCATTTCTAGTGTACATGCTTTGTGATACCTTTAGAGCAGAGTATTGTACTTATAAGTGTTATAAGATGAAGGTTGAGGGTTAGTCTTAAATTTTCTTCTAGCGGTGGACTTTAAGGAAAGGTCGAGTTGCATATTCTAGTAATTCTCTTGTATCTCAGTTAAGAGAGTACTTTACTAACGTTGTATGCATTTTTATAGAGCTTATCTATAAGGTTCGCATTCTTGTGTTCGTCTTATTCCCTGAATATGAGTCTTGACTTTGCATTACATTACCTATGGTATATATGGTTTTGTTTCTTTTGGTGTCCAATTCTAAGGACTCTTTTTATGGTGTAGTTATGTTGGGATAGTTCTTTATTATGGTCTAGGTGGTTTCTATGAAGTACTTAGTGCGTATAGTGTTGTGTCTTGTTTCGGAGGTCTTGACTAGAGTGGCATGGATAATTCTTGTACTTTGATTCCTTAAAGGACCATTCTTGTGTTAGGATGGTAGTGGTTTGGGGATGTTTTGAAATGAGGAATGTAAGAGTCCCTAATGAAGGAGATTCTAGGGTGAGCACTAGAACTAAGGTTTTAGAGGGTAAGGTAAGGTTGTTTTCAGGAGAAATGACTAGGAAAGAAATATATGGTGAACCCTTTGTGAAAATTATAGAGGGTGCTAGATCTTAGGAAGAATAGGTCATACTGCAGGTAAAAATATAGATAGGTGGTAGGCTTGAATGATGTGATTGGTAAATATACCAATAGCTGTGTTGGGGTTTTGGTTACAATGGTTGGTTATGTTGTTCCCATGTCTTTTACTCATGGTTTTTATATTATAATAGAGATGGGGTAGAGTAGTATTTTAGGATAGATGTAAGGAGTAGAGTCCCATGGCTTAAGTTAACTCCTTTTTACTTTGAATAAGCTTGAGTATGGAAGTAGTGTATAGTTAGACTCAGGCTCTCGTGGTGATGTGTCTCTGGGAAATTTTAAGTTAAATTGGTCTTGCTTTTGTGTATAAGTTCCATTCATTCGGTATTCTATGTATTTGTGTCAAGGTAAGGTATAGATGGTCTTTCATTGGTTGGTTTCTTTGGGTGGTATTGGTATCTCTGATTCTTTGTTCTAAGGAGGTCTCGATAAGGATCTTGGGTTGGCAAGTTCGCCAGTTGAGAACAACAGGTATGCCTTAGGTGAAGGTTCTATGGTGGAACCAAAAGTTTGACTAAGCCAGTTAGGATGCGGAAGAGCACATGGATTCCAACTATCCACATTGGTTCTTCATTCCAAAAACTTATGCGTAAGGTATGTGTCTTCTTCATAACTTGTTAAAGGAAGGGTGGATTTCCTTGTGTCTTTGTTTTCTAACTTAGTTTGAGGTTGGAGTGAAGGTATTGGGGTATAAATTATGCTTGGGATATGCAGGGATTTTCTAATCTTAGTATATGTCCTTGTCTTCTATTTTGGGTGGTGGAAAATTGGATGCGTGTTAATGTGTTATCTCGTGATTATTCTCACCCTTACCCGTCATTTGAGGACGAATTATCCTAGTGGGGGAGAATGAAATAACCTATATCTGGGCCCTTATAAAATTTCTTGAGTCTTGGACATTTTGTCCAGGGTACGACTCATGGGTACCACTCGTACCCTTGGATATGATTTGGGCCTGGCTCACACATATGTTAGGTAGTAAGTCTTGGTTGGGATTTTTCCAAAGATACGACTCAATATCATATGAGTCGTATAGGGGAATACAAGGTGTATGATGCCTAGTCATATGTAGCTTGTGGACTAGTTTAGTTGATTCTATCTAGGATATAGGTTGTGGGTACCATTCGTACCCTAAGATACGACTTAGACCTAGGTGTTCATATGTTGGTTAGTATAGGGTACCATGGTGGGGTCTATGGTATAAGTTAGGGTACCACTTATACCCTAGGGTACGACTAAGGGGGGTAAGTCATGCCTACTTTGGACTTGGTTTTCAGATTTTAAGCTGAGGGTAGTCAGGACATTTCCCACCTCAAACCCTTATGTCCCCACATTATATATCCCTTATTGGCCTCTCATAATACTTGTTAAAAGATAAAAAAACACTCCAAATATCCTCTCTAAACACTCATTTGAAGATTGGAGGCTATGGTTTCTACAAGAGTTCCTCAAGGGGTTCTAGAGTCAAGTTTCTCTCTGGAATCTTCTTGAATAAGGAATGTACTCCTTTTCTCATTGTTAGTTCCAACTAAAGGCATGTTTTATTATGTTTTAAGTATGGATATGAATCATAAATGGTGGGTTTGAAATCAATGTTGAGGATCTTAATGTAGATTGTTGGGTCTTGGTTTAAACTATATTTCTACATATTTTTGTGATGGTTTGCACATGTGTGTGCTTGTTGTCTATGGTTTAATAAATGGGTCATGGGTAACCCCTAAATTTATGGTTTATGCTTTGGTTTTGGTCTTGGTAAAGGTATGTCCTCAACATGTTAACAAAATACCTAAAAAATGCTTTTACTCTATTATGGAACTTTTATTGAAACTATTGCATGGTATGGTTTGGTAATGGAACCCTAAATGGATTTAGATATTTTTGGATTGGCTTAAATGTTTGAAGGGTATAAAGGGTTTTAAATGGTTTGAATAGTTAAAATGGTTTTGGAATGGTATGCATGGTTTGGATTGGTTAAATGGTAAAGCCTTGATGGATATGAAATTGTTTTGAATGAAAACCTTATGGGGTACACGGTAATCCCCCAAGTAAGCCTACTAATGATATACTTGCAGCGTATATGGGAATCCCCCAGTAAACTAAATAATGTAACCCATGGGGTACATGAGAAATCCCTAAGGTTGGCTAAGGACATTACTTGCAAGTTATAGTCGGTATGAAGATACCACTAATGATAGCCTTGGTTAATAATAAATGGAATAAGAGTTTGGTTAGATGGTAATGGTTTTAATTGGACAATAATGACGGGGTGTGAAAGATAATCGTGAAGGTGGCAGTCTAAGGGATGAACACTAGAAACTCATGTTTTCTTACATGAGAATAGGTTATGACAACCTCATATATGATACTTATAGGGTACTCGAGAATCCCCTAGGTACACTTGTACATATGTATCATGGAGAGCGAAGGGTACTCAGGAATACCCTATTCCTATTATATCTTTGGTTCGTGCAGCTACACACATCGGGGCCCATTCAGAGGGTTACACTGGACCCATATAGCAGGTGGGTGGTCCTAGGATGGTTAAGCTACACATACCAAGGTTAATGGTTTTTAATGCATACTAAATCGATCCCGCTTCCCGACATGATTTATAAATATATATATATATATATGTATGGACATGTGTACATGGTTGGTTTACTTGGTTTTAAAAGTTGGCATTATTTTATCCTTATGCTGAGTGCATGCTAGAGTTCACCCACTATCCCATCTTCGAGTGATTGTATCCCCACGTGATGTAGGAACCGACTATACTACTTCTCCTACTCATTGATCGAATTTAGGAACAGTCGGTGTTGTATTAAACTAGTGAGCTTCCATAGTTCGGAAGGCATCTATTTCACATCATGGATTATTTTACATATGTTCGTCTTTCATAGACTTTGGTTTTTGGATATGGTCAAGGGTATGTCCCGACTAGATACTCTTTGGTTTTGGTTTAGAGGCTTTGTATAGACAATTGTGGACTTGGGTATGGATTGATTATGTTATATATATATACATACATTGGATTATTATTTTGGTTTTGGTTTAAGGTTTTGGTTTGGGTTGCATTAGTTGGTTATTAGTAGGATGGACTTAGTTGGGTTGGCCTCAGATATAGGCTTATCCTAAAGTCACTACCTAGTTAATACGCTATCTTGTTATATATTAGGAATCCATCTGACTCAAGGTACATATTGGTTGGTTGGGTTGGGTATGGGGGGTTATCTCTTATTTAGGTTAGACTTGAGATTGCACATTACTACAAGGCCTCGGTTTAGGTTATGTCATCTATCATCTCATATGGGGGAGTAGTATAGATATGGGTAATGACTAGTCCTTGTGTTGTTGTATGTTGATTGAACCTTCTGAGAATGGGATGGTAGGGTACGCATAGGCTTAGCTAGGTATTTGGTTGTTTGGAATAGTCAATTACTCACACTGTTATTGGTATTGTTACTATCATTATTATGTCTAGCTTATGATAGATTTATCATTGGTTAGGTTTCAAGATTTGAGGTATGATTCTAACCTCTTCTATCTTACAATTTCATTATTATGCAAGATTAATTCATGATAATACAAATGGATTAGAAACACTGAGTATTTTAGTACTAAATCTTGAGAGACCTTAAAATTAAGATATGATGGTCTAGGTTGTTCTTGAGTTGACGTCACATCTCTCTCTCTCTATATATATATAGCTATATGTAGCTTTGGTATTATCGTATATCCGTTACTCCATTTGTTCATATTGTATATTAATTTCTTGGCCTTGTATATTTATATAATATTCTTTCATCCTTTATTTATAAATTGGCTAAGGATATACGGTATAGTGTTAAGATTATTGAGTATGGCTGAAATAGAATAGTTCACCTTTGATAATTTCTTATCCTTATTATATTAGTCTCTTGGATATGTATAGGATAGGCTATCCTTATTATCTCATTTGGTTGTTATATGATTACTGGACTCTTGAGTGTAGTTTCCATACTATTTAAATGTTATATGTATATACATTATCTTTAGAGCTCGGTTGGCAGTTGTCCACTGAGTACCACGTGTTTGGTACTCATACTACACTTTTGAAGCCTGTAGATTATAGTAAGGGTTATCGCTATTGATTTGTATGTCATGCGGAGAATCCATGGTTCGGAGACTTAGAGTGACCTCTTTACATTTGGAGTATTACTTACCTCCTTTTTATGGACTATACTACTTTTTATGTTGTATTCGAAGATACATTATATTAATGTAATTCCCTTGTTATTTCCCTTTTGTACTTTTGTTCTATTAGAAGATCTGGTACTGACCAGGTTTTAGGACTTTATTATGTATTTGATTTTCTTATTCCTTTTATTCTACATTCTTTTCTATATATATTTGGGTAGTCCATTACTAGTCGTTTCGGACTACGGGGTTGGCTGGCCTACTGGTGGGTTATAGTAGGTGCCACCTAAAATAGAGAAATTATGTTGTGACAAATTGGTATCAAAGCATAGGTTCACTGATCTATTAGCACATGAGCTGAATATTTAGTAGAGTCCTATGGATTGGTGTGGATAAGTTTGTAACCTATCTTCGGGAGGCTATAGGGATATTTTAGAAAATTCACTTCTTGCCTCCTTGTTGTATGTCCGCATTACTATAAGCCTCAAACATATTCTGACACAATTCTATCCCTTAAAGATGCTGCGACACTATCGATAGATGCAAATGAGATCTAGATATGCATTTCAAAAGTTTTAGTACAGCGTCGAACTAGAGAGTCAAAGATGGATATTGAAGATCTTTAGCATCAGCTAAAAAGATTTGGGGTCAGCTCAGGCACCAGTTGAACTCATGACTACTTCAGACTTTTGAGGTTCAGGATTGGAGTTCCAAGTCATGTTTCAAATCCCTCACGATTATGGATGATATTCGAGCCATCGAGCAGTTCTCAGGCCTAAGTTAGATTTATTGGTGTTCCTCAGGACTCTTTATCAGATTCGGAATATGAGATTAGGTTTCTTGGATAGGCCTAGCATATTTCTATGCTATATTCTTCTGAGTTGGACTTAGTGCATGGATTTGATAAAGGACTAGCATTGCTACTTTTTTTTAGCATCGAAGTAGATGATAGCAATTGGGTCTCCCTTCTCTCAATTTTTTTCCTATGAAAGGGCCAGGAAGAGAGTATGTATTGGGACTTATGAAGGTAATGGTAAGAGGCCATGTCATCAGTATAGTGATATTGGTATTTCATCCAAGAGCTTTTATAGTTGTTGTGAGATATGATATTGGTTCGAAGGGCACCACAGATATAAGTGAGTTGATCAGAAAAAGTTAGCATGTATTCTCCACCAACCTAGAGTTTCTAATTCAGGATATGATTACATGAAGGATGGACATTATGCTAATGATTGCTATAAGTGTCAATTCGCCAACCAATTGGGCTTAGCTATTGTTGCTCTCTGGTATTAGAGATTCAGGAGTTTGTCACTACTATAGAGAGATTGATTATTGGTCTAAAAAGTGTCCCTGACATGGGATTTCAAGTCATCCATCTCATTTGGATCTACCTCATGATGTTGTGACATTTTAAGGTAGAGATAGTGCGCTTAGAATCTCAGTTGATTATTTAGTCAGTCGGTCTGAGTTTGGATCCATTCAGATTTATTCCCCAATAGATCTGTCAGGCATATGATTGCAGATTTTACCATGATGGGTGACCTTTTATTTTTTTGTTTTTTCTTTTCATTATATGTATTGGGATTTTCATGCTTATTGATAATTATATGCCTTGATGAGTTCATGTTGGTTATTGTGTGCCTTGTTATTGAATTCAGGATTATGTGACTACTCTATGGTTTATTTTTTTCGTAGTGAATGGAGTAGATATGTATTGATATTTTTCTCCCTATGGGAGTAGCATTTTGGTTCGAGTCCCATTTATCTTGGTACATTGGCCTCATTATGATTCATTTTATGGTAACAGTCTTGACCTTGGCAGTGGTGTCAAAATTGGTATTTTTTTCCTCGGTAAGGAGATTCATGGTTTGTTTATTACTGTCCTACTTGGGTGGATTCAGGAAATCCCTATTTTAGAGTTTGCTTGTCCTAGTGAGGCTTGGTGGACTGTTCTCCTTGATGATAGGTGCCTATGGCTATTCTTGTCGTGATGGAGTATTTGATTGAGTGGTTGTCAGCTAAGAGTTGTATTTCTCCAAGTCGCTAGAGTTTTGTCACTACTGGTGTGGTTTGCAGCCTCAGGGAGTTTTGAGTATGTTTTGATAGTTCATGCCCTCCAACAGTTATGGAGTGTGTTATTTGCATTCTTTAGCTCGTGTTTAGCCTTTGACATAGTTTCAATTCTATGACTACATTTCATGCCCTCTAACTAATATAGAGTTGGTTGTTGTATTTTCAGTTGATGTTTTACCCCTGTGGTGAGTTTGTTTTTTTAGCTAAGTTTCAATTTTGCCTTGGTATGATTTAGCTTGGATATGTCACATTTGGATACTTAAGCCAATTTGAGTGGTTGGAACTGATATAAACTTATTGGCTCAGTTTTGATTTGACGTCTTGGAATGGCAATTTGGAAGTTATGATAGATTTGTAGTATGAATGCCTACCCATCTTTAGGTTTGGCTTGGATAGTTGGGATCGAGCGATTTAGCAGCCTTGGTATAGAAATTTCATCTTGGTGCTAGAGAGCTTGTGTGTAACCTTCATTTCAGATTTGTCTTCGTTCAAATTTTTTTAATAGGATGGTTGACCCTACTCCGTAGTTACCTATTCAGTCTTCTTGACTTTGGATACATTATAGTTGCTAAGTGTTCAGATGATGGACCATAGACCCGATATTGGTTCTATTAGCTTTGGCCTCAAATTTCTAGTTTTCTTTGGGAATTTTGGATGATATGCTCAGTGAGAGTAACATACTTTAGTTGATTTAATATGGCTTCATTCTCGATTGATGGGACATCTAGGAGTAGATTATTCAGTGATGAGTAGTTACACCTTGATTTTCTGGATTTTAGTTTGATTATCATCCGGACTAGCTGTAGCATTGACATAGAATACATTCCTTAATCATCTCTATTTGTATGCGCATATAGAGCCTTATGGGCTTATTCTTATATTTGCTAAATGAACTTTCAGTGAATCAACCTTAGTTCTTTGAGTTATTTGTGATGAGATTGTGTGGATAGGACTCAGGTGATTTTTCTCCTGGTTGGAGTGGATAGCAGGTGAAAAATAGTAAAGAAAGGTCATATTTGGAGTTAGAGTCAGTGGTATGTGACTCATGTCTTAGTTTGTTTTTGGCTTGGATGGGCCTTTGGTAATTTTTGCGGATATCGAGATGGTATCATAGTATTGTGGTTTGGATTTGCAGGCATCAGCCTTTTTGGGTCAATTAGAGGCCAGTTAGTAGTTTTATGTTAATGTTTAGCTGTTTGGAAGTGAAGTGAGAGTGCTAGCTGAAAAAGGGACACCTGTGGAGAAATCCCTTGAAAGTGTTCTTTCTTCGTGGAGGTTAGCAGGGAAGTCATGCTCGAAGCATGGGGGCCCAATACCTTATCCTTTTTAGCTTTTGAGATTCTTTCTATTCGTTGACTTTTAGGGACAAAAGTCCTTTTAGTAGTGGATATTGTAATGACCCTTCTCGTCATTTTTCATAATTCTATTTATTTTCATCGTTAGAGCTTGTCCATAGCTGCCCCAAGACATTTACGACTTATTGGGATGGACCATTTGGTTACCGGGCAGTTCATTTAATTTTTAGATCCAATTCCCTATTTAGAAGACTTCGCTAGTTCTAAATAGCCATTGGGCAAAAAATCAGTAAAACAATATTAGATGTAAATTCTAACAACGCCAGCAGCTCTAAAATATTGATTTTAGGCTAGGTAGACCTTTGGTTCGGGCCCTGATGCACCCGAGCTTATTTTGACCTATTGGTCAGAAAGTTGGAAAATAAGGAATATGGGTGTGGGACCCATATTTGGTTGAAATAACCTCAGATGGAAAATTTGACTTCGCCATCACATTCGAAACATCTATTTTAGGCTAGGGGGACCCTTAGTTCAGGTCACAAGGCTTCTAGCCTTATTCTGTACTATTGAGCGGATTTTATGAAAAATGGAACTATAAGTGTGGGCCCTACTTTTTACCAATACGATCTCGGATAAAAGTTTTGATGATTCCATTGGATCTAAAATATGGTTTACATTCAAATTTCACTATTGGATCATGTTCATAGGTTTTCGAATGAGTACTGAGGGTGTCAAAAACAAGTCTATAACTATGCTGATATCCGGTGCACAAGGGGGATATCGCGATTGCACAGGGGGTATGGCAATCGCCCTATCGCGACTGCAATTTCTGGATTGCAATAGCAACATCTCCATACCTGATATGGGTATAAAATGACCCCTTAGGCTGCATTTTTGTCATTTCTCGCTCATTCTTAAGAACCAGAAGCCCTAAATGTGTGTGGTAACGCACAATTGAGTCTTTTGGGTGACTTGGGAGCTTGCCAAACATTTATTATCACGATTATCATCCGATTTATGGTAAGATTTCATCAATTTCTTAGTGATTTTTCTTAGTTTTTGAGCCAAATATCCAAATCACTTAGGACTTGATGTTAGCCCAAACTTTGCTTGGTTTTAACCCATTTTGAGGTTCTTGTTCCTTGAGCATGATATCACGTTGGGCTCACCTTAGAAAAGCATTTTTCGTAAGTAGGATCCACTTGGGTTTTTTGGTGTTGTTTTTGGACCAAAGCACAATGATGCACTATGGGTGTTGTTATTCTCGTATTAATGAGTAGATTACAATTTTATAAAGTGTGATGGCATGTTGGGATTGTGAAGTGAAGATGGGCATTTGGTGAATGACATAAGGATTTGTTGTTCGGATTTGAGGTAGGCTTTGTTCTACTCTTCTTCGAAAGATTATGTGTGATATATATTGCGTGTGAATGTGAATATGAATGTTAGGATTGATTATTGGTAGAATAAATTAGTATTGATCATTAATTTCTTTGGGATTAGGTGAGGGTTTTGGACCCATAAGGTAAAATGCTTATTACCATTTAGAACCCTATTGCCTTCTCCCTTCATTAGACTAATTCGTAAAATGGGTATGATATGATGCTAGGTTTGGGACGTGGTTTAAGTATTGGAATCATGGTTAGTATGATTAACCCTAGTTGGGCTAGTTTAGTGATCTTGAAATCATAATTTGGGTGGAGTTGACATAAATGCTCATGTTTCGAGACGAAGTTCCTATCTTAGGATTGGTTATTTATTACTTGACATCTAGAAGTTGAACAAGATACCTCAACCTAGTTTGGGGTATAAATTGACTAGATATGGAAATTGAGGATTAGAAGTGCATTCGTCCGACTCACTTAGGCCAAGATTTGTGTTAGCCCTTGTGGACTTAGTTACGGATGCTAGGCTTAGTTGAGACTATTGAGCCTTTAGAATATGTTTACTTTATGGCTTGGAAAAATTGGGATGTATTTTCCCTCGGATAATGATTAAAGGATTATGGCCATATTTTTCTTATATATATGATATTAGGCCTTTAGAGATGCTATCTTCTCTTAGATATGATATTGGGCTTTTAGAGATGCTATTTCCTCTTAGATATGATAATTGGCCTATAGGGATTATATTCCTCATAGGAATGATATATGACCTATAGATATGAGATGTATTATAGATGTGATATGCCTTATAGTTGTGAGTTATGCTTCATTGATGTATTATGCCTCCTATATGTGAGATGATTATAGATATGTTTTATAGCTAATAGATTTGTTATGCCTCGTGAATACCCTATGGCTTACAGATATGAGATGATTTATATACATGATTATTGATATGAGTTTTGGATATTTATTTGGCCTAAGGCTGTGATATTTATGTTGTAATAATTTTGTACACATTATTAGGCGAAAGGTTGTGTTATGGTATTGGTTGGATATCCTGAAAGTGTTTATCCTTGTAAAGGATGCGGTTGTAGTATATGAATATATATTTATATACACATCTCTCTGATATGGGATAGAGTGAGATGTTGTATGATACTTATAATTTTGTTGTTTGAATGCTGGTGATAGTATGCATAGATTTGGTACATTAATGATCATTATATCAATAAATGGTGTGATTCTGGTTAAAACCCGATCTTATGACCGTTCCTCCTAATTAAGGGTTAAAGCCCACTTTTCATCCTAAAAATAGATTACTTTACAATAATGACTACCAAACTTAATGGATAATTTATATATATATATATATATATGTGTGTGTGTGTGTGTGTGTGTATATATAAGAGGCTTATAATGATGTTTTAAGGAATTGATCGAGACAAATTTTGGTCTATGATTTGATACCATTATTTACTCCGATCGTGGATATTCTGACCCTTTCTACACTTTTATAATAATTTAGCCCCGAAGATCACTCAAGCAATGGATTTATGGAATTACACTCTTTTTAGCCATGGCTTGAGTCCGTGCACCTATTTATACACACATATTAATGATTGTGATGATATATTGATACCTAGCAAGGTCAGAGGACATTGTGATGATATATCAATACCTGACAAGACCGAAGGATATTGTGATGATGATATTGATACCCAACAAGGATGGAGGATGATCATATTGATGTGCCTATGTGTACACCTACCGATTCGATTCTGGCTATCCCTATGTATGTATGTATATATATATATATATACATATATATATATATACATATATATGTATATATACTCGGTAAGGACAAATGGTAATTATGATGATGATGGTATTACGATATTATGGATTTTATTGCATTCATATTTGCATGTGCATCGCCTATGTATGCACCTATATCTATCAGCTCGTATTGGAGCGTTGCATAGATATAGGTGATGACTATGCCTTGTGTTATTGTATGTTGATTGAACCTTTTGAGCTTGGGGCGGTGGGGGTACGCATAGGCTCGGCTAGGTATTTGGTTATCCGAAATAGCTAGTTACTCGCATTTTTATTGATATTGTTATTATTATTGTTATGATCATTTTTATGTCTAGCTTATGACAAATTGGTCATTGATTCGGTATCGAGATTTGAAGTATGATTCTAGCCTCTACTATCTTACGATTCATTGCTAAGCAAGATTAATTCATGATGATACAAATTGACTAGAAACCTTGAGTATGTTAGTACTAAATCCTGATAGGATTATAATGAGACCTTAAAATGAAGATATAATGATCTAGGTTATGCTTGAGTTAACCTCACATCTATATATATGTATATCTAGCTATATTTAGCTTTGGTATTACCGTATATCCCTTCCTTCATTTGTTCATATTGTATATTAATTCCTTGGCCTTGTATTTTTATATAATCTTCTTTTGTCCTTCATTTGTATATTGGCTAGGGATATACGATATAGTGTTGAGATTCCTAAGTATGGATGGAATAGAATAGTTCACCCTTGATACTTTCTTAGCCTTATTATGTTAGTCTCTTAGACATGAATAAAATAGTCTATCCTTATTATCTCATTGGCTTGTTATATGATTACTTGACTTTTGGGTGTAGTTTTAATTTTGTTTATTTTATATGTATTTGCATAATTTTTGGAGCTTAGTTGGCACGCCTACTGAGTACCACGGGTTTGGTACTCATACTACACTTCTACAGCCTGCAGATTATAGTACAGGCTATCACCATTGATTTGTTTGTCATGCGGAGCAGACAGGATTCGGAGACTTAAAGTGAGCTCTTGACGTTCGGAGTATTGCTTACCTCCCTCTTATGTACTAGACTAGTCTTCATGTTGTATTCAGAGATAAGTTAGATCAATGTAATTCCCTTGTTATATTCCTTTTGTATTCTTGCTATATTAGAAGCTCTTATACTGATACCACCAGGTTTTGGGACTTTATTATGTATTTGATTTTCTTATTCCATCTTTTCCGTATTCTTTTCTATATATATTTAGGTAGTTCATTACTAGTCATTCCGGACTACGGGGTTAGCTTACCTACTGATGGGTTATAGTAGGTGCCATCATGACCTGGGAAATTGGATCGTAACATTCTCAAAATTGAATTCGAGTGCCTTTTTGAAAAGAAGCTCCAGGTACCAATAAAAATACTTGGTAAAAGTGTTAATAATTAATGAATAAAAATAAAAAATGAATCAAAGAAATAATAAACAAAAAGTAAAGTCCATCTCATATATAGGAGGCCTTGGAAATAGATGAAAATTTCTTCATAGGCTAAGTATTAAAACTTGAATAAAATAATTGAACTTAAAATAAAATCCATTTTTCAAAACGGGGAGGCCTCGAAAATACGATGGAGAAATTTATCATTGGCCAAGTATTGAAATTTTAAATGAAATAATTGAACTTAAAATAAAATCAAACTTTTAAAATAGGGAGGCCTCAAATTCGTCAGAGAGATTTTATCATTGGTCAATCAAATTAAGACTTTTTGAACACAATATAAATATGAAATAAACGGTTTAATACAAACAAACAACATCACTCAATCGTAGCTAAAATATTCTACACATACATAAGAATTAACATTAGTATAAACAAATATCAATAGTAGCTAAAATAAATCCAACATAAACAAAATCATTAACGTGGAAAAACATAATAATGGCCAAACAGTCCAAAGATCAAGAACCAAGAACCAAACAATGCAATGAAAATAACATAAAACAATCCAACATAACAGTAAAAACGATGAAGAACATGGAACACTTAAAAATTATTCTAATAATAATGAGAAAAAATGAGAAAACTTTCACCAGTATTTGATATTTCAGGAATCCAGAGCTTTTCGTTACTGCAGGAACGGTTGGACCTCACTAGGTTTGGGTTGTTGTTCATTGTTGGTGGTTTCTTCATAGGAGATGGTGTCACTGGTGTAGTTGTTTTCCACTAGCTAGCTCATTGTTGTTTGTTGGTAAAGTACTGATGGTTTGAGAGATTAAAGCTTATCATTAATGGGGTGTTCCGGTATGTTGGAGCTCGATATTGTTGTGGAGATACTCGTCGTCGCCAAAGCCACTGGCAATCAAAGTTGGATTCTCCATCATCTTAACATATCGAAAATGGAGCTACGAATGATAGTTCGCGATTGGAATCCACTAAAAATTCATGAATCTCATTGGATCTACATGCTTACTGCATAATAGCGATGAGGAAGATGGGCGGTTTGTTTTCGCGAGAAGGAGAAAGAAGAAAATTAAAATCTGGTGGTTATGGGTGGTGTTCTAGTGGGTGGTGAACTAGTAGAGTTCACTGAAAATGAAAAGTGGGGCAGCTGATTGACCAAAAATGGAAAGGGTGAAGAGATATTTAAGGTTTGCCTACTTTGAAAATTTTCACCATCACTAATTATGAAGGAAGTGGATTAGTTTTACAGATAAAACAAAATCGCTCAGAGGAAAATTGTGTGCTTAATACCATGATTTTAAAAAACCAAGGGCTATCCAAATCATGAGTTATCCCAAAATCATGACTATTTGATCTTATCCAAAACTATTCATATTTAACTTGTTTGTACAAAACAAATATCTTCTTCGTCTTTTTGTATTAATGATTGTGATCAAAACATAAATTAACAAATGTATTTAATGCCAGATAAGAATATAGTTTGAGTTTAAAATAAAATTGGCGATTTAATAAAACTCAAACAACATTTGTTTATAAGAAACGAATGTATAGAAAATCAGTGACAGTCAATAATTAATTTAAAATTATAAATAAATTGATAAATATCCTAACATTTTCAATAAAAAGAATAATCATCAATAAATTGTTTTAAAATTTGAACAAAACATGTAGAAATTGAATTTTATGCTCTTTAACAAATAAGATGCACAAAAGTACTTATTTGAAAATGCCAGGCCAAAATTGAGTGTCAACATAGGAAACTCCCAAAACAAGTAATGTCACATTTCCCTTGGGGTTCACAAGCATGAGACCACATTTTAGCAAAAAGTCATTATATGCAAACAAAAAGTAAAGAAGGGTGTTGCTTAAATGAACTTCATCCAAGGTGCGCCCATGTATAGAATCACCCTTTGATCCTTAAGCATTAAGGCCTTGATCAAGAATGGGGTCACACAAGAATGAAGGGATCATCGAAGAACAAACACCCTCTTTGTTCGAACAAACACCCTCTTTGTTCGACCACTAACCCTTCCAATAGACATACTATTATCTTTATTAAAGATATTTCTATCTTCAGAGAGTGTTCCATCATATCATTGTGGATTCTCAATCACTTGGTAGCCTTTAAGAGAGGCTACACTTCCATCATGCCCAGACACACCACTATACATTTCATATTCACTAGTCATGTCAACCTCAAATACTAGATTATCCTTAAAAATACACTCTACCAATCCTTATGATAAGAATAAGGAATGGAATCATAATTTAAGAATTCATCATTTAGGAGAAAAATCTTCACAAGACTATCTACATGACCAACTATACCAACATCATCACTAGATTGAGGTTCCTTAAGTTCATCACAAAACTCCTCATTTAGTGGGTTATATTTACACACAAGTTGATCAACACCAATAACACTTTATGATGAACTATAATTCAAATCACATGTATAAACACTAGGTGTACACAAATTGATCGAACTAGAAGAATCAATTCAGTCATCATTAAGATTAACTATCATACAAGACATAAGTGTCAACACTAGGTGGACACAAATTGATCTTACCAGAAGAATCAATTTAGTCATCAATAGGATCAACTAGTGTATGAACACTTTCAACATCATCACTATGTGACAAAAAATCACTAAGCTCACATAAAAATAAGCTATCACTTATACTCAATTGGCTACTAATCACACAATGATCTTTTACTTTCAATAAACTGTAAGGTTATTGTTGTTACCTTGTAGCTCATATGAATGATTTTCTTCACCTTGTTTTTCAATATTAGAGAATAAATTCTCCTTTGGTAATCTTTCTAGAACCTTATAATTCTTCATCGCTTAACGTGTTTTACTATGTTTGTTTCCAAGGATACCTGTACAAGAATCAAGACATTATAAAAAGAAGAGATGTTACAAAAGTTAGTATAAGGCTATGAAAGCCCTCTCATATCACTCTACACAACCTCTCATTTTCCACTCTATATTGTCATATATGACATCCTTAATCCTCTCAATCTTTTATCTCTCAATTTTATTAGAGTTCGAACAAGTGCCAAGGATCACTTGTGAAGGTTTGGAGATTACCTAAACTCTATCTTTTATTTTGGTGCATAAGGAGTAGATGTGTTGACTTGCACGTTCAACTCCTTAGCACTAACCTCACAAGGAGTATCTAGCCTTTCCTCCAAAAGAAACTCCTTAGGTTCACCTTCTTGATGACTAGCTTTTATCCTTTGGACTATTGTCTTGATCCTTTCAAGTTGTTGTGAGAAATCATCAAAGAAATTATTCAACTCTTACCTTAATGAAGTATAATATTTTCTCAACCTGATAATGGTTTCACTTGTATCTACTTTTTTAGGGCATGTTGGAGAAAAGATTGAGTTAACTTTACTCCCATTGCCTATTGATCCTTCTATCCTACGATCAATATTATTACGATATGGAGAACTAGTCATATTTGAATAAGGATAACAAGTACAAGTTCTTGAATCCTAAGAAGTAGAGAATGTTCTTCATCTATGGGCCACATGACATTTTTGAATTAGTTCCACCCACACATTTATACTCCCCCGACTAGGATAAGAAGTAGCACAAGACGAGGAAGGTAATCTATCCTTACAAATCCCCCTTCTGTTACAATACTTCTCAAAGAGTTCATAATACATATAGGAGAAGGCATCGTATTTCACATCTTCTTCATCACTCTGATATGTAATATGCGAACTTCTATACCTTTCACCTTCACTATCTAATTCATCATAAGATACTTTTACTCCTTTATATTCATCATAAAAGCCTTAATTGCTATTCCTTTTACATTTATCTCCAGAGTAGTAGTTCTCACCACCATAGCAATTATAATCACAATTACAACCTTCATAAAACACGCCTTCAAAAGATTCTAAGGCTATGGATGACATTCTTCCTTATACCTCCTATTGAACGTATAAAACTAGTAAATAAGTTGGTAATAAAAGCCACATGTCACTCGTATATGAACTTTCAACTCACCATTTATGGATTCTTTTCAAAATTATAGTGTCACTAGCTTTTCTCAATCAATTCAAGGTTATCTATGCTTGTGGAGGAATGAAATCTTATGATCTTGAAAGAAGGACGACTCAAACAAAATTAATAGACTTGAACCGAAAAATGAACAACGAAATAAAATAAGAAAAGTACACAAAGAAAAGCACAAGTAAAATATTGAATTCTAAGAACTTGATAATATTTAGTAGGACAATATACTAACTAAAATCAAGTTATGAACATAAAAGAAGGTATATTAGTGAAACCGAAACAAAGTTACCAAGATTTGGACTTAGAAAAATAGTTGGGAAGAAACTTAGTTGGGATCCATAGAGAAAAGCTTGAAAAATGTATAAGAACTTAAAATTTTGTTGAAAAGTAGTGCCTGGATGGCCAACATACCTGGAGCTTCTTGCTGAAGGCTATGAGCCGACTCTAGGAATGCTAAACAAATGAAAGGGAGGTGGCTTAGGGTGGAAGAAATTTTCTAGGTGCTAGAGCTGTGGCTGATGCGGAAGCCACTTTCCCCTGTGGCTCGCCCGCGTCCCTGATGGCTGGAGATGATGTGGCCAACAATTGTTTGATGATGCGGATGTTGATGCAGCCAGGAGAGCTTTTGTGGCGCTCCACAGTTGGGCCACATTTTTGGGACTCAAAAATCCTTTTTTTTTTTTTCATTTTTTTCAAGTTCCTTTTTTGTACTCCCTTGGGCCCATAAACACCTTAACACTTTCTCTTCCTTTCTTTTCGGATCAAACAATACCTTTTTGAAGATTCTTCATCAACAATATGTGAATTTTAGAAAGAACACTCTGAACACTAGTGAACTTCAAAAATTCATAACTCACTTAATTTAACTCTGATTGTCACAAAATTTTAAATGCTAGCACCTTTCAATGCCATGAATAAACTCCAAAAACTATTAGCCTTCAATTCCAAGCCAAAATAAACTCATTTCCACCATCTTCAAGCAATGAAAAACACCATGAACATTGATGAACCTCAAAAATTCATACTTCTTCATTTTAGGTTTGAATTCTATGAAGTTTAAGATTTAGGCTCCCCTTGCTATGGAGAACAAATTTTGATGACTTTTAAGCTCCAACTTAACCTCAAATAACAAACTTACTTTACCTTTTTCAAGTTTTTTCAAGCTAAAGAATGGTGAAGTTTTGAAACATCCAATATCAATTCAAATTTTAGATATAAACCCCTAAACACTAGAGAAATGTGAATCTAGAAATGGAATTCAACAAAAGCACAAATCAAACAACCTTTTGATTTTTAAATTTTTTGATCATTTTTTTTTATTTTTGAATTTTAAAATTTATGAACCTAGAATTAAAATTTGTAGGTACGAATCTCTAACCTAAGTTCTGATACTAATATGATAACAATCCTAATTGAGGTGATTAAAATTGACATCGAAAATATGAATGTAAACAACACATTGAAAATAGAGGCATAAATAGAAAAAGTGATGAGAATAGAAGAAACAAAGGCATAGATAAATACACAAATAAACCAAGGAAGAAGATAAATCAATCAAATGCATGAGAAACTATATTGAATCCATATTATGATAATTGGATGATCAACAAAGTAAAGAAGATACCCAAGCAATTCAAAATTCCACCTTAATCACTCGATCGAAACTAATAATTAAAATTGAACTCAATCACGGATCTAATCTGGAGTAACCAAATATCAAGTCTATTCAAGACAATTCAATCATCCAAAATTTAAGTATGCAAATGGTTAAGGCAACTATTTATAGTTATTGCCTTTACAAAAATAGCCTAGTATAAAAATAGCCCCAAAGTGACTATTTTGTAATTACCCACAAGTTCCCTTCTTTATTGTCCAAATGGCATCTTCATCACCTATGGCCTTATATTTTTATTGCTCTATGACTTTCTATGGACTCTCAAGTTATCATCCATATGTGGAAGCCTATTCTAATTTGCTCCATGCTAACTGTGCTCATAGCACTGTTTCATCTAAGTTACGACAATAACTTCTATTTTTTTGAGTTTAAAAATATATCATTTCGTTTTGGAATAACTCAGGCATTTAAGTTTAGGGAATTATTTGCAATAGAGATAGATGAGAGAGAGAGATACATGGCATATACTTCTTTTATAAAAGGAGAAAAATGGCCCTAAGAAGTCATAAATAGAGGAAATGACCCTAATAACACATAAATATTGGGAACAGCCCTAATGATAAATGAAGAGAGACAAATAAATTCCTTTTCACAAAGCTTTATTTGATCGGTTCGGACTATTGGTACATTCCTAGTGCTTACTACGGAGGATGAAGACTCGAGTATTAGAATCTTTTCATCAATTTCCTTGCACCTAAGTCTTGGTGGATGTTATATTATAATATTTCAGCTTTATTAATTCTAACATTAGGTGTATTACTCTTATGGAAGTTCGGATTAGGTGGGACAGTCCAATTACAGCGTAATTTTCTCCAATTGTTACAAATTAGTTTCCTTTTTATTGGCTGTGGAATTACAGTCATTTTGTTATAGTAGTAGTAGCCTAAATGATGATGTAGAGACTGTGAAAACTAAGATGGCACTGGTAGTAGGAATACCGTGGTGGCTAATAGAAACTAGCTCATTACCTTATGGTGAGGAATGAAAGATTCAACATAGGTCAAGTATTTTACCTTTTTACCAATAGGTTTAAACTCTTCAGCATCTGGATGTAGTATTTTTTGAGTATGAAGAACCATTATTGGTTTCTCCTAAATGCTCATGCAAGTGTACTTGATCATACAAGTAATAAAATGGTTGCAAGCAATTGAATGACGAACTCACCTAGACCTATGATTAACTATTTACCAAATTAAACGAGTTCTAATTATTTACTCAAGCTATCAAATATCAAGGTTTGATTGTAAATTATCTACATGAAATCTAAGAAGAAAACATCCAAAGAATACAAATTTGGTTCACACAGATAGAGATAGATTCCAGAATTTTGCCACTTTGCTTAATCACATCACATCTTTACCTAAGTTGTTATGCTAATTACTATCAAATTCTTGACTCATAGGGTTGATATTATAGTTATGGTGTTTCGAGCATATAAGTATCTATCTAGATTATCCTCATACCTATATTGTTAAGCGGTGATAATCATAACCCAAATACAACATCTAATTGTCTATCCAAATTAGCTTCATGTCTATATTGTTAAACGATAATAATCATAGACTAGCATGAATGCATTTATATCTCATGTATAGGATCCAAATACGATAAACTAGGTATATTTCTATCTTAGCCACAAATATATTTCGTAAAACACATCCTACTCCTCTTAATTCATGTTTATCCCTAACTTTCCTCTCACAAGAGCCATTGGCGACTATACATTTATTATCTTGGTAGCTAGGCAATAGAATAGTACTAGCAAGATTAAAAGAACAATTCATATGGTAGAAAAACATAAACAGCTTAAAATTAAGATATAACATTCATCCTGTCATATTTTGAGCATAAAATTTGTATTAACAACAAGAACTTTAAACACAAGTTCAAACAACTTGTGGACTATCAAAATGGAGTTCTAACTATATATACTGGAAAAAGAAAAACCCGTTAATAAAGAGATAAAAATGAAAGAATCAAGTCCATCGAATTTCGTGGTGTATCCTTAAGGAATTTATTTCCCTCAAGTACCTAAGTTCTTGTTGGGTGTCCTCCTAGGATAAAATAATTCACTTCAGCAAAAAGTGGTACCTCAAATTTGTAGGACTTCAAGCACACTCAATAATTCATAAAACACACTTGAGTTTTTAGGAAGAAGTAGAGTTTTTAACTTCAAAATTTCATGCCTTTACCAGAGGTAAAAATCAGGAATTTATAGCCAAAAGGCGATGCGTCAGAAATAAGGAAATAGTTCATGAAAGATTGGTGTTTTGGATCATCATTGACATGTGGACCCCACCTGCACCCGTAGGTGGCCTACTTGTGGTTATAGGTCTTAGTTAGTCAAAGACCAAAAACTTTTGGCTCACTTGCGAACCTCATCTATATCCACAGATAGGGACCTATGTCCGCAGGTTGCCTTTTCAGTTTCTCACGATCTGATTTACAAGTAATGATGACACCTACTCTATCCATCTAGTAGGTAAGCTAACCCCTAGCCCGAAGCTATTTGCAATAGGCTAACTTGGTGGAAATACCCCAAAAAGGGCAAAATAGACAATAAAGGTAAAAGCAAGCAAAGCAATAGACTAGTCTAAAGGTAGCCATAACATAGAAAACCATCCTGTGACCTGGTTGAGTTAGTATAAGAGCTATTATATAAATACAACCCAAGTTCTAAAATAGTCAATACAATCCTGTCTTAAAACAAAGACAAGACATAGATATATAGAAGAAAATATGGTGACTCCGACTCTAAGGTCTCACCCTATTTCCGAAATCCAACACAACACGATCTTTGAATCAGTGGCAACAATTAGTACTCGAATTTGCATAAAAAAAGTACAATAGTGTAGTATGAGTACCAAAACCATGGGTACTCAGTAGCCATCATCGGATGACTAAGCTAAATCATGATATAAATATGATAAAATTCAAGATAACATAACTAAGTCAAAGTAAGAAAGCGAACCTAAGATAACTCCAACATTGTTGTACATAAATGAATAAATAACCGGAATAATAACATAACATAAAGGATCATACACATATGATTTTATAAATACGAAATTGGTCCCCATAAGCCAATAAGTACAAAAAAGTAAACAACCCAACCTAGGGCCCCGTAAGCTTGGAGGGTACACTCAAAGATAATATAGTCCGAACCTCCATCATCACCAACTCTCATAGTACACCCAAAATCAATCCATATCATGCCACACACCAACAATTCCCACTTTCAAACTCAAAACTGATACCCATATCACCAATATCATCCTCTATATATCATGAACATCAATATCGTCGATGTCATACCGCCAATATCATGATTTATATCATAGCCAAATCCTGCTCAAACCGATAATCATATAATCAATATCTTAATAATATTTCAGACTTGAACAGGGTATATATGTCATTAATATCATTATCAATATCCAAACTCAAACTGGTAATCATATATTATCATATCATCATCATTATCCAGACTCGAAATGGAATATATATATATATATATATATATATGTATATCTTGCCATAATCAATATTACATCAATAATCAACATTATAATTATCGGGTCCTTCCATATTTAGCATCAACTCCCAATACCCAACCATCATGATCAATAAGTACTAATTATCCTCAATATCACCACACAAGCATTTCAAGACACATAATAAGCTTATAAAAGTCTACCAATACTAGTTCAATCAAACTCTACCTCGGACTAATTTAAGGTATCTAATTCCAATTTTAGATATCAAATAAGCCTTAATTAGTACTAAGATAGAAATTCTACTAATTAACTAAGCAACTAAGCTAAAGCACCTAAATTATGATTTTTGAATGGCTAAGAAAGTGCAACTAACCCAAGTATTGCTAATTTGATCACCAACACCTGAAAACCACCCCATATCTAATATAATATTATAAACATTCTATGACATAGCTCAATCTATGAAGGGGAAAACATAGCCTACCTGGACGCCGAAGAAAGCTTGAAAAATCCACCATATCACCGGCTTTCCTTTCCAAGAAGCTTCCACAAGATGCCAAGCTATCAAAATCACAATCTACTCGTCAACACAAGAATAATTACACCCATATTGCACCATTGTGCTTTGGGTCCAAAAATTACACAAAAACTCCATGTGGGTCCTATTTACAGAAATCATATTTTCAAAGTCAACCCAACATTCCCTCATGATCAAGGAGTAATTACCCTTAAAAAGGGGTGAAATCTGAGCTATATTAGTGCTAAAGTTATACCACCAATGTTTAGGGATTTTAGGGAAGAAAGAGGAAATCAATCATGAAAAATGGAGGAATCTTACCTCAAATCCGAAGGAAAATCGCGTAATAATCATTATACAAGCACCCAAATCACCCATAAGCTCTAATACTAAGCGTATTCACTCTTTAGGGTTTAATTCTTAATAGAATGGATGAAGAAATAAGCAAAAGGACCTGAAAATAGGGTATTTATACCCTTTCTAGGTGCTCCAGAGTTGCTATTGCAATGCGACCCTCACGATTGCCACATCTTGAGGTTGCCAATGTGATTCATTATCGCGACATGGTACCTTGATCAAGGTACTTGGTATCGACAAAGTCTCCGCCAACCCCTCAGGATTCATTTGAAATGCCACATATGCAAATAAACTATGCTACCATACCAAATTCGATGTTCTGGACTCAATGGAGAAGTTGAAATTTCCATATAAGGTTGTTTCGATGAAAAGTGGGTCCCACACTCATATTTCATTTTCTTAACTTTTTGAACTATAGGTCGAAACGAGCCCGGGTGCCTTAGGACCCAAACCAAGAGTCCTCCTAGCCCAAAATCAACATTTCAAAGTTGTTGAAACAGTCAGAATTGGCATATGAGATTGTTTGACTAAATGAATTGGGGAAGCTATTGAAAAGATCTAATTGCAAAAATAAGTGGAAATATGGGAAAATAACTAGAAGAATCATTACAATATCCCTACTAAAAGAACTTTCGTTCACAAAAGTCAAGGATTAGGATGTATCTAAAGTCTCAAACAGGTGAAGATACTGGGTACGTATCTCACTTTTGATCTCCCAAATGGCCTTCTCCACTTGGAAGTGCCTCCCTTAAACCTTAACTACAAGAATCTCCCTAGCGTGTAACCTCCTGACATCACTAGCCCAGACAAATATAGGCTTCTCTACAAAAGTTAATCGCTCATCCAACTGGACTGAATCCTACCTAAGCACATGAGATGGATCAGGAATATATTTTTGCAACATAGAAACATGAAAAATTAAATGGAAAAAAGCAAAATATAGAGGTACAGCTAACTCATAAGCCACCTCACCAACTATGCGAAGAATATCAAAAGATCTAATATATTTAGGACTGAGGTTGCCTTTCCTCCTGAACCTCATCATACCCTTTATGGGCGACGCATAGAGGAATACTCGATCACAAACTCCAAATTTCAAGGCACAAAGCCTACGGTCTACATAGGCCTTCTCCTACTCTAAGACGCTCTCAACTTGTCCTGAATCACCTTGACTCTGTCCAAAGACTCTTGAAGCAAGTTAGTACCAAGGGGTCTAATCTCGAAAGTCTCAAACCATCCAATCGAGGAATGAAATCTCCTACCATACAAAGAATTAAAAGTCTCTATCTTAATACTCGAATGATAATTGTTATTATATGTAAACTCTATCAAGGCTAAGTGTTGCTCCCACTAACCTCCAAAATCCATAAAATTGACTCAGAGCATATCCTCATGAACCTGAATAGTTTGCTTAGACTGACCATCGGTCTGCGGATGGAAGGTTGTACTAAGATCCACCTGAGTACCCAACTCCTTCTGAAAATCTCTCCAAAAGATGAAAGTGAACACAAAACCACAATTCAAAATAATAGATATACGCACAACATGCAAATGGACTATCTCACGCACATAGATACGGGCTAACCTCTCAGCATTGAAGGATATTTGAATGGGAATAAAATATGCTGACTTGGTCAATCGATCTACAATGACCCAAATACCATAGGAACTATGGGAAGTATGAGGTAAAACACTAAAAAGTCCATGGCAGTCCGCTCCCATTTCCGCTCGGGAATGGGTAAGCTTTGAATCAAACCACTAGATCGTTGATGCTCATCCTTTACCTTCCGACAACACAGAGAGCTACAAAATCCACCGCATATCTCTTTATGCTAACCCACCAATAATGTTGTCATAAATCTCTATACATTTTGGTTGTACCTGGGTAAATAGAATATCTAGAGCTGTGAGCCTCATGTAAAATAAATTGAATCAAGTCGTCGATCCTCAGCACACAAAGTACCCTCAGAATCTAAGGTATCCCTTTGAGACTCACCACTCAACACCTTATCACGGAGGATGCAAAGCCTACTGTCCTTAAATTAGTGATCCCAAATCTGCTCAAATAGCGAAGACCACGGCACACCACTAGCAAGAATCCTTGTAGTTCTTAAATATCAAGGAGAATCATAAAGTTGGATAAGGACCGAATATCCCATGCCAACAGCCTCTGTGAAACTGAAATACAAGCGAAACTACCCATACTTAGTGTCTTCCAACTCAAGGCGTTTACTACTATGTTCGCCTTGCTCAGATGATACAAGATAAAGATATCATAATCTATAAGAAACTCCATCCATCAACGTTGCCTATCATTAATCTTTCTCTGGGTCATAATATGTTGAATAATGTGATGATTGGTGAAAATCTCACAATGCGCTCCATAAAGATAATGCCTCCAAATCTTAAGCGCAAAAACTACCGCCCTCGACTTTAAATTATGAGTGAGGTATTTGCGCTCATGCACTTTATCCTACCTCAAAGCATAAGCAATCACACAACCCTGCTACATCAATACACAACCCAATCCAATATCGAAAGCATCATAATACACGGTGAATCCCTCACCCTCAATAGAAACAGACAAAATAGAAGTTGAAGTAAGAAACTCCTTGTGCTTTCCAAAGCTCGACTCACATCCTTGGACCATAAAAAAGGAACCTCTTATCGTGTCAGTCTGGTCATAGGTGTTGAAATTGTAGCAAAACCCTTTATGTATCATCTGTAATAACCTACCCAACTAATGTAGTTACGAACCTCGATCAGAGATGTAGGCCTAGACTAATCACAAATGGCCTCAATCTTCGTCGGGTCTACCATAATCCCATCCTTAGAAACCGCATGTTTAAGAAATGTTATCGATTCAAGACAAAATTGACACTTAGAGAATTCGGCGAAAAGCACACGCCCTCTTAAAGTATGGAGCATAATTCTAAAATATTGTGTATGCTCCTCTCTACTCCTCAAATACGCAAGGATTTCATCGAAGAACACAATCACAAAGAAATCTAAATAAGGATTGAACACGCAGTTCATCAAATCCATGAACATGGTTGGGGCATTAGTCAACCCAAAAGACATCACTAGGAATTCATAATGACCATAACAGATCCTAAAAGCTATCTTCCAGATATCCTCAGCCCAAATCCTCAACTGATGGTAACCAGACCTCAAATGAATCTTATAAAACATTGCTGCACCCTGAAGCTGGTCAAACAAGTCATCAATGTGAGGCATAGGATAACGGTTCTTCACCGTCACCCTATAAGTTGCCTATAATCAATACATATACGCATAAAGCCATCTTTCTTTTGTCACAAACAACACAGAAGCTCACTAAGTAGACACACTTGGTTAAATAAAACCCTTACCAAGAAGATCTTGAAGCTGAGAATTCAGCTCCTTAAGCTTGTCAGGATCCATATAGTATGGTGTCATAGAAATAGGTTGGATGCCAAGTTCAAGATCAAAAACAAAATCAATCTCACGGGTAAGAGGTATACTAGGCAGATTGGTAGGGAAAATATTAGAAAACTCATGAACTACAAGAACAATGTTAAGCGATGGGCTCTCCACACTAACATCATGAATATAAGCGAGATAAGACTTGCAACCCTTTGAAATAAGTCTCCTAGCACACATATATTAAATAATCCCCATCGGCTTGCGGCTAACAACTTCCTGCCACTCAATTTGGGGTATACCGGGCATGGCTAAGGTAACGGTCTTGGAAAAATAATCCATGATCGCATGATAGTAGGATAATTGTCCCATGCCTAGAATCACATCAAAATCCAACAAGTCCAATATAATAAGATCAGCATCCGTATCAATATCTCTAACAGTCACAACACAAGATATGAAAACCCAATCCACTACTAAAAAATACACCACAGGAGCAGATACATGTAATAGCACAGATAATAAATCCTAGGATAACTCTAACTATGAAGCATAATTAGAAGACACATAAGAAATAGTGGATCCCGAATCAAATAAAGCAAAGGTCGACTGACGACACACCAGAATCATACCTATGATAATAACATTTAAAGACTCAGCCTTGGGTTTAGCAGGTACTATATACAACTAACCACGCCCGCCACCTGGATGGGCTCTTGACCTATCTCCTATCCTACCTTTTTTAGAACCACTTCGAGCACCTTAGGGACTACCCTTATGACTATGCATACCATCTCTAGCTGAGGGATGAAATGCTATAATAGCGGAACACTCTGAGATGAAACAACAATTGCCTCACGACTAGGGCACTCTCACGAATAATGACCATGACACCCACAACTATAACAAGTCACCTGAGCTGAACCAGAACAAGAACATCCAGCTAACCTAGAGTAGCCACCTGGACTAGAATAACCAGAAGACGAACCCCTCAAAGACTAACCACTACCCTGACCAAAGCGATCACTAACATAAGACTGACCTTTGCCCGTAATCTGTAGTACTGCCTAAAAGGTCTACTAGAATGAATCTGAGGCTGATACGAATGACCTATAGGGTACCTACCCTAAGAACCACTAACTCTGAATTGGGAGTTGGTATGACTCCCATTGAAACTACACTGATATCTAGGCCTCTTATCACTGCCCTCTTGGGCCTCGTGATGTATCTCCTCAATAACTTATGAATGATTGGAAACCTCAGCAAAATATCTACTCACAATAACCAAACTCTGAGTAGACATGCAAAGAGAAAGTATCATTCATCGAATAAAGAAACGAACCTTCTCATACTCAGTACCTAAAATAAAAGTAGGTAGCATGCCTAGCCAACTTATAAAAATGATCCTTATACTCCACAACCGTCATGGAGCCCTGCTCCAATCTCGAGAACTGATCTCTCAGATGATTTCTAAGGCTGCGAGGCATGTACTTCTCAGAGAAAATCTCAGAGAACAGAGCCTATGTCAAAGGAGAATATCCTGCTGGCGTGGAATCAAGATAACATCTCTACCATTGTCAAGCTGCCAAGTCCAACTGAAAGGTAGTGTAATCCACACCACGAGTCTCAATAAGGCCCAAATTATGGAGCCTATCCTCACAAGCAATCAGAAACTCATATGCATCCTCACTTGGTGCACCAGAAAACCTAGGCGAAGCAAATCTTAAGAACCTACCCAACATCTTCTACTCTTCGGCAAACATAGAAAGCTAGGCAACCACTACCTGAGCGACTACAGGCTAAGCAACTGCCGGCATAGAGGGAACCTCAACTCTAGCAGCCTCAGTACCATCTGATTTGTAAACTATGCACCATCAGACGACACACCACCAACCAACCCAAAAGCTAAACAAAAGCATCCCTAAGCACTGAAGAAGAAATAATCCCTGGTAGAGCCTGGCTGGTAGAGGCTCCCTATCCTAGCCCTTAGCTGGGGACACATCTCAAGGTTGTCCATGACCTCTAGATCATCCATGAATAGTGACAGGATCACTAGGCTCGATCTTGGGACCCTCGTCTCGTGTAGCGATAACATGTGTCCTAGCCATCTGCAAAAGAGTGAAGTCAAAGGAATGTTTTACAAACCAACAGAGACACTTAGCACAAAATGAGGGAAAGAAGTAAAGAAATCCTAACAATGTCCTATAACCTCTCGAATATAAGAAATAGACTTCATCGTTCTAATCCGTAGGACTCTACTATACATTTGCTCTTGTACCAACGATACCGGGATAGCCTAGGCTCTGATATCAATTTGTCACGACTCAATTTAAGAGTCATGATGGAACCTACTCTATCTCGCCAACAGGTAAGCTGAATCCTAGCCCAAAGCTATTCGCAATGGGCTAACTTAGTAGAAATGCCCTAAAAAGGAAAAAAATAGACAATAAAGGTAACAGCAAGTAAAGTAATAAAATATTCTAAAGGTAGCCATAACATAGCAAACCATCCCACGACCTAGTAGAGCCGGTACAAGAGCTACTCTATAAATACAACCCAAGTTCTAAAATAGTCAGTATAATTATGTCTCAAAACTAAAGACTAGACATAGATAGATAGATAGAAAGAAATGGGGTGACTCCGACTCCAAGAGTTCACCCTGTCTTCGAGATCCAACACAGCACGATCCTCAAATCAACAACAGTAATTAGTACTCAAATTTTCCTTAAAAAGGTATAGAAGTGAAGATGAGTACCAAAACCATGGGTACTCAGTAGGCATCATTGGGTGACTAAGCTAAATCATGTTATAAATACGATAAAATGCAAGATACATAACTTAGTCAAGGTAAGGAAGCAAACCTGAGATAACTCCAACACCGTTGTACATAAATAAGTAAATAATAAAAATAATAACATAATATAAAAGATAAAATATATGCGATTATAACTACAAAATTAGCCTCTGTAAGTCAATAAGTACAGAAAAGTAAATAACTCAATGCACCCCTATAACCTTGGATGGTACAGTCAAAGATAATATAGTCCAGACCGCTATCACTACCAACTTCAAGGTATAACTAGAATCTATCTATGTCATGCCACATGCCACATGCCACATACCAACAATTCCCACTTCCAAACTCGAAATTGATACTCATATCATCGACATCATCCTCCATATATCATGATCATCAATAGTGTTAATATCATACCACCAATATCATGATTTATATTATAGAAATATCTGAACTTAGATCAGTAATCATATAATCAATATCATAATAATCTTTCAGACTTGAATAGAGTATATATGTCATCAATATCATTATCAATATCTGAACTCAAACCACTAATCATATATCATTATTAGTCAGACTCGAACCGGTATATATATATATATATATATATCATGTCATAATTAATATTAGATTAATAATCAACATCATAACCACCGGGTCCTTCTGTATTTAGCATCAACTCCTAATACCCAACCATTATGATCAATAAGTATTAATTCTCCTAAATACCACCACAACAAACATTTCAAGACATAAATGAGTGTATAAAAGTCTAACAATACTAGTTCAAGTCTTGGCCTAAGGTGGGTCGAAGCCCACTTCTAAACTCCAACATCCATTATCAAGCAACCTTTACCCCGTACTAGGCTAAGGTATCTAATTCCACCTTTAGATGTCAAAAAAGCCTTAATTAGCACTAAGATAGAAATTCTACTAATTATCTAAGCAACTAAGCTAAAGTACCTAAATTGCGGTTTTTGAATGGCCTAGAAGGCCCAACTAACTCAAGTATTGCCAATTTGATCACTAACGCCTAAAACCTATCCCAAATCTAACATCATATAATAAACATACTATGACATAGCTCAATCTATGAAGGGAGAAAACCTCGACTATCTGGAGGGCAAAGAAAGCTCAAAGAATCCACTAAATCACCATTTTTCTTTTTGAGAAGCTTCTGCAAGATGCCAATCTTTCAAATTCACAATCTACTCATTAACACGAGAATAATGATACCCATACTACACCATTGTTCTTCGGGTCTAAAAATCACACCAAAATCCCATGTGGGTTCCGTTTACGATAATTGCATTTTTGAAGTCAACCCAATATTTTCTCATACTCAAGGAGTAATTACCCTAAAAATGGGTGAAATTTGAATTATATTGGTGCTAAAATCAAGCCACTAAGGTTTAGGAGTTTTAAGGAAGAAAAGGGGAAATCAATCATGAAAAATGGAGGAATCCTACCTCAAAATCAAAGAAAAATCGCATATTAATCATTACCTAAGCTCCCAAATCACCCACAAGCTCCAATGCTTAGCTCATCCACTCTTTAGGATTTAAGTTTCAAGAAAATGGATGAATAAATAGGCAAAACAACCTAAAAATAGGGTATTTATGACCTTTCCAGGTGCTCGGGAGTCGCTATTGCGACCCGGCCCTCGCGATCGCCGCATCTTAAGGCTACCAGTTTGAGTTATGATATGGCACTATGATCGCGAAACTTGGTTCCTACCAAGGGTATCACGATTGCGACCCCTGGCTTGCTAATTGTGAGTGCACCAGATATAGCTGAGACTTGGCTTTTCCAAGTCTCTATCAATCCCTTGGGATTCATTCGAAATCTCGTTTACGCAAACAGACCATGCTACCATACCAAATTCGATGTTTCAAACTCAATGGTGTAGTTAAAATTTTTATCTGAAGTTGTTTTGATAAAAAGTGGGTCCCACGCCCATATTTCATTTTTTTTACTTTCCAACCAATAGGTAAAAATGAGCTCGGTTGTATCAGAATCCGAACCAAGAGTTCTCCTAGCCTAAAATCAATATTTTGGAGCTGTTGAAACAGTCAGAATTGAAATACGACATCATTTGCCTAAAGTTTTCACCCAATAGCCAATTTGAACCAGCGAAGACTTTAAAATAAAAAATTGACTCTAAAAATCAAACGAACTGTCCGGTGACTGAACTATCAGTCCTAGCAAGTCATAAATGACTTGCAGTAGCTATGAAAAATCTCTAATGGCAAAAATAAGCGGAAATATGAGAAAACAACAAGAAGGGTCATTACACTATGCCTTGAATGGTCACGCCCCTTTGAGGTGTGTTATGACATGCACCACACATGATCGGGTACGTGCGCAAATAGAGAAAATTTTCTTATCAGATTTTTGTATTGAAGTATCACTAATTCTCAAGTTTTAAATGAATTTTGTCTAAAAAATAAACTCTCGGTCAATCCAAAGCCAAGCCAACCGAGTGACAACAACGATGGCACGAAGCTTGTCTTCTTCATGTCTCACTATCCACATGAAGGAATGCTTCTTAATTTAAACATAATAATGTTTCTTTCTTTCGCCAATATGGGAGGAAACACTCTTCTATAAAGTGAACTCACATTTTCACTTTTCCCTCTATTTTTTATTCACTTTCATCACTTAGAACCCAACACATGGACTGTAACCCTACAAAAGAGTTTAGCTATTCATAAACTGATTACAATATCAAGCAGTCATGTTTTAAGCAAGAAATAATGCTATGGAAAAAATAAGAGACGAAATCCTAGAGAGAATAACCTTCTACCTTTTCTCTGTGATCCAAAATGTTCAAACTATGAATTAAAACCATCTAAGTATGCCTTTTATAATAAGTGAAAACACCTAAAAGGGTCCACCAAAATATGTGGGAAAAACATGTCAATTTTGACCTAGTCTTTTCAGCCTGGCTTCGTGAAGGGCACTGCCTCGCTACGGTCTTGGTTCCATGTAGCCAACTGCTTCACTTTGGGATTTTACTTGCATGGTCAAACCTCAACACATTAGTGAGCTTGATTTTTCACGTTTGTCTAGTTCATACTTATTCAATTTTTGAGCATTTTATCATACAAATCAAGCAATACCTCTGGTTAGTTCCAAAATATGGAAATGATTAATAATCGAGAGTATTTAGAATATTTTACTTGGAAACAAGGTATAAACACGGCCAAATTATGACTAAAAGAGTGTAAATACACCCAACATCACCTCCATTGTGCTCTAGTTAGCTCGGCATTGGTTTTGCCCTAAAAGCCAACATCCTTCACATGATGACCTAATAAGGTCTTTTTAAATTTGGAATTAATCTTCGGACATGACGTCTTTCAACCTCAGTCATTGCATTGAGTAATCATTGAAGAAGTTCGAAAAGGTCGAGGAACCATCAAGGGACAGTTGAATTGGTACTTGTGAAACGTCATCCTAGCAGCGAGTGCTTGGAGCAGCTATCGACGCTGCCTGCAAATAGCATTGTATCTGATTTTTCTAGGTTGTAAGCATTTGCCTACAGATTGGGGAAAGGTTTTTGTGCAGCTGTCTTCTTGTTCAAGGTATAGCTGATTGCCTCAGTTAGGTGTTTTCGGGAGGTTTTCTATATTTGCCATAAAGCTAAGTTGCTTCTACCTTCAATTTCTTCTAAATTAGTGCCTCCGGTCCTTAGGCAGAAGATCTGAATCAGATTCTCGTGGCTTATTTTTCTGAAGGCCTCCAATATTTACAACAGTCCTCCCAATTTGTTGGGTCGAGGGACACTGGAGATAAGGCTCTCTCTCAAAATGTTGCCACAAATACTTCCCCAGAATCCTGTGTCTTCTGAGGTATTGAGGCTCGTCTCTTTATCTGGGAGTCTGACTCGACCTAATTTATGGGGCAGAGATCAGGTTGGACCCCCATTTACATTGTCACTCGCGCCCCCATTTGCATTGTCACTCACGTCCTTATCCTTGTCCTTGTTTTAGGCCTCGTTCACATCGTTGAGGGTGATCCACCCGTTGTATGTCCATAGATTCCACTGGTTATGGAATACACATTGATGGAGCGACATCACATTGAATATCAGCAGATTGGCCACCGGATTTAGTTCTAGACATAATAGTAACTCTCTAGTAGTGTACACATTTTGGTGATCTAGAAAAGATTTAGAGCAGATCGACATATTGCCACAACTGCAAATCCCCACATACGAGGCCAAACTATTTACCAGAAAAATCATCATTCTGGTTAGCAGATTCATATACCTAGTAAATACAGATATCATATAATAACTGCATAAAATGTAGTTTAGAAGATGTTGAATATTTTGGGTACAAAGCTTCCTAGAGCATACAAAACTTTTGCTAGCATAATTACAATGCTAAAAATATGAAATCCCCCTGCTTAGAGTTAGAACTGATAGGCTCTTACCAGAAAGGTCATACATTTGTTTGCAAGCTGCTAGCACAACCTCAAGGTCAGAGCAAATAGTGCTGGCTTTAACTTCTTCCCAAAAATGAATACACGAGATTATACAAAAAATTTGCTTCAACTTTTCCGCAAAAATGAATACACGAGAGTATACAAAAATTTTGCTAGCATAATTAAAATGCTAATAATATGAAACGTCCCCTGATTAGAACCAGTCAGCCAGAACTGATTACATTCTCACCAGAAAGGGCGCACATATGTTGCATCTGCTAGCACCTCAAGGTCACAGCAAATAGTACTGCCTTTAATTTCTTCCGCAAAACTGAAAATATACGAGCTCATCAGACTAGTTGCGCCATTGGTAGAGCGGCAGGGTAACTGGAGATGCTAGACAGAAATATCTTGTGTATATCGCCATATCCAATTAAACAAGACAACAAATGTTTCACATCTCTCAATACAGCGAATTTCCTCTTTTTTGATACGTTATTCTGTTTCTGGTTTCTCATCCTCTTTATTTGTTTTTGGAGGGATTTGTTAACCACAGATGGTTGCTCCTTCAATGCAAAGTTGCCCCTTCAATGCAAAACTTCTTGCCACATTGCCCAAATGAAGTTTCTTCACCATAAATATTCCTTTAAGTTCGCCACGATGGGCAGTGTATGCACGAACCCATGAGCAAAATGCAGTCTATGTCATTTTCTTCATCTTTAACTGACAACATCAACGAGTCAATCCATCATTTGAAGAATATGAAAATTCATTCCGTCCTATTTAAGCATTATCATTGAGGTGTATCTATTTGAGCAAAGCAACTTTTAAATACAATCAACCAATATCAGCTTTCGAACAATCAAAAGTGCTGCATCCCATCAGAACATGCAACCGAAAGGTGTTGCATTTCAGAAATAGTTGTTTGACATCTATATCCGATTGTGGATGAGCGAGCCACTGAAATCCACTCACCAATGAATAATGAAATCTACAGCATCACATTTGAACAAAAAATACCACAACCTGTACCATGCAAAAATGTATATTGGTAATATGCTCTCAACTTCTGATGGTAAAAATCTTGATGCCAATGAACTATTAATCTACCATTTTTACAAGTCAAAATTGCTTGTTTGGCACTAAAGAATTGCCTTACCTTCTGGGAAGATTCCTTCTCAAACAGATGTTTTAGAATTGCAAGAAGCACTACAAGCCGAGAACCACAGGGGACCGCCTATAGAATACCATAAGAATATTATGATCACACAGCAAGTGATCAGGGTAATATGTGAATATATACTTCTTTTAAATATGCCAAAAATATACTTATTAATCATACCTTCTATATATTTCTGAAGTAACTGAGTCGGAAGGTTATATTCCTCAGTTGAAGAACTCAGTGATTTGCCATCTTTACCGAATATATCGTTCCCATTGAATTCCATTGGTTCAGCGTGTGTTATGAGTTACCTGTAGCTCTATTTTCGTGTCAATCCCAACCATTACTGGGTTATCTAAACTAATTTCCGCGAGGTGATTTACTTTCTCATTCAATGTAGCAGATAACAGCAAATTTTGCCCCTGAACCTCAGAAACCTGTGAAGTGTTACCCTTGCCAAACGGTTTTTGTTGTTTTGACCCCAGAATATTAAGTATGTCTTCAATCTCTTTACCATATCCAAGCTCCAGAATTCTATAAAGCATATATGAAAAATTGAGGGGTTAAAGATATCAATTTAGTCAAAGAGCATGTCCATTGAGAGATAAAACATAAATATACCTGTCTGCTTCATCAAAAATTAACCAACGCAGGTTTGTGTACAAGAATGACGATGCGTTTTTCAGGTGATCCAAAAGACGTCTAGGAGTTGCAACAAGAATAGATATACCTACAA
This sequence comes from Capsicum chinense, assembly GCA_026120095.1. Classification (NCBI taxonomy): domain Eukaryota; kingdom Viridiplantae; phylum Streptophyta; class Magnoliopsida; order Solanales; family Solanaceae; genus Capsicum; species Capsicum chinense. Next base: position 85,404,783 of record JAPEIP010000005.1, on the reverse strand, counting down.
ATGAGCACTATGATGAGGCTTTTGAAATGCTTACAAACCAAGAGGAAACTCTCCAGGAGTATTACTACAGAAAACTATGATTTCCAAAAGGCACAAAACAGAAAAGTTCAAGTGACTTGGCTATAGAGTGTACCATGGGCTGTATGGATATAAAGTAAAAGAACTAGGATAGAGGAGATACTATATATGATGGTCAGAAAATAAAAACCATGAGTTCACAAAAAGAAATGCTAGAGATATATGATGCCCTAAATACCTTGTATAATTGTTTTCAAATGGATTTATAATGGATTTGGACTATTCCATCCGTTTCCAAATTAGCCTGGAAGCAATATACAGGATACAATCCCTAGCTTAGCTTCTGAGTGCAGTAGCACGGGAATTTCCAGAATGAGAAGCTTTGTGGGGGTGCTAATAATGACTAATCATCCACCACTACCATTTTTTTCATTACTGATTTAGTGGTAAGGAAATAAAGTACATGTTTCTTCACCACATCTTGGATCTTCATGTCCTATTAGGAGTCCTTTGGTGTGATGTGAGGTATAAGGTATAATAATCCTGAGACTATTTTATGCATGTTTAGTTGGAGGTATTAGTTAGTCCCCGGATTAATTATCTCACCATTTACACCATATAGTCATGGGATAAGTTATCCCACATACATGATGAGATAACTTATCCCAAGATAGCTAATCCTAAAATAATTAATCCCGGGATAACTTGTTTCCAACCAAACGACCACTTAAAGTCTTAGTCTGCACACCAGAAAATTCCCACTCCCTTGTGGCTTAATGGCCAACAAAATTCTCAAGAGGCATCAAATGCATAGAACTCACATTCATCACAACCACTTTGTACTTCCAAAATACCGATTTTAGAGTGAAATGCACGCAATTTGTTCGAATCAAGAGTGGTTTTGAAAGAACAAAGAAAGCATAAAACCATGATAAACATGAAGATGGAAGGGCAGAGTAAGGAGGGGAGAGAACCGTGGGGTATTTCTGAATGTTCAATCCAAAACTGAATGTCATGCTTGGGATAGTGCAAACCCATTATAAACTAACTTTAGAATTCATAGACAATTGTAGTACATACATGCAACCTAATCTATGGTTTACAAGTGACCTGATTTTTTTTCTATTTTCCGATCCGATCTTATGTATGCTCAATTAGTTTTTGAGGATCGTAAAGCAATAAACAAGAAAAAATTGAGGTGGAAGAAAAATAGTGTCTCAGGGTGTGTTTGGTATAAAGGAAAACATTTTCCAGAAAATGTTTTTCAAATTTTTTCATGTTTGGTTGGCTCAAGTGTTTTGAAAAATGTTTTCCAAATCAACTTATTTTCCTCAAATCTAAGGATAATAAGGATATGTATGATGGAGCGAAAACCCAGGTGAGGACGGCGGGAGGAGACTCAGAGCATTTCACTGTCTTGACAGGATTGCATCAGGGATCTACTCTTAGTCCCTTTTTGTTTGCGTTGGTGATGGATGTGTTGACGCGGCGT
>JAPEIP010000005.1:85348755-85398242 GCA_026120095.1 Capsicum chinense | reverse complement strand
TGAACCATCTCAATCGTGCTTCCCGCATCTTACACTCCACTGAAGTCACACCAACCTTCTCCCGGATAGTCTCATTCCGAACTCTATCCCCTCGGGTCAGTCCACACATCCAGCGCAACATCCGCATTTCTGCCACCTTCATTTTTTGTATGTGGGAGTTCTTAACTGGTCAACACTCCGCTCCATACAGCAAGGCCGGACGGACTACCACCCTATAGAATTTGCCTTTAAGCTTGGGCGGCACCTTCTTATCACACAGCACCCCCGATGCGAGTTTCCACTTCATAACAATCCAGTGAAAACGATGCAGCAACTTTTGCAAGATCTCATATACCTGCATGCATAATTCATGCGTTGGCACAAGAACCAATGCTATCCAAAATAAATTGTTACACCGAATAAAAAAACCAAAGTTTACAAGCGAAATAAAAGCGAAATAAAACCCAGGTACCTGATTTTCTCATACCTATTATAAAGACAAACACTTGCTTTAGCCTAAATACCATAACAACTATTCTACTAAGGAGAATCACATTTTTGTTTTCAGATACAATAAAGAAGTACTTTTTATTTTTCATTTTAATCTCAAAATTGGAATCATATCTCTGGTGACTTGTCAGGAACGGTTTTACTTATAGATAAATAGTACGAGATCATTTGTACTTGAGGCAATAACCATGGAGAGTAACAGGGGTTCTGAAGCATAAAAAATCTAAGTAAATAGATAGTATGTGTAACAAAGATGAGAAAATATGACACGTACCAAAAGTACAATCAGACCGCTCAACCCTGGGATCACGCTTCTGCAACTGATGAACCTCTGGAGCCAGATAAGCCACAGTTTTCCCCGTTCCAGTAGCCGCATTCACTGGCCTGTCACCATTCATTCATTAACAATAATCCAAAAATCAATTCTGACATTAGCAAAGCCAAACTTAAAATCCAAATACGAACACATCCATATATACATTCAATAATTGAATAAAATTCAAATCAAATCAAAGGGTAGAGGAATTACACATGTCGACCAGAGAGGATAACAGGAATCGCTTGAGCCTGAACAAAAGTTGGAGCCTCAAATCCAAGCCTCTCTGTTATCAAATTTACATTAAAATTAAATTCAAAACAACTTAAGCTTTTCTCTTCCCAAACTTAACACGAAAAAGATGCAATTTTAAATAACATCAGCTACACCATACATATATAAAAAAGAAAAAAAAAATTGCTCCCTCTGCTTCCACTTTATGCGGCACAGTTTGGATTGCGAGCGTAGATCAGTTTAATTTTGGCTGTGAATTCGGGCATGAAATCTTCAAATTTTTTGAAATAAAGTTCATATATTTGAAAACTACTGTAATTCATAGTGATTGATCGCTCAAAATATTTAAGAAAAGACTAAGGTAAAAAATAAACTTAGTTGAATCCCGAATGAAAGTTGTCAAATAAATTGAGACGGAAGGAGTGAGAGGCTGTAGAAGAGAAAACCTTTGAGCTGGTCGCATAAGGTAGGGTGAAGACGGAGACTTGTGAAAGAGCAAGAAGCGAAAACCTCAGAGCTACTCTTCTCAGTCTTTTGCTTTTTCCTCTTGTTAAGGTTAATCTCTATTATTTCTTCAGTTCAAGTTCAGAAGAGCTTTTGAAAAGAATGAGGTGGCGGCGGAGACAGGTTGGGGAGTTATTTTTGAAACTAAAGTTTCTGTGCATTCACCTTTATGGAGCTCGGCTGCGACGTGGGAGATTGGTACTTATTATTAACCTTATTTGTTTGTACTTAATGGAGGTTTGGAATGATTTAGACTTCAAATCATTAAATGTATTTATTTTTTATTAAGTTTTTAACTTTTCATATATCTGAATAAATTTTAATCTTTCAGATCTAAAAACAAATCTTAATAGGTCTAAAGAGATATTTTGATATTAGATAATATTCACCACTCTATTCATAATCATCAGTCACCATCACTAACCACCTCTATCGCCGCTATCATTTCAATCATCACCAACCACCTCCACCATTACAATCACCATCGACAACAAATATCGCTACCAACCCTATTGTCAACCATTACCACACTTACTAACTCTATTATTCTTACTTTATTCACCGACATTACCACTGTCAACACCACCACCATCATCAACCACTACCGACCAATTCGTACTACCAACTAACTCATCTATCACAACTAGCACCACCACTAACTACCACTAATACATCACAACCTCCACACATTCTTTGGTCGTCATCACCACTGTCACTAGTATTGCCATATCTACACCACCTTAACCACTACCATCGCTACAATTTATCTCCTTTAACAATTATCTCCACCATCCCAACAAACAACATTTTCAACTACCAACTAGCACCAACAGATCGTCAACCATCATGCATTCATGTTTCAATCAACATAATCAACACCTCAAACTAATATCAAGCAACATCACATCACAACCATCATAACGATCATTATAATATCAACCATCACAACTATTACTACTAACATTATTAATTACTAACATCAATTATTGTCACCGCAACCACCACTATAAACCATCTCCATTATCACTAACAAACATAAAAAAAAATTTTCAATCAAATAATAATATTGTTGCATTAAATTACATATTTTTTAATACATAATTAATTTTTTATTTAAATTATATTTTTTATTTTATTATATACAAATAATTTTTTTTTGGATATTCAGATGTTGAAAAACAAACAGTTTTAATCATTCAGTTTTCAGATCTAGAGACAACATCTTAATCATTCAAATGTACATTCAGATTCAGACGTCTGAATCTTGAAAAAAACAAATACAACCTAAATGTCATTTATTTATAATAAATATATTTAATTTTAGTTATATAAAATTTGTATTTTTCTTATTTAAATTAATCTTTATTTGAGTATTTAGAAAAAAAAAATTGTTTTTTAATAAAAGTTGCTATAACTTGTGAAGTTAAAAGATTTGTTATAACTTGCAATAAACAATCTAATTTTGTATATTTAGGTTTTTTCCCTTTCTACAATTTTATATAACTAGTTTAGGTGTACGCATCTTGCGCGTGTACTTCACTTTAATGAGTTCAAACGTTATACTAAATAGGATATTTGTTTAAATAATAAAAATAAATATAATAATTAAATTTAATATCTTTTGGGTATGTAAAGATGGAGAATTTATTTATTAAACCTAATCTTTATCAAAAATATTTTTAAAAGTCGATCGACTTTCATCTACCATCTGTAAACTGCAACAAAATAATATAATGATAGAGACATCAAAATAATATAATTAAACCTAATCTTTACACACAAAAAATTTTCCAAAGTCGTCTGACACTCATCTACCGCCTATAAACAATAACAAAATTATACGATAATAGAGATGTCAAAATAATAAACTAAACCTAGCCTTAACATAAAAAAATTCCTCAAAATCGACCAACATTTATTTATCACCTGTAAATTGCAACAGAATAATACGATAAAAGTGATATCAAAACAAAACAATTAAACTTAAATTTTACACATAAATTTTTTTTTAAAGCCGACCAAGATTCATCTACAAACGGTAAACTACCACAAAATAACAAACTAATAGAGATATTACGGTAATACATTTAAACCTAACTTTTACCTAAAAAAAATTTTCAAAGCCGACCCACATTCATCTAGCATCTGTAAATTAAAATAAAACAATAACTTTTACCTAATCTTTACACAAAAAATTCTTCAAAGCCAACCGACATTCATCAACGACCTGTAAACTATAAATAAATAAATAAATAATAGAGGTCACAAAGCTTCACTTTTGATCCAAATAATTCTTGTCTGAGCAAAAATTTTGACCCTAAAGAATGATTTTGAATGAAAACATATATATATATATACACATGTTGAAATCTATTATGTTGATAAAAACAGTGAAGAAATTGATCTCTAGAATAAAATTTTTCAAAGATAGACCATAGAAATAAGTAGACAGCTTAATTGAATAAGTGGACATATATTATATTATTTTGCATGATGATGGCTTTTCTGCATCAATAAAGGCAAGTAATTTTTTGTTTAAAACGTGTCTCTTATATCATATCACACCATCTCAAAATATATATTCATGAATTCAATAGGCAAATCGGTTTGTTCTCTAGTTTAACGTACATCTCAATATTTATAGAAGAATTTTCTTAATACAGTCCTATTCAATATTTATAGAAGTATTTTCTTAATACAATCCTATTTTAGAAGTATTTTTCTAATTGAACAGTAAAAAGAAAAATATTAATTAATTCTTCTACCATATATTTTAAGAGTCCCATATATTTTAGAAAGTCTAGTAGAAAGAAAAATATTAATTAACCTACTATATGTTTTAGGAAGTCTAGTTAATATAATAATAAAATAATTAAATAATAAATTTAAAAAATAGTGAAAAGACAGTTTTATCTAAAGAAGAGTCAATGAAGGACAAAAAGTCAAATTATTTTTCTAACGGTCTTCGCACTTTTAATATATTATAGATAAAGTCAAATTATTTTTTTTTTGTTCATTTTCTCTTGGGCTTGGATTTGTTGTTGGACTAGGCTATTTACAGATTTTGTTTTTGGATAAAAATATGGAGAAATTACGGGTAATTTTCATACATATCAACTGGTTAGTATCTAAACACATCTTATTTCTACTTTTTTGGAATTATACAAAATCCCAAATTTTAAATTGGCTGAATGAATTACTTGAATTGCAATAGATTACTTACGACCGTGATATATTACTTAGCCGATCGATGATGTTTTTCCATCCTAAGTGATGTACCGCAATAAAAATTAAAATTTAAAATTTTTGTAATTATTTTAAGGAATTGAGATTTTAAACAATAATTGTAGGTTAAGGTGTAGTATTATGTAATTTCTCAAAAAATTACACTATAGCACTACTTAATAAGAAAAAAATGATACAAAGCCACAAACCTAAGAGACCTTATTACCCAAAAGCCCTTATCTTTTAAACAATTACTTAAAATTTTGTATTTAATATTTTACTCTTGATACATATGAACAAAAACCCCATCCTACTTTTACTCCACAATTAACGCGTGTAATTCTTTTTTTTTCAAAAATTTCAACCCTAAAATCTCTCCCAAATTATCATCAATTGAGACAACTTTCATCTCCATTATTACAACTTATTTACCAATTTTATTGTCTTTTTTGAATCTTTTTATCAACTTTTCTTTTATTAATTTTGAATTTTTTTCAACTTTTCTTTTATCAATTTTGATTTTTTTTCAACTTTTAATTGAATATCCATCAAAGAAAAGAGGAGAAATTGAACAACCAGTTGTTAGATTTTTGACGAGAGCGACCAAAGTGGCAGTGATGGTGAGGACGAACAACGGAGGAGGTGGGGTAGCCAAGGTGGCGGTGATAGTGCGGACGAATGATGGAGGTGGTGGTGGTGGATTATATGTATCAATCATAATTATCAAGATATATACACATGTAACAATCATATTTATCAAATAAATGTATTTAATACATTTATAGATACATATTAAGAACGTGTGTACTCTTTTCATAATTTTAAGGATGATGCATATGTTTTTTGGTCATTTAATGGTTTCATCACCCACATTCAGTTTGGATATTTTTCAATTGATATATATGATATTTTATTTAATTTCGTGATACATTTTATACCTGCACCATTGATGCATTTTATACTATGAGAACCCACGTGTAAAACTGATATAATATTATAAAAAATATGAATTTGTATTATTAATCAGTTGTAAAAAAATATATACATTACCAATATGATACATTTATTATTGGAATACTGGTGATACATATGACAGAGACTTTGTGATAGTGATTCATATTTTTGATTTATTTATAAATGTTTGATACATTTAACATATGTTTGAATATGTAAATTATTTATTTTTGTGCGAAATTGAATTTTTAGTGGGTATTGAGTAATTTTACAAAATGTATCATCATGATACATCTGGAACCAAATGTATCATTGACGTATCATATGATATATCTGAAACCAGGGGTACCATTATGATATATTTAAAACCAGAGGTATTTATACCATGATTTGTGCCTAATTTTACTCTCCGTAATAATTGAAAATTAGTTAATTCCTTATTTAACTAACCACTCAATTATAAATGTATCACAATGCATATGTATCAAGGATAAAGATATGTATCACAAATATCAAAATTCAGGATGTCATGTAATTAAACAAAATTATGGGAAAAAGTGTTAGAACCCATTAAAAATTTGAGATTTATGTTAGTTACCCACTTAATAAACACATAGATAAATAAGCCCAAAATATTTATAGCTTTTTGTAGTACTAAAAGTAAGTTTACAAAAAATAGCCATAAAATAGTATGATCATATCAAATTTATGAACCATTTGTAAAAAAATGGGCAGCCTGATGCACTAAAGCTACTGCTATGTGCGGTATTCGCGGAAGGGCCCAACCACAAGGGTGTATCGTACACAGCCTTACCTTGCATTTCTACTAGAGGCTGTTTCCAAGGCTTGAACCCGTGACCTCCTGGTCACATGACAACAACTTTACAAGTTACTCCAAGGCTCCCCTTCTTATGAACTTTTTGTATCTATACAAGAATATCTTTATACATAATTAAAATATTATAATTCATTGAAAAAGATCATTTATGTATAATTAATATTTAACTCGTGTTTAAACATTATACAATGAGAAAAGGGTAAGTATGGATTAGTTATACAATAATTATAATAGTTATACATCAAATATTTAATAATATACACTATATAATTAAAAAATAATTATACATTGGTGATATAATAATTTTATATTGAAAAGGTAATCATACATTAATTATAGGGAAAAGGGTCAAATTTGCCTCTTTACTTTGAAAAATTGGCTAATATACCTTTCTTCATACTTTGGAATTAAATTTATCCTTGTTGTCATACTTTGGGGCCAAATTTATCCCTTTACTTTGGAAAATTGGCTAAATATACTTTTCGTTATGTTACAACCTAGGTTTTGGACTTAGAAAATTTCCTAGAATTCCTGTTCTCCGAACCCAATACGACTCAAGGGTATGAGTCGTATTCTAGGGTAGAGTGGTATGGTCCTGTCGTATGCTAACCAGTGTTATTTGGTAGGATGATTTTGGTCACTATAATGTTTACGACTTAGGGGTATGAGTCATAGGGCTTGGTAGGAGTCGTATCAAGGTCTCGTATGGTGGATAATGTTTAATCCTCTTAGTACTTTATTCTGCCAGGGATACGAGTAATGGGTACAGATTATATGCTATTCTTACGACTTTGTTGGAATAGTCATATACTGGACAATGTTTGATCTAAGGGTTGAGGCTTGGATACGAGCGGTGAAAACCAACTGTATGGAAAGATACGACTCGTAAGGGTCAGTCATATCCCTAGGACAGGATTTTTGTGCAACTTAAGTGGGGGTATTCTGGACATTTCTCTACTTACCCTAATTAGGATCCATGACTTCTAGTACACTTAGGAGGTTATTTACCCTATTATTCTATTCATTAACAGTTAGACATTTTTCATAAACATCTAATAATTCTCTCAAGAGCTTTTGGGGAAAAAAGTTAGAGTTTTAACTAAGGGTTTACTTTGGGGCTTACTTTGGTGATTTTCTTCCGTCATCTTTCTCAGTTTAAGGCATGATTATTTTCCCTTATTGTAAATTCAACTAAAGGCATAATTTATATGATTGATTTCATGGTTTTACTCTTTCATGATTATGGTTTTCAACTATTATTTGGGGGGTTATGATATTATATTCTTGATTATGGTTTCCCATGGTTTTAATTATGCTTTTATATACATTAATGGCGGTTTTGGGCAATTGAATTGCATGGTATTGGTTTAGTGGTCTTTGGAATTGGTTTTGGTTATATTATACCCCTAAGGTGTTTGATAAAATACTTATAAAGGTATGTTTATTGTATTGACTTCTTTTAATGAAACTATTGCTTGTTTTCAGCTTATAAAATAAAGCTTTAAGTGATTTAAACGGTTTTGAAAAGGCTAAATGCTTATGCTTGTGTGGAACATAGAAGTCTCCCAAGTGGGTTAATATGGTATATGAAAGGGCACTTGAAGGTCCCCTTATCCTTAATGGTTTGGCTATGGATATTCTTGCAAGTAATGGGGTGGTATGACGATACCACTAATATTATCCTTGATTTATAAAATGGTAAATGAATTGGTTTGATTAGGTGGAAACAGTTTTAATTGGGCATTAATGACGGGGTGTGTAGCAAGGCTGTGGAGGGTTGCGGTCCCGGGAAGACCAAAACTGGAAACTCATTTTGCCAATATGAGGGGTCTTGATGACCATGTGCGTGTGTCTTATTTTATATTGGAGGATATACTAGTCATCCCATGGTATATTTTCTGGTCGTGCGACTACACATACTGAGACCCTTTCAGTAGGGGGTGCTGAACCCATATCGCTCGTGGGTAGTTAGGACGACTAAGCTACACAGCTCAGGTAAAGGTTTTAAAGGTATGGTAAACCCGATTCCCTTTCTCAGCATTTATATATATATGAATGATTATATTCATTATTGATGGTTTTACTTGGTTTATAACTGGTATTATTTTATCCTTACCTTGGGTTTCATGATACTGGTCATTCGCTAACCCCATATACTAGCGGCTGTATACCCACGCTATGCAGGAATCAACCGTTCAACTCTACCTACATAGTGATTGACTTGGGGATAATATTTGGACTGAAGTGGTGAGCTTTTATCTTTTCGAAAGGCATCATTTCATGTTATGGATATTGTTAGGCATTTTAACTTTATTTTGGATACTGGTTTTGGCCATGGTTGAGGGCATGTCCCAACCGAATAGTTTTACTTTTTTGGTTAGAGGATTTATGGTACTTCTCGGGGTTGGTATAGGTGGGATCAGTATTGGTGTCAGCCTTGGTATTAGAATAAGCTGGGAGGCTGGCATCATCAAACATAATTTCTCACTGTTCTATCGTATTACATTTTAGGATTGATTAGCATATTATGTTTTATTTTCCTCTTTGGTTTGGTTTAGTGTGGTTGGATGGTTGGTTTGGTATGGGTGGACTCGGCTGGGTCGATCACGGTCGTGACCCTATCCCAGAGTTTTCAGGAAAACATTTGCCCAATCTTGTTATATGCTCGAAATTCAACTCATCTATGGTTGTATGAGGTGGTTGGGTTGGGTAAAGAGGGCGGTCCCCGATCCTGGTTGGACTTGGGATGCCTATTACGTCTAGGCCGCTGTTTGGGTCGTGACAAGTTGGTATCAGAGCTTTAGGTTCATGGTCAACTGGGAGTCCATAAAGTTGTGTCGAGTAGAGTCTCTTATAGGGTGTGTAGCACACCACACTCATAAGAGAGAGGCTGCAAGATATTTAGAAATATTTCACTTTCTTGGTATTCTATCTTTAAGCTTGAGTTCTCAGTCCTGGAATCTTCTCTAATCCTTGTTTGTTCATCTTTCAGATCATGCCCCCTAGATCTAGAACACAAAGAAGTTTTTCCATCCCATCTGGGGATAATGCTGAAGGGGTACATCCTATGTCTGGAGTACATCTTCAATCTCAGAGTCCCATTCTTGATTATGTTGGAGTTCCTTCTATCCTTCTTACTGCTCTCCAGGTCCCTCATGACAACATGAATAATATAGAGGTTCATCAGTCTATTCATGTTATTGCTCAGATGGTCGCTGCTCAGGCTGAACAGGGTGTGATTGGTGCTTTGTCTGCTGAGGCCACAAGGGTTGGTCAATTTATGAAGATGAGTCCTCCTACTTTTATGAGAGTGAGGATGGAGGAAAACCCATAAGGCTTCTTGGATAAAATAGAGAAGAAATTTCTAGTGATGCAGGCTACTAATGCAAAGGGAGTTAACTTTGTGGCTTATCAACTAAAAGATGTTATTATCAGTGGTATGAAGAGTGGGAAAATGGATAAAGGTGATATGGAAGATGAAGGATTATGTGAGGCTTTTTCTAATGCCTTTATGGATTATTTCTTTCCTCAAGAGTTGAGGGAATCAAATATGGAAGAGTTGGTGAACCTCAGGAAAGAGAGGATGTCTGTAAGGGAATATACCTTAAAGTTCCATCCATTGTCTAGGTATGCTCCTAATTTGGTGGCTGAAATAAGGTCGAGAATGAGGAAGTTCGCTTTCGAGTTGAATAGATATTTGATTCTGGAGAGTAAGACTGCCTTGCTGATTAAAGATATGGACCTCTTAAGGTTGACTGTTCATATGCAGCAGGTCAAAGATGAAAAGAGAAAATAGGCAGAGTTTGGGGATAGGCAGGAAAAATGGAGTAGGTTTTCTGACCAGGGAGGTGTGTAGTCTCAGGGTGGTAGAGATGGTGGCAAGTGGCAAAAAAAGAAGTGAGAGAGTTTTGGGCCTTTCTCTACTGCCAGTGCTCCTTACCCACAACAGTCGGGAGATAGGTTTCATCAAAGTGGTGACAATTCTCGAGCACAGGTTTCCTAATCTCACGCGAGCGGAGGTCAGTCAATTTTTATTTGTGTCCTTCTTGTCAGTTCTGCGATCATCCTCATCGGGGTTATTACAAGGAAGAAAGGGATAAGTACTTTAAGTATGATCAAACAGGCCATCTGCTTAGGGATTATTCAGGTAGTAAAGTCGCTATGGGGGCGAATAAGATTCTTGTGGCTTCATTTTTTGCTCTTTCACCTGGTGGTGTTTCATATGCTTCTATTACTACTCCTAGTTCTAGTGTTGGTCGGAACAGGTTGTATACTTTAGCGTTTCGACAGGAATCCAAGACATCACCTGATATCATTACTGGCACGTTACAACTTTTCTCTCATGACATATATTATTTGCTTGATCCAGGGTCCACTCTATCTTATGTGACTCCATATGTGGCTATGTCTTTTGGTTTTGATCCAAAAAATTTTTTGGGTCCTTTTTCTATTTCTACCCTGGTAAGAGGCTCTGTCATTGCTGAACAGGTCTATAAGGAAGGTGTGGTATCTGTTGGTGATAGGTAAACCTTGGTAGATCTATTTGAGTTGGGAATGGTAGACTTTGATGCAATTTTGGGTATGGACTGGTTTCATTTTTATTATTCTTTAGATTATCAGACTCGTAAAGTCATCTTTAGGTTCTCGGGTGAGCCAAAAATTGAATGAGAGTGTTGTTCTTTAGTTCCCATGGGAAGATTTATTTCTTATCTTAGAGCTCGAAGGTTAATCTCCAAAGGGTGTCTTTATCACTTGGTCTAAGTTAAAGATTCTAACTTGAAAGGTCCTTCTTTATAGTCGGTTCTTATAGTTAACGAGTTTCCAGAGGTATTCCTGGATGATTTTCTTGGCATTCCACCAGATAGGGAAATAGAGTTTGGTATTGATTTATTTTTGGATACTCGTCCAATATCTATTCCATCATATAAGATGGCTCCGACTGAGTTGAGAAAACTCAAGGAGAAACTTAAGGATCTTCTGGACAAGGGTTTTATTCATTCTAGTATTTCTCTGTGGGGTGCACCGGTGTTGTTTGTGTGCAATAAGGATGGTTCCCTTCGGATGTGCATTGACTACAGGCAGTTGAACAATGTAACAGTCAAGAATAAGTATCCTCTTCTAATGATAGATAATTTGTTTGTTTAGTTGCAGGGTGCTAAGATGTTTTCTAAGATAGACCTTTGGTTTGAGTACCATCAGCTTAATATTAGGGAGGTGGATATCCCTAAGACAACTTTTCATACTTGGTATAGGCATTTTGAGTTCTTGGTGATGTCATTTGAGTTGACAAATGCTCTGACAAAATTTATGGATCTAATGAATAGGGTGTTCAGGCAGTATTTGGATCTCTTCATAATTGTGTTTATTAATGACATTCTGGATTATTCAAAGAGTGAGGTGGACCATGATAATCACCTCTGTGTGGTGTTGCAGACCTTAAATGAATAATGGTTGTTTGCTAAGTTCTCTAAGTGTGAGTTTTTGTTGAACGCGGTGACTTTCTTAGGTCATATAATTTCTAGTAAAGGGATCATGGTGGATCCATAGAAGGTTACTGTGGTGAAAAGGTGGCCTAGGCACACGACTAGATTCGTTATCCAAACCTTCTTAGGTTTGGCCGGGTATTATAGGTGGTTTGTGGAAAGATTTTCTTCGATAGCTACTCCTCTGGCCAGGTTGACTCAGAAGAAGGCTATGTTTTCTTGGTCGAATACTTGTGAAGGGAGTTTTGAGAAGTTGACTACAACCCCAATCCTGACTTTATCGAAGGGCAATGATGGGTTCATGGTTTATTATGATACATCTCGGGTGGGTCTTGGTTGTGTGTTGATGCAGAATGGAAGGTGATTGCCTATGCTTCCAGGCAGCTGAAGGTGCATGAGGAATTATCCTACTTATGATTTAAAGTTGTTGGCAGTTGTGTTTGCTTTAAAAATATGGTGGCATTATTTGTATGGTGTTCGTGGAGATCTTTTATGATCATAAGAGTCTTCAGTGTGTGTTCACTCAGAAAGAGCTTAATCTCTAGTAGAGAAGATGGCTTGAGCTTCTCAAGGATTATGATATGAGTCTTCACTACTACCTAGGTAAGGCTAATATGATTGTTGATGCTCATAGAAGGTTATCCATGGGGAGTTTAGCTTATGTAGAGGAGGAAAAACGAGAATTGGTAAAGGATATTCACTGCTTGGCCAATCTTGGAGTTTATTTTTTGGAGTTCAAGGATGGTGGTATGATGGTGCAAGAAGTGGTCGATCATCTCTTGGTGCAAAAATTAAGGAGAAGTAAGTGTTAGATCCTGTCTTGATAAAAATCAAGAGTGACTTTGGTGGGTAAAAGGTAGTGGTGTTTGAGATAAGTTATGATGGTACTTTACGGTACCAAGGGAGGTTGTGTGTTCTTGATGTGGACGGGTTGCAACAAAGGATTTTGGACGAGGCACATGAGCCTCGCTATATTGTTCATCCCGGCTTGACAATGATGTATTATGATCTCAACGAGATCTATTGGTGGAATGGTATGAAAAGAGATGTGGCAGATTTCGTGGCCAAGTGAATAGTATGTCAATAGGTTAATGTTGAGCACATGAGGCCTGGTGGATTGCATCAAGAAATTGAGTTGCCCAAATGGAAGTAGAAAGTAATTAATATGGATTTTGTTACCGGTCTTCCTCGATCTCGAAACCAATTTGATTTGATTTGGGTCATCATAGATAGGATGACAAAGTCTGCTCACTTTTTTATCGGTAAGGACTACTTTTTCGGTAGAGGATTATGCTAAGATATATCTTCAAGAGATCGTTAAACTGGATGGGGTACCTATCTCGATTATTTCTGATCGTGGTACACAATTTACATCTCATTTTTGGCGGTGTTTCCTGAAAGGGTTGGGGACTAAGGTTAGTCTGAGTACTGCTTTTCATCTGCAGTCGGATGGTCAAGTAGAGAGAACTATTCAGACATTAGAAGATATACTTCGGGCTTGTGATTGACTATGGTGGTAATTGGATTAAGCATCCTCCTTTGGTAGAGTTTGCTTACAACAATAGCTATCATTTTAGTATCAGTATGGCTCCTTTTGAGGCATTGTATGGTAGGAGGTGTAGATCTCCTATTGGGTGGTTCGAGTTTGTTGAGACGGATATGTTTGGTCTTGATTTGGTGTATCAAACTATGGAGAAGGTAAAGGTAATTTGGGATAGGCTTAAAGCTGCCCAGAGTTACCAAAAGTCTTATACAGATGTTAGACATAGAGACTTGGAGTTTAAGGTTGGGAACAGGGTATTCCTAAAGGTGTCTCCAATGAAGGGAATAGTGCTTGGCAAAAAGGGAAAGCTCAGTCCCTGATTTATTGGTCCTTATGTGATTTTATGGAGAGTTGGAAATATTACTTACGAGTTGTAGTTGCCATCTAACTTAAGTTTAGTTCATCCGGTCTTTCATGTTTCTATGTTGAGGAAGTGCATTGGTGATCATTCTTTGATTATTCCTTTGGAAGGGTTGGATATCTCAAATTCTCTATCTTATGAAGAATTCCTAGTTGAGATATTGGATAAGCAAGTTCATCGATTGTGGACCAAGGATGTGGCTTCAGTTATAGTTCTTTGGCGGAACCATAAGGTAGAAGAAGCTACGTGGGAAGCAGAAGAGGACATGAACTCCAAGTAACCACATATGTGTTTTGCTTCTGCGATTCATGCGGAAGGTGTTTGTTCTTGAACATATTTTTATTTTCTAAATTTGTTAAAGGAAAGATTAATAGCTTTTCCTCTTTGTTTTCAAACTTTTATGAAGATTAGGAATATGTTTGATAATTTAAATGACTCTGTGTGTGGTTACCCCTACCTTGTTCATCATTTAGGGATGAATGTTCCTAGTGGGGGTGAATGTTACATCCTGGGTTTGGTCTAAGAAAATTTCCTGGAATTCCCGCTCTCCAGACCCAACGCAACTCAAGGGTACGAGCCGTATGCTGGGGTATGAGTGGTATGGTTCTATTGTGTGCTAACCAGTGGTATTTGGTGGATGGTTTTAGTCACTGGAATGGTTATAGCTTAGGGATATGAGTCGTAGGGCTTCGTACGAGTTGTATCAAGGATTGGTATGGTTGACAGTGTTGGATACTCCCGGTACTTCATTCTGCCAGGGATACAGGTAATGGGTAAAGGTCGTATACTATGGTTACGACTCGGTTGGATGAGTCGTATACTGGACAGTGTTTGATCCATGGGTTGAGACTTGGATACGAGTGGTCAAAACCAGTCGTATGGAAGGATACGACTCGTAAGGGTCAGTCGTATCCCTGGGATGGGATTTTTGTGCAACTTAAGTGGGGGTATTCTGGGCATTTCCCTACTTATACTAATTAGGATCCCCGAAATTTAATACACTTAGGAGGTTATTTGCCCTATTATTCTATTAATTAATACTTAGAAACTATTCCTAAACATCCAATAGTTCTCTCAAGAGCTTTTGGGGCGAGGAAGCTTGGGTTTCAACTAAGGAATTACTTTGGAACTTGTTTGATGGTTTTCTTCCGTCATCTTTCTTGGTTTAAGGCATGATTCTTTTCCCTCATTGTAATTAACTAAATGCATGGTTTATATGATTGATTTCATGTTTTTTCTATTTCATGATTATGGTTTTCAACTATTATTTGGAGGTTATGATATTAAATGCTTGGTTATGGTTTCCCATGGTTTTAATTATGATTTTGTATGTATTAACGGTGGTTTTGGACAATTAGATTGCATGGTAATGGTTTAATGGTCTTTGGAATTGGTTTTGGTTATATTATACCCCCAAGGTGTTTGATAAAATGCTTATAAAGGTATGTTTATTGTATTAACTTCTTTTAATGGAACTATTGCTTGTTTTCATCTTATATAATAAAGCTTTAAATGATTTAAACGGTTTTGAAAAGGCTAAAGGGTAAATGGTTATGCTTGTGGGGAACATGAAAGTCTCCCAAGTGGTTTAATATAGTAAATGGAAGGGCACTTGAAGGTCCACTTATCCTTAATGGTTTGGCTATGGATATTGCTTGGAAGTAATGGGGCGGTACGATGATACCTCTGATATTAGCCTTGATTTATAAGATGGTAAATAGAATGATTTGATTACTTTGAAATAGTTCTAATTGGGCATTAATGGCAGGGTGTGTAGTAAGACCGTAGAAGGTGGCAGTCCTGGGGGGCCCAAAACTAGAAACTCAGATTTGTCGATATGAGGGGTCTTGATGAACATGTGCATGTGTCAAGTTTTATATTGGGGGATGTACTAGTCATCCCATGGGAAATTGCCTAGTCGTGCGGTTACATGCACTAGGACCCTTTTATCAGGGGAAGCTGAACCCATATCGCCCGTGGGTGGTGATCAGTGGTGATTTTACCACTCATTCACAGTAGATATTCATGCACATTACCTTGTTTTAAATGAATAAATGAGACATAAATATGATGAAATGCACTAATATCCACTCTTTGTAGGCATAGAGTTGAGGGGATAGAAAGATGTGGATTGGAGCTTAAAATGATCAAAAAGGGAGCAACAAAGTGCAGTTTAAGACCTGGAGGAGATAAGCCTCAATTATCACGATCATGGTCTGCTGATCGCGACAGTCAAACATGGTAAATCAACCATGATCATGTAAGTCTATCGCGTTCGTGGCCAAGCTAATGCGATCGTGGCTTAGTGGAAGAGTTCAGCCCAAGGGCAAATACGAAAATGCACGTGGCTGATCCCAATTTTGAAAAAAAGACTCAAATCCTAGAATTTTTTTTATATTCCATCTTCTCTTTTTTTGGTCTAGGTCTTGAGTTCATAGCCTCCATACTTAGAGAAGAAAATATTGTATAAATTTTGGGTGAAGAATACATTGGAGACCTTCTAGAAGGGGGAATATCTCGCTTTCATTGTTGATTTGTGGGAGTGCAATGTTTGAAGTAACATTCACTTAAGCTTCAGTAAATCATTTCAATGGATATTATGGGTATATCTTTGCTTATTTATCTTATGTGTAGCTAGATATCCCTCTTGGGGTTATGTGTGAATAGGGGTTAAAGTGTGTGTGGGTTGTTATTATTGGTCTCTATTTGGTAGTTCATTCTTATGGATTTTATCATTGCTATACTAACTTGGTTGGGATTTGTGGGTGAAATCCCCAAATACTCACATTGGTTTAATGAGTGAAAACTCGAAACTATACAATGCTCAAGGCAATCCTCAAAAGAAGGGTTTTGGGTAAACTTAAGGAATCCACGTCATCCTTGAAAGAGGGATGTGGAGACCAAAGCAACGATAGACAATTATGTGTTTAGTTTGCTAAATTTTGAGACTAAAACAACGATAGACAATTATGTGTGTAGTTTGCTAATTTTTCACCATCTTAGATATAAGGGTGATTGTGAAGTTAACTATACCATGGGTGTCATCCTAGGAAAAAGGATGCCTAAATTGAGGTTTGGTTACCAATTATTGAGTGAAAGTTTGATGTTTTGTTGAAAGACTAGCATCAAAATCTATAAACGAACCTACCCATATTTGATTTACTAATTTGATACTGATTATTAACACCTACATGTCATTCCTTTACTATTGCATAATCCCAAGATCCGTCCCTAATTGTTAAAACTCTAATTATTCATAGCCCCGAATTTATACTAGGAAAACCCAAAAAGAAACATTAGTGTTGATACTTGTCCCCCATTTTTATCTTTTTATACTATCGGTTTGAATTTAAATTGTATCTATTATTTCGAATCAACTTGATTGCCACTCACATTGTTCCTCATGGATTCGACCCCGACTCCTAAGTTGGGTAAATATATGGACGACGACTGCCTTGCACTTAAATTGAAGAGTAAGTTGAGCATTATAAAAAATGGTGCCGTTATCGGGGGATCAATTTGGCATGTTAAGTTAGTTTGGAATTTTAGATTACGTGCTTGAATTCAAGCTTGTAAAGATTTGCTTGTGATTTTCTTTTGTAGGTAGATTTTTATTTTAATTTACTTTTCTCTATGGCATCTTACGACAAATATGATGTTGGTAGTTGGTAGTCCAATCTTGATGACCCATGTCCATAATGTAACGTACCATACTTCAGGAGATATTATGACTATGCACCCCGAAGAGAGATGGACCCACCATCCCAATCCTATAGGGAGTATAGGTGCTCCCTATATAGTGGTCGAGAAGGACATTGGAGTGATTGTCCAAATGCCCCTCCCCCTATTATGCTAATCGAGTTGCTAGTTCTTCTTATAAACTTAATAGGTCTTATGATGAAAAGAAGGAGGAGCAATATACCGAGTCCAATAGCTTTGACCCAAGGCTACTAGCTATTTTGGATCAGGTGGATGCAAAGGGGGAGAATGCACAAGACTTGTGTAAAACCTTCAGGGTGTTTAAAAAAGGAAAATGTCAAGGCAAAGGAAATATGTAAGGAAACAAATATAGCAAAATTCACTTCCATGCCCATTTCTCAAGAGGAGGTTTATCATGAAGAGAAACCAAGCCATGATGATGAGCTTGGTAGTAAAGACACCTCAGTAACTTACTATTCTACAGAACCAAATGAGGAAGAAGAAGCTGAAATAAAAAGAATGGTGCTAGAGTCACAAGAAAAATCAAGGTAAATCTCTTATGATGACTCTAGCTCATTCTGGGATGAAGATGCTTTGGAGGAAGCAATTCCAAAATTAGGGGTTGGACCTCATTCAAACCACTTCTTAACATTGTGCTTAGAAGATGTGATGAGAATCCATCTACCTAGGCAAATGGCGGATTGTGAGGAGGAGGAGCATAATCCCTATATGTTGGGATTTGATGTTCCAAAGGAGCATATGGAACCCCATACATCAATGGCCAAGGAACTCAACTTCCGATGTACAGGGAGTGGACTATTGATGTGCTCACTTTTACCCAAGGAGCCCATCCGTAAATTTGATATAAAATTGGGTAAAAGGTTCAAGTCTTCAAAATGACAAGATCAAAGCTTGCTCGCCATTTTCTTACATATTCCAAGTTTTATCTTGGAAAATTTAAATTTCTATACCTCTGCCTCTCATTGCCAATCGAACAGAAGCTGGGATAAAGATTTAAATTTTCTAAGTGAAAATATAAAAGAGGGAGGGGGAGGGGGGGTGGAGGCATCATGCCACAATGATAAACTAAGAGCTCGATGGGAGGCAACCCATCATGCCACAAAAAGTGGCACATATCTCTTTTCTATTCATGCATGATAGTGTAGATTTTTATTTTTATGCATGCATAATCCATGAAATATTGGTGCTAAGGGAAATTTTAATTGAATCTGAAAAAGGAACGTGTGAAATTGGTAATTTAGACTGAACAAGAAAGTGCAGAAAACCCAATTGTTAGGTATCAGTTACCATGACCGCAGTCCATGCCACTGCGATTGCGGGGGCCGCGTGATCATGATCGCAGTCAAATCAGTTTAAATGACAATCCGAATGTCAATTTCCCACACATTTCTTTCATAATTCTCTCAAATTCTCTCAAATTTGTGGCTTTGCATTGCATATCCAAGTGTCATTTCATTCCAACTGCATCATCCAAACTTGGTATGGTGTCCTAACTCCCTGATTTTTAACTGAATTACATGCTTAGAACTTGTAGTTTACTGAAAGGCCTGAACTAATGCTTTAATTACAAAATGCATGATTATTGATGATCATTGCTATGGTTAGCTGTTGTAGTTGGTGTACACACTAATGGGGGAGTATTGAGTACCCAGATTTAGGCCTAAAATGGTTGAGATGATTGTGTACACCATGTGTTCGATTTAATTCCCCAATGAGTTCAATTTGAATTCTTCCAAGTTTAGGGCCATAATTACACATTCTAGGCTTAAATTCCTTGCTTACAATGTTGATATGCCTGGTTTAAACAAAGAATTGGGGTTAAAATTTTTTTGAGCATTGTGCAAAATCTTTTGACTAAGGTCTTCGGTACTGCGATCGCGGTCAATGCTTCACGATTGCCATACCTGAGGGCGGTGTCTGTAGGAACCAAACTTTTTGCACATCAATTTTTGCCCCCAAAACCCTCTGTAACGCTTCCACATGAGCTTATATGTTTGATATAGCATGTTCTTGGTATGATAATGCTAATAATGGTCCGAGTTGCATTGCATACAAGTTCTAAACCTCAAAGATGGGAGATTTTGACAACACCCAATTCATGGCCACCGAATGCCAAGACCTCTACTTCGATGATCTTCCAAGGACAAAATTACTCTTGAAAAGGGGTATTTTCCTTGATAAAGTGGAGGATAAGCTCCTCAGATTCCATGCTCGACTCAATGCTACTAGGTGGATGTGTTTTGCTCCAAACCCCTGCTATGCAAATGATCATTGGGTATGTGAGTTCTACGCGAACTTTAGCATAGTTTCTCTCACAAACCTAGTGATGAAAATTCAAGGAAAGCAAGTGAACTTCAGAGCGAAGCAGATTAATAAGGTATATGGCCTGCTGAATTCTGACATGGGGTAATTCCAAGAAAATAGATGCGAGCCAGGAACCTGGATAGAAAACATATTATGTCTGGGCAAAGAAGTACGATGGGCTATCACCATGATAGATATTTTTATGAGTCACTTCACAGTTGAAGCCAGACTATGGCTGAATATTATCTATAGCAGAGTATCATCGTGTACTCATGTGACTATAATTACAAACATGAGAGCTCAAATGGTGTCTTGTCTCCTATCTAGCATCCCTCTAAATATGGGCGAGATTGTGATCTCAGAGTAGAGGTACTTCAAGAATCAAGGAGGTACACTACTTTTTTTCCATCCCTTATCATTGAGCTTTGCAGGAGGGTAGAGGTGGAGGAGTATATTGAAGATACCTGGGTACACCCAGGCCCCTGCATCTTCTCACTCAAATTTTAGGGTGAGGGTACCCTAGGTCAGAGCAAGAAAAGGAAGATGGAGTCAGACAAGTCTACCTAGGAGGACACAGATTCTTGCAGGCCGTTATTAGCCACTGCATTCGATGACATTTCTGGTAAGATGCAGGTGGTGAGGGAGCTATTCTCTAGACTGCGTCAGGGACTGGGAGAGTTCTCCACTGCCCATCATTTATATGTTGCCCAGTCAGATTATAAGAAGTACATGGCGGAGCCACAGAAGTAGGGTGCTATAATAGCCAGTCTGGAAAGAGCCTATTCAACTTTGGATGCCTCTTATGGGAAACTTAAGGAGTCACATGAGAATATAGTGAAGAGAGAAAAGAAAAGAGATATATTCTTCAAGAAGTTATGGAAAGGGGTGAAGGGTATCTTCAAGGTACTCAAACCCAACCATCGAATACTATTACTAAAGTTGGATAGTGAGTATGAGGCTCCGGCTTAGTGGTCTGCTGATGATCTGAGAACCTGTATCATAAATGTCATGAATGTAAGGGAAGTTTGAGTACCTATGGCATTGTACATTGTAAATTTGGGATCACATTTTACACCATTGGTGAAGTTTGAGTAGCCATATGGGTGGTTTTCCTGTTTTGATCCAAAATGTGAGGCTAAGGCTTTGGTTGTTGCCATAGTTTAGCAAATTATGTGTGATGTTAATATAAAATGAACAACCCCTTCCATCTAAAATTTTTGAAAGATCAAGGGCATGGACGTGAGCAATGTTTTAACAAAACTTTCTTATTTTGTTGGCTCCGTAGGTTTTTGACTTGCAAATAGAAATAGATAATCCAAAATTATCTCTAGCGGGAAAGACATTTGAGCTCCCTTGGAAAAATTTTCATTCCATGTGTGGAGAGCTATTTGTATTCATCTTTTTTATAGTTGTGTTATCTAGATCTTTCCCCATAAGTCTTTCTAAACTAATTCTGATTGTACTTGGTTGGAGAAATGATATTAGGCCTTCTTTGTGATTTTGGAAACCATTTTATCCTAAAAACCCTACCCAAGAATGCATGTATTCCCTAGTTACCAATTTTGAGCCTTTGGACCTTTCTTTGGCAAACATATTACAAGCCGTGAACCATTTTTTATCCCTCTTTTGAAACATACCCTCCTTGAACTTAAAAATGCAACTTGAGACTCAAAGCCTAAGTTGGGGGGTGGTAAATATTGATGGAAGTAAGTCTGGGACCACAAAGTTGTAAGTGAAATGCCTAATGTGATTTAGCATTGTAATCAATTAAATAGTAAATAAAGAGGATCCAATAAAGGAATGAATTGCACGGAAGTGGTAAGAAAAAAAATGAAAGAAATGGGTGAACAAAGGAAGCAAAAAGTAGGCATGATAAAAGAGAGAAAATAAAGAAAAATGGCCCACAGTCAAAAAGGCAGATTGAATTGGGTGACATGAATCTCCAATGAAAGGTGTAGCCATATTTTTCCCAAATGATATCCTACCCTAACCGAACCTACGTTACAAGCTTAGAAAGCCCTTTGAAATCTCCAACCATTTACTTTATTTGCAGTGGTGATTTAAAAATAGGAGGAAGCCTATGGTACGACACTTGTTGCATAGAGATTTATTTTGTGAGGGAGAGAGTTTTTTCGCTTAAAATTCCTTGTTGCATATTTGGTAGCTTGGTGTGTGGAATTCTTTTTCTTGTGAGGTTGACATATGAAACAAGTTGAGGTGGGTGATTTTTCACCTTCTGAACAATGAGGCAAATGGAGTATAGCTTAGTTATGGTCAAGAGGGAGTCACTTCTAGAGTATTGGTTTTTGTTTCTTGGTTGCTCTTTTAAGTCCTATACAACCTTAGATAAGACTTTTTATAATGAGGGGTGTAGTGAAACTAGCCTAGCACTTGTGCAATGAGCTACTTGTAGTGTTGACTAAAGTTGAGGTCATTTTGATCTTTAAGGCATAAAGTTTGGGCATAGATAATTATGTCTCATAGTAAGAGGTAGTGTTACTTGAGGACAAGCAATAACTTTAAGTTGGGGGTGTTGATGAGTGGTGATTTTACCACTCATTCGCACTCAACATTCGTGCACATTACATTGTTTTGAATGAACAAATGTTACATAATTACGATTAAATACACTAATATCCACTCTTTGTAGCCATAGAGTTGAGGGGATAGAAAGACGTGGATTGGAGCTTAAATTGATCAAAAAGGGAGCAATAAAGTGTTGTTGAAGACCTGGAGGAGAAGGGCCTCAGTTATCGCGGTCCCGCTGACCGTGATCGCAGCAGTCAAGAAGGGTGAATCAACAGCGATCGCGTAAGTCCATTGCTGTCGTGGCCAAGCTGGTGCGATCGCATCTTAGCGGAAGAGTTCAGCCCAAGGGCAAATCTGAAAGTGCACGTGGCTTATCCCAATTTTGACAAAAGGAATCAAACCCTAGCATTTTTTTTATATTCCATCTTCTCTTAGTTTTATAAATCTAGCTCTTGAGTTCATAGCCTCCATACTTAGAGAAGAAAATGTTGTATAAATTTTGGGTGAAGAATACATTGGACACCTTCTAGGAGGAGGAATAACTCGCTTCCATTGTTGATTTGTGGGAGTGCAAAGTTTGAGGTAACATTCACTTAAGCTTTAGTAAATCATTTCAATGGATATTATGGGTATATATTTGCTTATTTATATTATGCGTTGCTAGATATCCCTCTTGGGGTTATGTGTGAATAGGGGTTAAAGTGTGTGTGGGTTGTTATAGTTGGTCTCGATTTGGTAATTCATACTTATGAGTTTTATCATTGCTATGCTAACTTGGTTGGGATTTGTGGGTGAAAGCCCCAAATACTCATATGGTTTTGATGAATGAAAGCTTCAAACTCTCGAAAACTCAAGTCCATTTTCGAAAGAAGGGTTTTAGGTGAACTTAATTAATCCACATCATCCTCGAAAGAGGTATGTAGAGACCAAAGCAATGATAGACAATTATGTGTGTAGTTTGCAAAATTTTCACTATCTTAGACATAAAGGTGATTGTGAAGTTAACTAAACCATGGGTATCATCCTAAGAATAAGGATACCGAAATTGAGGTTTCGTTACCAATTATTGAACACATCCGTTAGGTTTTTGAAAGAATCAATGGGTGAAAGTTTGGTGTTTTGTTGAAAGACTAGCATCAAAATCTATAACCGAACCTACCCATATTTGATTTACTAAATTGATGTTGATTATTAACACCCACATGTCATTCCCCTAGAAATTAATAATCCCAAGATCCGTACCTCATTATTAAAACTATAATTATTCATAGCCTCAAATTTATACTAGAAAAACCCAAAAAGAAACATTAGTGTTGATACTCGTCTCCCCCATTTTAATCTTTCTATACTGTTGGTTTGAATTTAACTTGTATCTATTATTTCGAATCAATTTGATTGCCACTCTCATTTTTCCTCGTGGATTCGACCCCGACTCTTAAGTTGGGTAAATATATTGATTACTACCGCGTTACACTTAAATTGAAGTGTAATTTAAGTATTATCAGGTGGTTAGGATAGCCAAGCTACGCAACCCAGGTAAAGGTTTAAAGGCATGCTAAACCCGGTTCCCTTTTTGGGCACTTATATATATATGTATGGTTGTATGCATTATAGATGATTTTACTTGGTTTTATAAATGGAATTATTTTATCCTTACTATAAGTTTCATACTAGCGGTCATTTGCTAACCCATCTACTGGCAGCTGTTTACCCACGCTATGCAGGAACCTATTATTTGACTCCTCCTACGTAGTGATCGACTCGGGGATAGAATTTGGACTAATATGGTGAGCTTCTATTCTTTTGGAAGGAATCATTTCATGTTATGTATATTGGTAGGAATTTTGACTTTATTTTGGATATTGGTTTTGGCCATGGTTGGGGCATGTCCCAACCGAATACTTTTGCTCTTTTGGTTAGAGGCTTTATGGTACTTCTATGTGTTGGTATGAGAGGGATCAGTATTGTTGTAGGCCTTAGCATTAGAATAAACTGGGAAGCTGGTAACATCGAACATAATTTCTCATTGTACCATCATATTAAATTTTAGGATTAATTAACACATTATGTTTTGTTATCCTCTTTGGTTTGGTTTTGTATGGTTGGATGGTTTGTTTGGTGCGGGTGGACTTGGTTGGGTTGGTCACAGTTGTTACCCTATCCCAGAGTTTTTAGGAGAGCATTTGCACACTCTTGTTATATGTTCGAAATTCATCTCATCTAAGGCTACATGAGGTGGTTGGGTTAGGTAAAGGGGGCAGTCACCGGTCTTGGTTGGACTTGGGAAGCCCATTACATTTAGGCCCTGATTTGGGTTGTGAGACGTTATACTTTGGAGTCAAATTTACCCTCAATTTCATACTTTGGGGCCGTATTGTTAAGAAAATTTTCACTTGCACCCTTCCATTAACAGAAAAGTCCAAATCAATATTAAATTGCCTAAAGTTTTAAAATAAAGCACACCCTAATCTAATTCGCCCGATCCAACCCATAAAAGGTACACCAAAAAATATACCCTTCACTCAGTTCTGTTGGTTGAATTTTTCCAATGAATAAAAATACTTTTCTTTCAACATGCAACACTGGTAGGTTGTTTACAAATGAATAAAACATAAAATGAAATGGGATAACAGAGAAGTATGGAACTAGAGAAAATGTCCATTACAAACTTTGCTCTTGTTCAATCATGTTCAAATTTCAAAATTTGATATGCAATTCTTTGTGCATCTAGATTCTAGAACCAGTGAATAAATTTTCTAAGCAAATGACATGATGAAAAATTTGTATAGGTCTAAATTAAATATAAAGATATAAAAATGAAGAGATGTCACGATTGACATATAGGGAGACCTCTTAACTCAATCATCCAGAAAAATATCCAATAGGCCTAATCTATTACATTTGACCATCAAGAGTCATTTTTCATGAGCTCTGCACCGATGCAGATCTACGAACAGAGAGAGGGGTGTATTTCTTTGTGTTTGCACTGATGCAAATTGATTTTTCATGAGCTATGCAGTAATAAATATACAGTGACCTAATCTCATTGAAAAAAAATTGACCAACAGAACTGAAAGGGGTATATTTATTTGTGTCTTTTTTGTGGCTCGAGTCGGATTAGATTAAGGTGTATTTTGTTTTTAAAAAATGGGTCATTTAACATTGATTTGAGATTTTCTACTAAAAAAGGGTACATATGAAAAGTTTTTTACCAACGAGGGTAAATTTGACCACAAAGTATGACATCCAGGGTAAATTTACCCCAAAGTATGATAAAGGTGTATTTAGACATTTTTTCAAAGTAGAGGGATAAATTTGGTCCCAAAGTACGACAACAATGAAAAATTTGACTCCAAAATATGCTGCAGAGTATATGTAGCAATTTTTCAAAGTAGAGGGGTAAATTTGACCCTTCTCCTTTAATTATGTAATAATTATACAAAAACTATAGGCAGAATACATCGCCAGACCCCTTAAATTGTCACCATCTTTCACTTTGACACCTCAAATGAACATTGTTAACTTTAGGCACCTCAACTAGTGTACGGGTATGACATTTTTACATTTTTTGCATAATCCGCAAAAATATATACTATGCATGTATTACACGCGCTATGACGTATAAAGTGACTAAGATGACGTGTAAAGTTGTCATGACCCAAAAGTCAAGGGACATAATAGCACTTGTCGCGGCAACCTTGACAAGTAAGCCTATCACCCAAACTGATACACAAGGGAAAAGACAATAATAACCCCCAAGCAAGGCTTCTATAATGAAGATGAAGCACATACATATAGTAAAAAAGGAAAGGAACATAGCCAATAATGTCATAACTCCCAAAACCTAGTGTCATATGTAAGAGATACTAATATAATTCATGAATCAAATACTCAAATGCAGGCGCTGAGGAAGGAATAACACCCGGAGTCTGTAAAGTACCAAAAGTAGAAGTAGGTACTGCAGAAGGATCCATACTCGAGGCTGGAGAACACTATAAGCAGACTTTGACACAGACGGAGGTGCAATACTCAGAGTTGGGGGAACACCAGACACACTCGAAAGAGATCCGTCCAAATGGGACATCAAGAAAATTAACAACCTCTCCAAGACCGGGGTAGAAGAACTCGATAGGACCGAAGTAGGACCCATACCTCCAATATTCTCAAACCGAGGCTAAGGGCAGAGTCCCTTAGCACTACACCTAGATGGGGAAAATCCACGTGCCCGTCCACTACCTCTAGTCCATCCGCAACTCGCAACTCACTCATTTGATTAGGCTCTCTTCTCAGATGAAGGTTCCGCATCTCTAACCTCACGAGATCTACTCAACACCATCTGTATATAAAAGAGTAAAACATGACTTAGAACACAATGTATGAAATAAATCCACATGATATAGAACAAAATGAGGGAACTTTCCAAGATACATCCTATAGACTTTGGTAGATAGATACAGACGTCTACGTACCGATCCGTGAGACTCTATTAGACATCCCATTCTTACACCAGTGAGACCAATGAACCTGTATGCTCTGATACCAATTTTTCATGACCCAAAATCAAGGGCCATGATCGCTCTTGTCGCGGACGACCTTGATAAGTAAATCTATCACCGAAATTGATACATAAGGGGAAAAACAACAATAACACCAAGGCAAGGCTTCTAAAATGAATCCAAACCACATACATATGATAAAAATGGAAAGAAACATAACCAATAAGGCCATAACTCCCCAAACCTGGTGTTACAATGTAAGAACTACTAATATAATCCATGAATCAAATACAAAAGAAATCCAACATAAACCATTCTATCTTCGAATACTAGTAAAGGCACAGTCTAATTTAGAAAGATATAAGTGAAGTCAAGATGCATGAAATCTAACCGCTACCTTGAATAACTTTGAAGGATCCAGAATCAACTACTGTGAGGCACACTCGAACCAGGATCTGCATCGAAAGTGCATAGTAGGGGTAAGTACGATCCATTTGTACTATGTAGGTATCATAGGCCAATCAAGCAAAGTAGAAAATAAAGCATACAAAAGTGCACCCTAAGGGTATGTCACCTACAATCAAAAAATATCCTACAACGGTAGCCCATACCTCTTGCACTAACTGTTCTATAATACTCAATGTATTGCAGCATATACAAAAAAGGGAATGTCAACATAGAAATACGAGAACATCAAGTACAAGTAAAGAAAAATAGAACAAATGGATAGGTAACAAATCAATACAGAATACAATCACTACAAAATCATAATGCGGTAAATACCATGACAATAATGATGTATTGCACAAGGTTGCCGCATAACCTTTGTATATACGTACGGAGTTAAAGCTACCAGATGCAGGAACTATGGGGGCTTCGTTAACCTGTATACAATCCATATTCAATCCATATCCATATATCCTCCCCAACACGTCCCCCGAGGAGGTTTTTTTAAAAAATGTCACATTTTCTATCAAAAAAGCAAGTGTTTCTAGTATTTTCATAGTGGTACCAATGTTTTGTAAATGAGTATGATATGAGGATGAAATACTCCCAACCAAGTGTTTCCACATCCAACTAATATACCAACTAAGTGATCCAAATATCCACTTAATTTTTCAACCATCCATGAAATCCTTCAATATTCACATGCCAACAAAGTATGAATACATCATAATATACCATTAATACCATGTGAGGCATTCTAATTAGGAAAATATAATCAATTTCATATATAAAAGACAAATAATATCATAAGTGCCCACACGGTCACACATAGAAAATAATTTTCCAAAACCACCAAATACATCAGGATATATGTCCCCACATGGGCACAACATAATAAACTTAGCCATTTTCATGATTAGTTCCCACACCCTATCATGATTTTATATCAGCATTAACTACCTAGCCCAATCTGAAAGAAGTTAAGCCATAACCTACCTCAAATATTGAAAACCAATCTGCAAGCCTTTGATCTAAAGCCTTACTCCCCACAAATGAATCTAGAATCAACAAACATATGGAAATACAAAATCTATGCCTCAAAATAAAGCCAACAATATCCATATTGCCTATTTTCAAGCCAGGGTCAAAACGGACCCCAAAATGAATAACTGATAAAGAAGGACAAAATCATATTTTATTTTAAAAACATATTTCCCATATTGTTAGGAGTTTACAGCTGAGAACTCAAGTGAAAATGAGTTAAAAAAAGGTTCAAATTGAAGAAAAAATTAATTTCAAGCTTTACTGAGTAAAATCCCCAAAATTTATTTTAAAAATTAAGAATTGAAGTTGTTTTAAAGATGAAATTGATAGAAAAGTAACAATAATAAGATTAGAAATGTTCCCAAGCAAAAATGAGTTGAAATTGGGGTTTAAATCGAAGAGATATAATTGTAGGCCTTCCAGGCCAAAATCCCCAATTTCCACTTCAATCCATGTTAAAATAAGAAATAGATGATAAAATTGGAGTAAGGTAGTTAGACTAGGTATTTAGAAGATTAGGTAAGCTTAGCAATGGAAGAAATTCCTCAAAAGTGTAAAACCCTAATCTCCAAGTCTCAAAAATGGGGATAAGAAAGGCAAACCATAGGTATATATAGGGTCCAAATCTCCGCGGACCCTTGGGGATTTATCTAGAATCCCTTGAACACAAATTAATATGCTATCCTATCAAATTCGATGCTCCGAATTCAATGGCGATATCATATTTTGAAATAAAAAACTATTTTTACAAAGTTGACCCTCAAAATCACAACTTTCTGAACCGACGGTTGAAATGAGATTTAAAAGCTATAAAACCACACCAACCATGTTACCACCTTAAAATTGACATTCTGAATCTGATGGCGTAATCTGTTTTGCCATTTGATGCATAGATCAAAAAAGTTGACTGAAGTCAACTATAAGGCTTCTCAATCCACTAATACCACAATAAATATCATATAAATTATACCAAAATACAGCAAAAACCATGCCAATCATTCCCATACCTTAAAAATACCACAACGTAATTACCAAGAGGGATAAAATAGTCAGTTTATATAGAAACACATATTTCACATAATTTATCAAAAATTCAGGTCATTTCATCATCTACCACTAAAAATCTAATTCGTCATTGAACTAAAGACAAGAGAAATACCTAAAATCATGAAAAAATAGGGATAAGAACTATGCATATCAAACTCAACCTCCTAAGTAGCCTCATCTAAAGGTTTATGTCTCCACTGAATCATAACCAATGGAATAACTCTAGAACATAACTGTCTAACATCCTTAGCAAAGATGAAGATCGAATTCTCAAAAAAGACAACCTCTTATCTAACTGAACCAACTCCTAATGAAAGGCATAAGACTCATTCAAACTATAACGGTGATGTATGGAAACATCAAAAATTAGATGAACAACTGCTACATCTAGGGCCAAATCTAACTCGTAAGCCACATCACCAACAGTCCAAAGTATCTCAAATAGGCTAATATACCTGGGGATAAAATTTCCCTTTCCCCCAAACCTCATTACACCCTTTACGAGTAAAATTTAAAGGAAAACATGGTCACCCACACCAAATCTTAAGGCACAAATTCTGTAATCCGAACAACTCTTCTACTACCTTAGGCCACTCAAAGTCTATCTTGAATGATCTATACCCTATCAAAATATTCATGAATCAAATCCCCACCTCAAGGTATAATCTCAAAAACCTCAAACCAACCAACTAAAGAGTGAGAATGTCTACCATTCAAATCCTAAAAAGTGCTATATTAATATTGGAATGGTATTTATTATTATAAGTAAACTCTGCCAAGGCTAGATGTTGCTCCCACTGACCACCAAAGTCCATTATATAAGTGTGGAGCATATTCTCCAAACCCTGAATAGTCTACTTTAACTGGCTGTACTAAGATCAATCTCGGTACCCAACTCCTTTTGAAAAGTCTTCTAAAAGTGAGATGTAAATATTAAACCTTGATCTAAGATGATAGACACTAGAATATCATAAAGACGTACAATCTTACAAATATAGAGATAGGCCAATCTCTCAGTTCAGTGAACTGAACCATAATAAAATGATTAGACTTAGTTAACTGACCCACAATGACCCAAAGAAAAACTATGAGAAGTACAAAGAAACCCAGTCATGAAGTCTATAGTAATCTATTCCCACTTCCACTCAGGAATTAGTAACCTTTGAAGCAAACTACCTAGTCTCATATGCTTGGCCTTCACCTGCTGGTAACATAGACAATAAACTATCAAATCTACTACTTCCTTCCTCATACCATACCACTAGTAATATTTTTTAAAGTTATGATACATATTAGTCACTCTCAAATGGATAACATACCTAGAACAATGGGCCTCCTCTAAAATTAGTCTAATCTAATGACCTAATCTCAGTACACAAACTCAGCCTCCAATCCTCAAGAAACTATGTAAATTAAGTGAGGCTTTCTTAATCTCACTACTCAACACCTTTGAAACGACCTGGGTTTTGGTCCTTGGAAATTTCCTGAGTTTTGAGCCTTTTGTTGATCATACGACTCACCATACTAGTCGTATAATATGGGTATGAGTCTAAGAGCCCTAGTCGTATATTGGCCAGTGTGATATTGGCCAAGTTTTGTCTAAGGTATGAGAAGACTCCATATGAGTTATATGTTGGTGTGATAAGAGGTAGGGTCCAAACCATATATTGTCCAGGGTCTACCCTTTGGTGTTCTGTCTATGGTACGACTTAGGGGTACTAGTCATATGGTGATGATACGAGTTAGGAAATGAAGTCGTATATTGTACAGAATCTGGAGTCTAACTTTCTGTCTTGGATATGATTGAAGGGTACCACTCGTATAATATGGGTATGAGTTGAGAGGTCCAATCATACCTACATATAGGAATTTTTACAGTTTAAGTAAGAGTATTTTGGGTATTTCTCCTCTTAACCCCTTTTGACCCTATGATATAAAACATCTTTGGAGGATCTCTTAAACTAATATTCTCAAACAAACACTATCTAAATACTCTAAAATCTCCCTTAAGCTCTTGGTTCAAGAAAAGGCTAGGGTTTCTTCAAGGTGACCATTAAGTCTCTCAAGGATGGTTTCTTTTTATCTTCCTTGGTGTCTAAGGCATGTTACTCCTCCCTCATTGTTAGGTTAACTAAAAATATATTTTAATAAATAGTTTTCATGGTATTATTGTGGTAATGTGTTGGTTTTGAAATATATGTAGGGGTTTTGGTTGTTCTTTGTTGGATAATGTTTTCCTATGTTTTACTTATGGGTTTTCATGTTATGATTATGGTTTGAACATGTGGTTGCATTGGAATGGTCAATTGATGCTGGGTTTTAGTTTTGGAAACTATATGCCCTTAACATGTTTGATAAAATACCAATAAGAATGATTTTGTCACATAGTTTGACTTTTATTGAAATCTCTGTATTGCATAATATGGTAATAGAACTTAAATTGGTTTGTTTGGTTTTAAATGGATTGGAAAGGCCTTGGTAGCCATGAATTTGGTTTAATTAGAAACCTCATGAGGTACATGGAAATCCCCTAAATATTAGCTAATGACATTACTTGCAAGCTATAGTCGGTATGACGATACCACTTAAAAATGCATTAGAAAATAACTTTTGGAATTGGTGGTTTGGTTGGGTGTTAAATATTTTTAATTGGGAAATTATGGTGGGATGTGATAGCTAACTATGAAGGTGTGAGTCCAATGAATAGACAGTGGAAACTTATGTTTGCCAATATGAGGGTTGGTTGTGGTGACCATATACTTGTGAGGTATATAAAAATCCCCTAATTGTATATATGTATCATGGAGGGCAAAGGGTACACGAGAACTCCTAGCCTCTATGAATCTCTGGTTCGTGTGGCTACACGCACTAAGGCCTGTTTAGGGGGTAACACTAGACCCATTTAGCCCATGTGTGGATTATGATGGTAAATCCACACAACCCAGGTTAAAGTTTTAAATGCATACTAAACATAATTTCCTTTCCTGACCTAGTATGTGTATATATATGTATGTGATTGCCTATTGTTATTTACTTTTGTTTGAGTAGTGGCATTATTTTATCCTTATTCCTGAGTACATGCCAACATTCATTATGCTAACCATCTTCGGGCACTGTATCCCCATACGATATAGGAATCGCTCATACTACTCCTCCTACCCAGTGACTTAGAATCGGGGACAACTCAAAGTCAGACTAAAGTGGTGAACTTCCATACTTCAAAGGACTCCATTTCATGCTATGGAATTCTTTACTTTGTTTTTGTTTCTGGGACTTTAGTTTTGACTATGGTCGGGGGCATGTCCCAACTGGATGTTCCTTATTTTTGGTTAGAGGCGTTGTGTGACTACTATGGACATGGGTGGTGTTGATATATTTATCAGCATTTAGTATTGGTATTGGTATTGGCATTGGGGTTGACACTGGTTGGATATTTTTTTGTTATGGTTATGAATTTTATTAATTATTTGATTTATTATTATTTCATCTTATTATATGTTCAAAATTCATCCGACATAGGTTGCTGGATGGTTATGGTTAGTTATTGGCGGTGGTTCTGGTCCCGGTTGGACTTGAGGCACCCGATATGACTAGGCCCTAGTTTGGGTCATGTCAGATTGGTATTAGATCCCTAGGTTCATGGTCAATATGGAGTCCAAAAAATCGTGTCTATTAGAGTCTCTTTTAAGGGTGTGTAGCGCGCTATACTTATAAGGAGAGGCTACAAGGAATTTAGGAATGTTTCTCTTTCTTGTGTTCTTTTTTTATGCTATACAGTCTATGGTCCTGAATTCATCTCTAATTTCTATTTGTTCGCTTTTTAGATAATGCCCCCTCAATGATTTAAAGCTTAAGGAAACTCCCCTATCCCACTCAATGACAATATTGATGGGATCTATTCTACTTATTGGGTTCATACCTGGTCTAGGGTCTATTTACTATTTTTCTTAGAGTTCCATCGGTTCTCTCTAGTCTTTCCTGAGCTCTTTAGGCTGAAGTGATGAATGTTGAGTTTCGTTAGTCTATTCATATATTGGTAGAATTAGTAGCTACTCAGTCTACGTATGGTGTTCCTATTATTCCATCTTCTGAGGACACAAGGGTTGACCAGTTCATAAGGTTGAATTCTCCAACCTTTATGGGTGTTAAAGTTGAGGAGGATCCTTAAGATTTTTTGGATAAGATGGAAAAGATTTTTCATATTATGCATGCCACTAATGTGGAAGACGTGAAGTTTGCCGCCTATCAGCTAAAAATATGGTATACCAATGGTACGAAGAGTGAGATCAGGTAAGGGGTGAGATGTTGAGTCATCTTTATAGGAGGATTTTTCTAATGCTTTTTTGGACCGCTTTTTTCCTCAAAAGTTAAGGGAAGTAAAGGCGGAAGAGTTTGTTATGCTGAAGTAGGGTAAGATATCAGTTAATGAATATGCCATGATGTTTCACTATTTAATGCGCTATGCTCCAGAGTTGGTTTCTAGCATGAGGTCTAGAATGAGAAAGTTCATATCTTATTTGTTTTGAGAATTAATCTTAGAGAGTAAGGTTACCTTGTTAAATAAGGACCTAGATATCTCCAAGTTAGTGGTATACATGGGGTAGGTAGAGGAAGAGAAGAGGAAGCAGGCTGAGATAGTAATGAGGTACAACAAGAAATTTATATTTTTTGAGCAAGGTGGTGGCCAGCAGTAAAGTAGCAAATATGGTAAGAAATGGCCAAAGAAGAAGTGGGGCTATTCTGGGTCTTACTAGATAGCTAGTGCTCCCTACCCAAAGCCATCAGGTGATAGAAGTTTCTATGGTGGCGACAATGATAGGTCACAGGGTACCCAATCTTAGGATAGTGGGGTCCAATCAACTCTGTTATATCCTCTCTATAGATTTTATGGTCGATTGTATTGGTGTTTTTATGATGAAGGAAGGGGTAGATGCTTCAACTGTGGTCAGCCAGGGCATATACTTAGAAAATGTCCTATTGGTAAGGTTGCTACGAGGGCAAATAAGGTTTTGTTTCCTCCTCTTTAGCTTCTTCACCAAAGGGTGCGCCATCTGGCTTCGACACTGGTTGAAATCTTTTTTACGCTTTTACTACCCGTCAAGATTCTGAGGCATCGCCTGATTTCATGACTAGTATGTTGAAACTCTTTTCTCATGATGCACATTTTTTACTTTATTTGGGGTCCACTTTCTCTTATATGACCCCATTTGTGGCTATACATTTTGGTTTTATTCTCGAGTACCGTGGTAGGGGACTCTATGATTTCTAGAATAGAAAAGTCTATAAAGGGTGTGTGGTATCTATTGGTAGTAAAAAAACTATAGTGGATCTGTTTAAATTAGATATGATGGACTTTGATATCATATTAGGGATGGATTAGTTGTACTCATGCTATACATCTCTAGATTGTCGTACCTATAAGGTTCTCTTTAAATTTCCTATTAACCTGGTTATTGAGTGGGGGGTAGTGTTTCCCTAGATCCTAATGGGAGGTTCATATCATATCTTAAAGGTGGGAGATTAATCTCCAAGGGGTGCCTCTGTTATCTAGTCTGGGTTACAGATTCTAACTCGGAAGGTCCTTCTTTGAATTCTGTCCCTGTTGTGAATAAATTTCCTGAGGTCTTTTCTGATGACCTTCCTGATGTTTCTTCTAATAGGGAGATTGAGTTTGAAATTGATCTTGTTCCAGACCCTCGTCCAATTTTTATTCTCCTGTATAGAATGGCTCCGGCTGAGTTGAAAGAGCTTAAGGAGTAGCTAAAGAATCTTTTAGATAAGGGTTTCATCAGTCCTAGTTTGTCCTCATGGGGTGCACAGTGTTTTTCATGCATAAAAAGAATGGTTTCCTTTGGATGAGGATTGATTATCGACAGTTAGATAAGATGACAGTAAAGAATAAGTACCCTCTTTTTGAGGTTAGATGATTTGTTTGATCAGTTATATAGTGCTAAGTTTTTCTCTAAGATTGATCTTCTATCCGAGTATCATTAGTTAAAGATAAAGGAGGTGGATATCACTAAGAACGCCTTCCATACTTGGTATGGGTATTATGAGTTTTTGGTTATGTCTTTGGGTTGACCAATGCCTCGATGACATTTATAGATTTGATGAATAGGGTCTTTCATCAGTTTCTAGATATTTTCATTATAGTGTTCATATATGATATTCTAG
Source organism: Capsicum chinense (assembly GCA_026120095.1). NCBI lineage: Eukaryota > Viridiplantae > Streptophyta > Magnoliopsida > Solanales > Solanaceae > Capsicum > Capsicum chinense. The sequence goes on along the minus strand of JAPEIP010000005.1, from coordinate 85,362,534 downwards.
TGTACTCTAAGAGTGATGTCGATTATGTCGATCACCTCCGTATGGTGTTGTAAACCCTGAAAGATCAACATTTGTATGCTAAATTCTCAAAAAGTGAATTTTGGTTTAACGCTATCACTTTTCTGTGTTATGCCATTTCTAGTGAAGGGATCATGGTAGATCCGCAGATGGTTTAGTGGTTATGAAGTGGCCTAGACCCACGACTTTAACTGACATTCAGAGCTTAATGGGTTTAGCAAGTTACTAAAAAAGGTTCGTAGAGATTTTTTCTTCTATAGCTGCCCTGTTAACTAAGTTGACTCAGAAGAAGGTAAGGTTCTTATGGTCTAATGCTTGCAAGGGTATTTTTGAGAAGTTGAAGATAACCTAACTTCGACTCCAGTTTTGACTTTGCCTGAAGGCATTGATGGGTTTGTTATTTATTATGATGCATGTGTGGGGCTTAATTGTGTTCTAATGCAGTATGTCAAGGTGATAGCTTATGCCTTTAGGCAGTTGAAGGTACATGAGAGGAATTATCCAACTCATAATTTGAATTGATGGCTGTGGTGTTACATTGAAATTCTGGCATCACTATTTGTATGGAGTGTATGTGGACATCTTTTCTAATCATAAGAGCCTGAAGTATATGTTTACTCAGAAAGTGCTTAACCTTAGGAAAAAGATATGGCTTGATCTGCTCAAGGATTATGACACGAGCCTTCACTACCATCCAAGTAAAGCTAATGTGGTTGCTGATGCTCTTAGCAGGTTATCCATGGAGAGTCTAGATTATGTGGATGAAGAGAAGTGGGAGTTGGTGAAGGATATTCACTATCTAGCTAACGTTGGAGTTCATCTCATGGACTCTGAGGATGGTGGTGTATTTGTACAAGAGGTGGCACAGTAGTCTCTCTATGCTTAGATCAAGAAGAAGCAAGTTTTCGATCCTGTGTTGATGAGGATCAAGGGTGATGTTAGTGGGCAGAAAATGATGGCCTTTAAAATTAGTAGTGATGGTACCTTATGGTATGAAGGGAGATTATGTATTCTCGATGTTGATCGTTTATGAGAGAGGATCTTGGCTGAGGTGGATGAGTCACGCTATGTAGTTCATCTTGGTTCGACAAAAATGTATCTTGACTTCAAGGAGATGTATTAGTGGGACAATATAAGGTGGGATGTGGCTAAGTGCATAGTGTGTCAACAAGTGAAAGTTGAGCACATAAGGCCCAGAGGATTGTATCAAGAGACTAAGTTGTCCATATGGAAGTGGGAAGTGATCAATATGGATTTCATTACCGATATTCCTTGATCTCAAAACTAATTTAATTCTGTTTTGGTCATCCTGGATAGGATGACAAAGTTGGCTTAATTTTTTCCAGTGAGGAATAACTTCTCGACTGAGGATAATGCAAGGTTGTATCTCCATGAGATTATGAAGATGCATGGGGTGCCTGTTACTATCATCTCGGATCATGGTATGCAATTTTCATCTCATTTTTGGCAGTTATTTTAGAAAGGTTTGGGTACTAAAGTGAGTCTTAGACTGTTTTTCACCCACAGTCGGATGGGCAAGCGGAGAGAACTATTTAGATATTAGAGGATATACTTCGATCTTGCGTGATTGACTATGGTGGTAGTTGGGTTGAGCATTTGCCTCTTATAGAGTTTGCCTAAAATAATAGCTACCACTCTAGAATTGGGATAGCTCAGTTTGAAAATTTGTATGGTAAGAGGTGTAGGTCTCCTATTGGGTGGTTCGGGGTTGATGAGGCAGAAATGTTTGGACCGAATTTGGTGAACTAAGCCATGGAGGAGGCGAAGGTAATTTAGGATAGACTTAAGGTTGCACAAAGTTGCCAAAAGTCCTATATAAATGTGAGGCAAAGGGAGTTAGAGTTTAAGGTTGGGGATAGGGTGTTCTTGAAGGTGTCTCCAATGAAGGGAGTGATGCAGTTTGGTAAGAAATGGAAGATCAGTCCTTGGTATGTTTGTCCGCACTTGGTTTTGATGAGGGTTGGCAATGTTGTGTATGAGTTGGATTACCTTCCAGTTTGAGCTCCATTCACCCGGTGTTCCATGTTTCTATGCTGAGAAAGTATATGGGTAATCCATCTCAAATTGTGCCTATAAAAGATATTGGTATTTTAGACTCCTTGTCTTATGAGGAGGTCCCAGTTTGGATCTTGGATCGGCAGGTTCGTCGGTTATAGACCAAGGATGTGGCCTCGGTAAAGGTTCTATAGAGGAACCACAAGGTTGAAGAGGCTACTTACGAAGCTGAAGATGACATGAAGTCCAAGTATTTGTTCCTATTTTCTGCTCTGAAAATTTGTGCAGAAGGTATGTATTCTTCATTAAATCTTTCTAACTTAGTTAAAGGAAATATTGATTTACTTGCATCTTTGTTTTCTAACTTAGTTAAAGGTCAGAGTGGAGGTGTTGGGGTGTAAATCATGCTTGTACTGCCTTGTTCCATCATTCGAGGATAAATGATCTAAGTGGGAGAGAATTGAAACACCCTGGGTTTTGGTCCTTGGAAATTTCCTGAGTTTTGAGCCTTCAGTTGATCATACGATTCACCATACTACTCGTACAGTGTGGGTATGGATCTAGGGACCCTAGTCATATATTGGTCAGTGTGATATTGTCCAAGTTCTGGCTAAGGTACGAGAAGACTCTATACGATTCATATGTTGGTATGATGAGAGGTAGGGTCTAAACCATATATTGTCCAGTGCCTAGCCTTTTGTGTTCGTTCTAGGGTACGACTTGGGGGTACTAGTCGTATGGTGATGATACGAGTTAGGCAAGGAAGTCATATGTTGGACATAATATGGAGTCCAACTTTCCATCTTGGATACCACTGGAGGGTACCACTCGTATGATGCGGGTACGAGTTGAGAGGTTTAATCGTACCCACCTACGAGAATTTTTATACTTTACATTAGGGGTATTCTAGACATTTTCCCTCTTAACCTCTTCTGACCCCACGACATAAAACACCTTTTGATGCTTCCTTAACCTAATATTCTCAATTAAACACTCTCTAAATCTCTTAAATCTCTCCTAAGCTCTCAGTTCAATAAGAGGCTAGGGTTTCTTCAAGGTGACCAATTAAGGCTCTCAAGGGTGGTTTTTCTTCTTCTTCCTTGGTGTCTAAGGTATGTTACTCCTTCCTAAATGTTACTTCCACTAAAATCATGTTTTAATGAATGATTTTTATGGTATTATTGTGACAATTATTGGTTTTGAAATACATACAGGGGGGTTTTGGTTGATCTTGGTTGGATAATATTTTTCCATGTTTTACTTCTTTTTTTTATGTTATAATTATGGTTTGAACATGTGGTTGTATGAGAATGGTCAATTGATGCTTGGTTTTGGTTTTGGAAACTATATGCCCTCAACATGTTTGATAAAATGCCAATGAGAATGATTTTGTCACATAGTTTGGCTTTTATTGAAATCTTTGCATTGCATAATATGGTAATGGAACTTAAATTCGTTTTGTTGGTTTTAAATAGACTGGAAAGGCCTTGGTGGCCCTGGCTATGGTTTAATTAGAAACCTTGTGGGGTACATGAAAATCCCCTAAATGTTGTCAAATGACATTGCTTGTAAGTTATAGTTGATATGACGATACCACTTCAAAATACGTTGGTAAATAACTTTTGGAATTGTGGTTTGGTTGTGTGTTTAAGGTTTTTTATTTGGCAATAATGGCCGGCTATGATAGGTAACTGTGAAGGTGTGAGTCTGATGGACGGACACCGAAAACTCATGTTTGCCAACATAAGGGTTATTCATGCCGATCATATACTTCTGGGGTACACGGGAATCCCTAAAGTTTATACTTGTATATATATCATGAAGGGAGAAGGGTATGCGGGAATACCCGGCCCCAATGATATCTCTGGTTCATGTGACTACACAACTGGGGCCCGTTCAGGGGGTAACATTGGACCCATATAGCTCGTGGGTGGATTATGATGATAAAGTTACACAACCTAGGTTAAAGTTTTAAATGTATGCTAAACCCGGTTGCCTTTCCTGGCATGGTATATATGTATATATGTATGTGATTGCATATGGTTATTTACTTTGGTTTGAATAATGAAATTATTTTATCCTTATTCTTGAGTATATTCTAGCATTCATTATGCTAATCATCTTTGAGTGTTGTATCCCCATGCTATACAGGAACCGGCCATACTATTTCTCTTGGATTCTGGGATAACTCAGAGTTACACTAAAGTAGTGAGTTTCCATACTCCAAAAGATTCCATTTCATGACATGGACATCTTTATTTTGTTTTTGTTTCTTGGACTTTGGTTTTGTCTATGATCGAAGGCATGTCCCGACTGGATATTCCTTGTTTTTGATTAGACGCTTTGTGTGGCTACTATGGGCATGGGCGCTATCGGTATTGGTGTCAGCCTTGGTATTGGTATTGGCATTGGAGTTGACACAGGTTCAATATTTGGTTGGATGTTTGGCTGGTTATGGTTATGAATTTTATTGATGTCTTTGATTTATTATTGTTTCATCTTGTTAAATGTTTAAAATTCATCTGACTAGGTTGCAGGAGGGTTATGATGGGTATTAGGGGTGGTCTCAGATCCCGGATTGACTTGAGACACCCGACACGACTAGGCCCTGCTTCAGGTCGTGTCAACCTTATCCCGAATCAATCTCAATCCTACATCATCATAATGATGAGCTTGAATCTGTTCCATCAAAGAAGACCTAGCATTTAGAAATGCCAAAATATGCCTAGGTGTCTAAATGTCAAGCCTAACCATCTGGTTAGCTAAAGTCTCAATCTCTGAGGCCAAAGGCCTCTCTTGGGTCAAAAGATGCAGCAAGCTACCTATGTTAGCCTTGTCCGGATGATATGGGATAGTCAAGTCATAATCCTTAAACAACTCAAACCAATAACCTGGCTCATATTATGATCTCGCTGGGTGAAGAAATACTGAAGGCTGCGATGACATGAGAAAAATCTCACAACGGATTCCATACAGTAGTGCCTCCACAACTTTAAGGCAAAAACAACCGCACATAACTCCAAATCATGGGTAGGGAAATTCCTCTCATAGTGATTCAACTGACGAGAAGCATATGCAATCACCTTACCCTCCTGCATCAACACAACACCTAACACAACACCTGAAGCATCACAAAAGATGGTAAAACGCACGGCCTCCTTGGGCAAGGTCAAGATATGAAGTCAACAAATTTTTAAGATTTTGGAAGCTCTCCTCACAAGCATTAGACCACTAGAAAAAAATCTTCTTCTGAGTCAACTTGGTCAACAGAGCTACAATAGATGAGAAACCCTCAACAAAACACTGATAGTAACCTGCCAAGCCAACAAAACCCTAAATCTCAGTGGGCAAAGAATGTCTAGCCTAAATACCCTCCTTAGTCAGCACATGACCCAAGAAAGAGACACACTCTAACCAAACTCACACTTGGAGACTTAAAATACAACTTCTTATCCCTCAACCTCTAAAGCACAAATCACAGATGCTCCTCATGATCAACCTCGCTCTTGGATAAACCAAGATATCATCTATAAATATAATAACAAAGGATTCGAGATACGGTTAAAATACCCAGTTCGTCAACTCTATGAACGGGCATTGTTTAATTTGAATGACATAACCAAAAACTCATAATGACCATACCGAGTTCAAAAAGCTACCTTCAAAATATTTGAAGCTCTAATCCTCAACTGTTGATACCTAGATCTTAAATCAATCTTCGAAAACACTTAAGCACTTTGAAGCTGGTAAAATAAATCATCAATACGAGGAAGAGGATACTTATTCTTAACCTTCACCTAGTTTAATTATCGATAATCAATACATATACACATAGATCCATCCCTTTTCATCACAAATAAGACAGGTGCACCCCAAGCTAATACACTAGGTCAAATAAATCTCTTATCTAACAACTCCTGCAATTGATCCTTCAATTACTTTAACTCGGCTGGGGCCATCCTATAAGGAGGAATAGAAATGGGCTTGGTGCCCAGCTCAACATCAATTGAAAAATCAATATCTCCATTTGGAGGCATACCAGGCAAATCCGTAGGAAGCACATCCATAAACTCAAGGACAACACGAATAGAATCCAAAGAAGGAGGTAAATCAATACTAGTATCACAAATACGCGCCAGATAAGACAAATATACCCTCTCAACCAATCGACAAGCCTGAACATTAGATATAACCCTCTTTGGACCTGAATGAAGCATACCCGTCTAAGCTATCCTTGGCATACTCAGCGAGGCTAAAGTCATAGTCGTAGCATAACAATCTAGGAAAATATGGTAAGGAACCAACCAATCCATACAAAGATGACGTCGAAACCAAACATATCTAAGACAAGAAAATCTACTCAAGTCTCACACCCAACAAAAGTCACAACACAGGATCGGTACACTTGATCCACCACTAAAGAGTCTCCTACAGGGGTAGATACACAAATAGGCATGGTAAAACACTCACTAGCAGAATCAAAACTCAAAGAAAAATATGCAGAAACATAGAAAAAATTTGATTTCAGATCAAATAACATAGATGCAAATTTGAAAAAATGAGGAAGATACTTGTGATAACAATATCGGAAGCTCTGCCTCTGATTTGGCGGGTATATCATAGTTGAGTCCTTGACCACTAACTGCTTGAGTATCCTCGTGACTATCACTGCAGGCTACACTACCTATACCTAGCACATCTCTTATAGAACCTCTACCTCTCACAACCAAAATAGGAGAATCTTTGAACACACGGCATGGACAGTCCTTGGCCAAAAGGCCAGCCTCATCACACACATAACAAGCTCTATGACCCAACTCAATAGGAGAAGGTACGACTGGACCAAAACGGCCACCCTGAACTACTAAAACAGAATACCCACCACCTGAACTCTGCAAGCTACCTGTATTGGTTTACTTTGATATCCATGGAAATCTCTAGAATCCCTACCTCGAGAAGTGTGGCCACTAAAATCGCCAATATAGTGCACCTTCTTAGTGACTTTTTGAGATGCTCAAAGAATACACTCAGTAATCTTAGAATAATCTATTATACTCTAAAAGGACACTCTAATTATAACCATCTAAGATACAACTAACTGAAGAGAGACATCCAACTCCTTTATGAACTTCTAAATTTTCTCAGTCTTAGTGGCAATGCTGGAATAAAAATATCTAGAGGCATGGAAGCGTGCCTCATACTATGCAATAATTATGGAGCCCAGCTTCAGTTAATCAAACTAATCTCTTATCCAATCCCTCAGGATATAAGGGATGAACCTCTTTAAAAAGGCCTCAGCAAACTGATCTTAAGTTATCTCAGGAGAATCAAGAGGTCTGAAACTAAGAAGTAACCTTCACCAATATCTAGTAACATCTCTCAACTGATATGTAGTATATATGACACCATGTAACTCAAGATAACCCAAATTATACAACTTTTCATAATAGTCAATCAAGAACTCATTGGCATCCTCGCCCACAATACCACTGAACTTAGAGGGACCTTAATAAGTAAATCTCTCAAACCTCTTCTGATCCTCAAAAGACATAACTATAGTCACACTAAGAGGAGGCATGGTAAATCTGACAGACTAAGATATCGCCTAAGGAGGAAACATAGACGAAGGCTAAACTCTTAATTTGGAATACCATACTCAAATGCAGACGTTGAGGGAGGAATATTACTCGGAGTCTATAGAGTATTAAAAGCAGAAGTAGGTATTGTCAGAGGATCCACACTTGGGGATAGAGAAATACCATAAGCAGACTCTAACACAGACATAGGTGCAATACTCAGAGTTAGAGGAACACCAGACGCATTTGAATGAGCTCCCTCCAAATGGTTCAATCGGATAATCAACAACCCCTCTAAGACCGGGGTAGAAGAACTTGGTGGGACTAAAGTAGGACTCATACCTCCAACATTCTCAACACGAGGCTAAGGGGAGAGTCCCCTAGCACTACTCCTAGATGGGGTAGATCCACATGCTCGTCTGCTACCTGGAGTCTGTCCGAGACTCATAACTCGCCCTCTAGATTGAGCTCTCTCTTCGAATAAAGGCTTCATATCTCTAACCTCAGAAGATCTAGTTAACACCATCTGCACAGAAAAGAATAAAACATTACTTAGAACACAATGAATAAAGAAAATTCACACATACATATTACCCTATCATAATCTTTGTAGGTCCTCAACATGTATTTTTTATGTATAATATTATTACACTTTTAAACTCTTACAAAATAAGGGAAATTTCCTAAGGACATCCTATAGACTCTCATAGATAGATATGAAATTTTGTGTACCAATCTATGAGACTCTATTATAGATCCCGTTGTCATACCGTTGAGACTAATAAACCTGGCTGCTCTGATACTAATTTGTCATGACCTAAAAATTAAGGTCCTTGATGGCACTTGTTATAGGAAACCTTTAAAAGTAAGCCTATCACCCAAACTAATACACAAGGGGAAAAACAATAATAATCCTGAGGCAAGGCTTCTAGAACGAAGTCAAACCACATACAAATAATAAAACTAGAAAGAAACATAACCAATAATGCCATAAATCCCCAAAACTAGTGTCACAGTAATAGAACTGCTAATACAATCCATGAATCAAATACATAAGAAATCCAATGGAACCACTCTATCTTTGAATACTAGTGAAGACATAGTACCTTGAATAACTTTGAAACTGCCGAAATTAACTACTTTAAGGCATACTTGAACCAGGATCTACACCGAATGGGTAGGTTAGGGTGAGTACGGTCCATTTGTATTCAGTTGGTATAATAGGCCAATCGATCAAAGTAGAAAATAAAGCATACAAAAGTACACACTAAGGGCACGTCACCTACAATTAGAAAATGTTCCAAAATGGTAGCCCATACCGCTTGCACTAATAGTTTTATAATATTTACATATATGACAACAAATATCAAAAAGGGATACAAGTATACATTATACCACCTATAAGTAGAGCAAAGAAGAACAAAAATATATGAAAACATCAAGTACAAGTAAAGAAATATAGAACAAATGGATAGGTAATAAGTCAACACAGAAATAAAATTACTACACATGCATAGTAAAGTAAATATAATGACAATGATGATGATGATGATGTATTGCATGAGGTTGTCTCACAACATCCGTATACACCTATGGAGATAAAGCTCTCTCACATAGTACCCATGGGGTTCATAAACCTATATATGATGCATATCCAATCTATACTCATATCTTTTCCCCGACACATTTCTTGAGGAGGTTTTCTTTAAAGATGTCATATTTTCTATCAGAAAAAGCTAGTGTTTCTAGTATTTCCATAGTTGTACCAATGTTTCATACATGAGTATGATATGAGGATGAAATGCTCACAACTAAATGTTTTTATATCCAACCAATACACAAACCAAGTAAGCAAAATATCTACTTAATTTTCCAACCATCCATGAAATCTAACATGATTCACATGCCAAAAGAGTATGAATGCATCAAAATATATAATTGATACCACATTAGGCTTTCTCATTGGAAACATATGATCAATTTCACATATACAAGGCCAACACTATTATATACGACCCTCACATGGTTACACATAGCAAAAAATGTTCAAAAATCACCAAATACATCAACATATAAGTCCCCACACGGGTAAAACACAATAAAATTAGCCATTTTAATGATTAGTTCCCACACCCTTAACATGATTTTATATCAACATTAGCTACCAAACCCATTCTGAAAGAAGTTAAGCCGTAACCTACCTTGAATGTCGAAAACCAATATGCAAGCCGTTGATCAAAAGCCATAATCCCCAAAAATAGATCCAAAATCAACTAAAATATTAAAATATAAAATCTATGCATTAAAATAAAGCCAACGATACCCATATTGCCTATTTTCAAATTGAGGTCAAACCGGACCCCCAAAATGAGTTTCAAAAAAGAAGGAAAAAATATAATTTTGTTTCAAAACATGTTCCGTATATTTTTAGGAGTCTACATATAAAAATTCAAGAAAATATAAGTTAAAAATGAGGTTCAAATCAAAGAAAAATCAATTTCAATCTTTACTGGGTAAAATATCCAAAATACATTTAAAATAAAAGAATTGAAGTTGTTTTGAAGATGAAATTGATAGAAAATTAGTAATAATAATAATATTAGAAACTTACCCAAATAAAAATGGATTGAAATCGGGGTTTATGTCGAAGAAATACAATTTTAGGCCTTTCGGGCTAAAATCCCCAATTTTCACTTTAATCCATGTTAAAACAAGAAATAGGTGATAAAATTGGAGTCAGGTAGTTGAAATAGGTGTTTAGAACTTACCAAATCCTACAAATGGAAGAAATTGCTCAAAAGTGTGAAACCCTAAGCTCCAAGTCTTAAAAATAGAGAAAAAAATGGCAAAACATGTGTAAATATAGTGTCTAAGTCTCCGCAGACCCCTCGAGATTCAACTTAAATTTTGTGAACACAAAGTAAATATAATACCCTGTCAAATTTGATTCCTCAGAATCAATGGTGATATCATATTTTTGAAAAAAATATTATTTTCACAAAGTTAACCCTTGAAACCCAAAATAATAACTTTCCGAACTGAGGGTCAAAATGAGATTTAAAAGCCATAAAATTACACCAATCATGTTACCACCCTAAAATAGACATCTTGAATCTATTGGCACAATCTTTTTTGCCATCCAACACACATATCAAAAGAACTTAACTGAAGTTAATTATAAGGCTTCTCAAGCCACTAAAAACCACAATATTACATAAATCACACTAAAATACATTAGAAATCATGTCAATCATCCCATACCCTAAAATACCACAACATAATCACAGAGGGGTAAAATAGATAATTCACACAGAAACACATATGAAATACCCTAGAATGTGACTTTGTAAAATTTTTGGTTGAATGGCAATGATCATGATATGTGTGTTGTGTTGTATCCTTGTTGTGTGTTGTTTCCAACTTCTTTAAAGACTTATTTGGTCTATATTACAGTGATAAACATGTATCTATACTCACCTAAACATGTGGTAAAGAATTGAAACACTTAGACTTGAACCCTTGAAGAAGACAACAACCTCTTTGATGTCTCTAGAGTGGATACGGTTGGGGGTACTTGAGTGGTACCCTAGGTTACTAATCATGCCCAACATGACCTTTCCTTTCATATCCTAGACAGTATTTTAGGTTATTATACAATTCTCCATACAACAAGGTCATCCCTTGGTCATAACCATGATTATGAGTCATAAGCTACTCAATCGTATAGAGGGAAACCAAACCTAGAGTGGACTATTTTGGTCAGGGATGGAGCTTACAACTTAGGGAGTGAGTCATTCCCCTTGGTTATGACTTACAAATACCTTTTTGTACCCACAATAGTGTGGTTGATCGAAGGGAAGCCTTAGGTCCGAGTTAAGGTACCACTCGTACCTTAGGTTATGATTGCTAAGTAAATTGTGAAGAGAAGTCATACCCCTGCACGTGTGTGTGTTTTCATCTTTTAGCCAAGGACTTTTTGGTCATTTCCCTTGACTAAAACTCTAAGTCCTTGACCTATATAAGTCATGGAAGCCCCCCAAGTCTTTATTTTCAAGACTTAAACATTCCAAATACTCAAAAAAGCTCTTGGAACAAGATTGGATGCTAAGGTTTGGAGGTGTTCATCTTGTGGAAAGAGAAAGAGTCAAGATTGTTGGTGTGTATTCTTTTTTAAGGCATGTATCTCTTCCCATCTTTAAATAAATCTAAACCCATATATTTCACACTTGGATTAGTAAGTGTACATGGTGGTTTTGAATCAAATAAAAAAGGTTTTAATACTTAACCATGAATAATGATGATTATTGCTTTTACTTGTGTTGATACATGTTATTGATGGTAGATTGGATATGTATATGCTTGTTGTATGTTTTTGAACATGAGGGTATTGAGTAACCCTAACCTTGATGATATCAACAATAAAAATGACCTTGTTAAAGGTATGCATAAAAAGTGTTTGTGAAACTATCTAAATGAAATGACTAGTTATATGTTGACAATGTGTTAAACTAGGGCAAGGGACCAAATGAGTATGAATTATTGATGAATGATATTATGAAGGTATTATGAGCCATGCAAGGTATGATGGTAACCTTGTTATGCTAGTGACCAATAATGGGTTGAAGTCCCTCAATGTGAAATGAACTTACATAGTGTGTTGAATTAGAGTGTAGTGTAAGAATGCTATTAAAATATGAATATATTGTAAAGGTATTAAGAACCATAAAATAAATTGTGTGATAAATTGAATGAAGGCATCGGCCTAATGAGATGGTTGATCAATGATGGCTCCCATAAGGACCTTGGTGTCATGAATAATGTTGAATTAGTTAAAGTTCATTGAATATAAAATGATACATGAGTAAAGGGTTAGCGTTCCAATATCGATTATGATGGTTGTGATGGCTTGTTGTTGGAGTCCTTTTCCTTATGAAATGGATTAAGGTTAAATTCCATTGCCTAATGAAATTGCATATTATTAGAGTCCCATGCCTAATGAGATCTCATGAGGTCAAGGTACCTTACCTTATGAAAAAGCTTGTGGTTAGAGTCCACATGTGACACGGGGTTAGAGTCCCTTGTCTAAAAAATGGCCATGAGCTTAGAGTCTTTTACCTAGATGAATGTGTGTGGGTAAAGTCCCTTGTTTGAATGATTGTGAATGTGGTTAAAGTCCTTGGCTAATGAATGTGTGTGCACGGGTGAAGTCCCTAATCTAATGATAATGTGATTATGGTTGAAGTCCCTAGCATGTTGGTAATGATGAGTCTATGAGTGTGGGAGGTGGTACTCCTCTACTTCATGTCTAATAAATAAATTCTTGAGAATGATGATGAGCGTTGATATGATATCTTGATTAGCATGTGATATATCTATTTGTATGGGTAAGTGTGTGAATAAGATGGATTATCATATATTGTATTATTGTTGAATGATGATTTTATTTTATCACTTATCCTTGAGTTACATGCTAGCATTCCGACTGCTAACAATCTCTGAACGCTACGTCCCTATGCGACGTATGGCTAGAGTTTTTTTTTAACCTGCATAGTAATTAGTAGATCGAGGTGGTTCATGCTTGACTTAAAGAGGTGAGCTTTTTTCTTTGGAAGGCATCATCTCTTGGTCTATTTCATTAGATTTAGTCTCTTTAAGACTTGGTTTGGCTATAGTCGAGGGATTATTCCAACATATACACTTATTGACTTCAATATTATATAGAGGTATTGTGAATAATTGTGAACTTGGGCATAGTTTATTAAAATAAATCTAATATTAACTTATGGTATTATTTCCGCTAGTCTGATGTATGAGTTAGAGTTCCTTCAACTCCTATGGTATGATGTGATGTTTAGTAAATATTATGATAAAGCATTTATAAATTATAAATTACTAAAATCTAACTCCAAGTTATCCAAGTTATTCGTAGAAACCTAAGCATCATATGGACAATATGACAAGTTATATATCTGATAAAATTAAGATACTTGTTTTATATATCATTAAAGACTTAGAAATAGAAGACATAAAGAAAATAATATGGAAAAAAATATTTTATGAAGAATCATTAAGTCTAGAATGGTTAGAAGATATGCATGATCTTAGTTTATATTATTCAGATAGTTATTACTCAGATAATAATAGTTATTATTCAGATGGATATTATACA
>JAPEIP010000005.1:85317292-85346513 GCA_026120095.1 Capsicum chinense | reverse complement strand
CTTGCATACATACATACACACATAATCTCTCTCTCTCTTATACACATACACATACACACACACACACACACACACACACATATATATATATATATATATAAAAGATGTTGGGATAGGGAACAAGGCTTAGCATGAGATTTAAAATTATTAACCTGGACTATGTAGCTCTAACTATCCCTAGAGCACCCATGGGCTATATGAGTTTTAGTCCCTCTGCTGAAAGGGTTCTAGTGCGTATTAGCCGTATGAACAGGAAAATCCCAGAATAATCCAAGGAATGCCTCGACCCCAGCCAATAAAAAATATATATAAGTATGAATAATGCACATAATTATAAAGACCCCCACGTCGGCAAATGTGATTTCTAATATTGGTCTTGAAACACCCTAGGAATAGGATCCTTGTAAAATTACTTAGGCTTTGGACGTTTTTCGCTTGGTATGACTCAATGGAGTCACTCGTACACTTAGATACAAGTTATGGGGATGTGAGTCATATAGAAACTAGTAGGTAAGGTTATGGAAAGGTTTGGTACAAGTTGGGGTACCACTCGTACCCTAGGATATGAATGGTAAGGGAGAGTCGTACCCCTGGACGTGGTTTATTTTAATTTAAAGTCAAGGGTAGTTTGGACATTTCCTAATCCTAAAACCTTATGTCCTCATGTTATATAACCCTATATGGCCTTCTATAACACTTATTAAAGGACTAAAACATATCAAATACTCTATTAAATAGTCTCGAAAAGATTGAAGGCTAGGGTTTCTTTATATGTTCTTCAAAGGGCTCAATGGTCAAGATTTCTTTCGTGAATCATCTTGTGTAAGACATGTACTCCTTTCTTAATTGTTATTTAAACATAGAGGCATGTGTATTGTGTTTTAAATATTGGCTTATGAGTCATGAATGGTGGATTTCAAAATATTATTGAGGGTCTTAATGCGTATGGTTTGGTATTGGTTTAAACTATGTTTTTACATATTTTTGGTAATGGTTTGACTATATGGTTATTGGTTGGTTATGATTTAATTAATGGGTCTTGAGTAACCCAATTATGGTGTTTTATACATTGATTTTAGTCTTGGTAAAGGTATGCCCTCAACATGTTTGATAAAATGCCTCAAAGAATGTTTTTACTCTATTGTTGAACTTTCATTGGAACTCTTGCATGGTTTGGTTTGGTAATGGAAATTTAAATAGTTTTGAATATTTTAGATGATATAAATTTTTTAAATGTTTGGCATGGTCTAAAATGGTTTGGAATGGTTTAAATGGTAAGGTTTGACGGTCATGGTTGGTCCATTTTGAAAACCTTATGGGATACATGGAAATCCCTTAAGAGGATGCATTAATGGAATTGGCTTAAATGGTTTGGAAAGGTAAAAAGCTAAATGGTTATTCCTATAGAGAACATGTAAATCTCTTAAGTGGTTTAATTTGGTATATGGAAGGGCACTTGAAAGTCCTCTCAAACCTAAAAATGGTTGGCTGTAGATGATACTTGTAAGTAAGGGTTGGTGTGATGATAATAATATCAATGGCCTTGGTTAATAAATGTATAGTGGTTCGCTTATTTGGAAACTGGTTTTAATTAGGCATTAATGGTGGAGTGTATAGCAAATTCGTTGAAGGTGGCTATCCTGGGGGGGACCAAAACTAGAAACTCAAATTTTGCCGATATGAGTATTGGTCTTACTGGACCATGTGCATGAAGTCACACTATTGGGGGATGTACTAGTCATCCCATGGGATTCTTCTCTGGTCGTGCAGCTATATGTACTAGGGCCCTTTCAGCATAGCGATTTGAACGTATATAGCCCTTAGGTGGTTTAGGATGGCCAAGCTACACAACTTAGGTAATGGTTTTCAAGGCATGCTAAACTCTATTTCCTTTCCTAACATGGTTATATATGTATATGTATGATTGTATGCATTATGAATAATTTTTACTTGGCTTTGTAAATGACATTATTTTATCCCTATCCTGAGTAAATGCTAGTGTTCGCCAACGAACCCGTATACTGGTGGTTGTATACCCACGCTATGCATGAATCGACTATTCTACTCCTCTTGCTTAGTGATCAGATTTGGGTACAATCGATGTTGGATTAAAGTGGTAAGCTTCCATAGTTTGGAAGGCATATATTTCATGTCATAGTTTACTTTACATATTTCTTATCTTTCATAGCCTTTGGTTTTGGCTATGGTCAAGGGCATGTCCCAACTAGGTATTGTTTCGTTGGTCTAGAGGCTTTGTATGGACAACTGTGGACTTGGGTATGGTATGGATTATTTATGTTATTTATACATACATTGGCTTATTATTATGTTATTGGTTTATGGCTTCTGAATTGGTTTGGTTGGTTATTGGGTGGTTGGACTTGATTGTATTGGTTATGATTATAGACTTATCCCAAAGTCACCACATGGTTGGATATACTATCTTGTAATATGTTTGTACTTCAGCTGACTTAAGGTATGGGTTTGGTGGTTGGGTTGGGTAACGGGGGCGGTTATCAGTCCTGGTTGGGCCTGAGATTGCCTATTATGACAAGGCCCTAGTTTGGGTCATGTCAAGCTGGTATTAGAGCCTTAGGTTTTGGTGTCATGGGGTGTCCACAAAGATGTGTCAAGTAGAGTCTTGCTTTTGGGTGTATCTTACACCACACTTATAATCAAGAGGCTACGAGGCATATACGAATGTTTTACTTTCTTAGTTATTCCACTTTCAGGCCATCGAGTCTAAGGTCTTAAACTCTTCTTTGAATATTATTTGGTTCACTCTTCAGATCATACCTTCTTAATGATATAAAATTTCTTGGAAACTCACCTATCATACTTGAGGATAATATGGATTGATCTAGTCCAACTCATGGGGTGCAAACCTGGTCATGGGTTACAACTTCTGGTTTTCTCCATGGAGTCCTACTGGTCTCCACTAACCCTATCTCAGAAGGGGGCATTCATTCTTGGATACCTCAAGAGGAGGTTACCAGTGTCAAGTTTCATCATTCTATTAATCTATGGAACCAAATATGACAACTCTATCATGCTAGTCAGGTCCTATTGGTATGGGGAGAAATAAAGTGAGGTTAGAAATAGGTTAGGTAAGGAGTCATGGTTTTCTAGATAAACAAGAGTGTACCACAAGGGTTGCCGCTTGGGGTAAATAGGATATCGAGTACTAATTTTAGTTTTAATATTGGTCAGGATTATCTCTATGATCTTACTATCTCTCAGGAGTTTGAGGCATCTATTGATGCCAACACTAGTATGTTGAGAACTCGTTTCCTCGTGGTGTGTGGTTTACTTGGTTTGGGGTCTCTTCTCTTTGTGACCTCATTGGTGGTTGTGTATTTTGGTTTAGGTCTTAAAGATTGTTTCAAAATCTCTTATTTTTCTATTTCTACCCAAAAGGTGACTCTATGATTTCTAAAATAGTCTACGGAGATGTCTATTATCTGTTGGTAATAAAGGGTTCTTGGTGGAATTCTTTGACTCGAATGTGGTGGCTTTTGATGTCATTCAAGGAATGGATTGGTTGCACTTGTGTTATTTATTATTAGATTGTCAGACCCATTAGACTCCCTGGTAAGTCAGTTATGGAATGGGATAACGGTTTTGTTTTGTTCCCTAGCTATTAAGGGAAATGTTATATCTTAGAGCTCAGAGATTGGTCTACAAAGGGTCGGTTGGTCTGGGTTAAGGATTCTAACTTGGAAAGTCCTTATTTGCATTTGTTCTTGATGGTGCATGAAATTCTCAGGGTCCCTCTAATGGCCTTTGTAGTGTCTTCCTAATGGGGAGGTTGGTTTGGGACTGTTCTTGTTTCAGACAATTTTCTAATTTTCTATTCTTTCTTTATAGAATTGTTTTTGTGGAGTTAAGGAATCTTAAGAATAAATTAAGGGATATCTTAGATAAAGGTTTCATTAGTCTTAATGTCTCTTAGTGGAGTGTTTTCACTCTTGCTCAAGGGGGATGGTTTCCCCTAGGAATGGGTCGATTCCCAGAGGGTGACTAAGGAATTTAGGGTGTCCTTCAAGTGGGGGAGGACCTTATGTGTACATTCCATTTTATATAGGGTACTTTGATAGTAGTGTATGGTGGTTGATAAACATTAAGTGTGAATCTTAGATATTTGATTCTTATAAAGGGGGTATAATAGCTTAGGATAGCAATGAAAAAATTGTGGGGGTAAATTTGTAAGTTGTATGATGTTAATGACTTGGGGATTACAATAGTGGGAAATTTGAGACTTATAGGTAGGAAGTTTAGATTGAACATAGGGACAGGGGATCTAGTTATTTGATTGGTTAGATCATAGAGATTGCACGTATCTTTATCCCGTACTTCATTATGGGTATGAAATTGATTTCTAAATTCATTATTTTGAAAATTGATTTTGGCACAATTGAGGATTTTGACAAATCACTCATTTAATTGATTTTCCATGGATTATGATGTATTGTTCATATTTTACTAATGTTTATGAAAATTGTGGGATACATGTGAATGGTCAATGTATTTTTGGATACTGTGGATTCCCCAATTACTTGGTTTTGGTCTTGGAAATTTATATGCTCTCAAATTGTGTTTGAAATTACCATTGAATCTAATTTTTTCATAAGTTTTGACTACTGTTACATCTTTGCGTTACATAAATGGTTAAAGGGACATGAATTGGGTTTGGTTAAAATTCAAATAATTTTGTAAAGGCCTTTGTAGACATAATTTGATTTTAAATTATTTTGTTTCAATTGGGAACCTTGGATTCAAATTGGTATAATTGTTTTGCATAGCTATGCTGGGCTATATGTAGCATTGGGGTGGATAAGATTTTAGGTATGGGAGAACCAAATATCCCTGGTGTACATCTATGGTGATACCCATTTGAGTGGAGTATTATGCTTATAGGTAATGAGGTAAAGGTTGATGATTAACCTTAAAATTTCTTTAGTGGTGAACTTCAAGAGAAGGTCGAGTTCTATATTCTGGTTATTCTCTTCTATCGGTTAAGAGAAGAACTCTACTAGTGTTGTAAGCATTCTTATAACACTTATGCTTAAGGTTCACTTCTTGTGTTTGCCTTATTCCTTGGATATGAGTCTTGACTCTATATTGTATTGTTTACGATATAGGTAGTTATGTTTCTTTTGGTGTCCATTTTTAAGGACTTTTTCTGTGGTATGGCTTTGTCGAGATGGTTCTTCATTTTAGGTCCACATGGTTGTTATGAAGTACTTCGTACTTTTGGTGTAGTATTTTGTTTTGGGGGTCTTTGGCTTACCTTGGAAGTCATGGATAATTCTTTTACTTCAGATTCCTTAATGAATCTCCTCATGTTAGAATGGTAGTTATTTGGGAAGCATGGTGGTGTTGTGTGATGAGGAGAGAAAAAGTCCCTAAGTAGGGGAGAGTCTAGGTGGCTATTAGAGTTAAGATTGAAAGTAAGGTAAGGTTGTTGTCATGAGAATTATTTAGGAAAGGAATAAGTGGTAAAAATCCTTGTGTAATGATAGAGGGTGCTAGATCTTTTTATGGATAGATCATACCGCAGGTATGTAAGTAGTAGGCTTGAATTGCTGTGGTTGGTAGATGTACCCATGGTTGTGTTAGGTTTGGTAAGCCATAGTTTTTATGAATTTTTCATGGTTTCATTGTTGGGGATTTTGGTTATAAATGGTTGGATGTGGGTTTCATCATGTCCTTTACTCATAGTTTCCATAATATAAAGGTGATGAAAGGGTATTAGTGTTTTGGGATAAATGTAAGAAGTAAAGCTCGGTGGCCTAAGTTAACTCCGCCTAGCTTTAGATAGGATTGAACATAGAACTGGTGGTGTAAAATTAGACTCAAGCTTTCATAGTGTTGTTTCTCTATTAATTCTAAATCGATTCAGACTTGCTCTCTAGCATGAGTCAATCATCCGGTAATCTATGTTTTGTGGGGTGTATGGATGATGCTTGGTTGGTTAGGTTCCTTTAGGCTGTTTTAGTATCTTGAAATCCTTGTGCTTTTGGGGAGGTCCCGATGAGGATCTTGGATTGATAAGTTCACCGGTTGTGAACAAAAGGTATGGCTTTGGTAAAGGTTCCATGGTGGAACTAAAAGTCCACGAAAGCCATTTGGGATACAGAAGTGGACATGGAGTCGAAGGATCCATGTTGGTTTCTTGTTCCAGAAAAATTCATATGTAAGGTGTGTATTATTCAACATATTATTGTTTTTAACACAATTAAAGGTGAGGAATGGTTCCCTTGCATCTTTTTTTCCTAACTTAGTTAGAGGTCGGGATGAAAGTGTTGGGGTGTAAATCGTGCTTGGGATATATAATGATCTTCTCATCTTGGTTTATGTTCTTGTCCTCTATTTTGGTTAGGGGGAAAGTTTGAAGTGTGTTAATGTGTTACCTCATGCTCGTTCTTACCCTTACCTGTCATTTGAGGATGAATGATCCTAGTGGGGGAGATTGAAACACCCTAGGAATAGGATCCTTGCAAAATTTCTTAGGCTTTGGACCTTTTGGCTCGGTACAACTCAAAAGAGTCATTCTTACCCCTTGGATACGAGTTGGGGGGTGTGAGTCGTATAGAAAGTAGTAGGTAAGCTCATGGCAAGGTTTGGGTACGAGTTGGGGAACTACTCGTACCCTAGGATATGAATGGTAAGGGGGAGTTGTACCCTTGGATGTGGCTTGTTTTAATTTAAAGTCAAGGGTAGTTTGGATATTTCCTACTCCTAACACCATATGTTCTCATGTTATATAACCCTATATGGCCTTTCATAAGACTTATTAAAGGATTAAAATGCATCGACTACTCTCTCAAACATTCTCTTGAAGATTGGAGGCTAGGGTTTCTTCGTGTGTTATTCAAAGGGCTCAAAGGTCAAGATTTCTTTTGTGAATCATCTTATATAAAGAATGTACTCCTTCCCTCATTGTTATTTCAACATAGAGGCATGTGTATTTGGGTTTTAAACATTGGTTTATGAGTCATGAGTGGTGGATTTTGAAATATTATTGAGGGTCTTGATGTATATGGTTTGGTATTGGTTTAAACTATATTTTTACATATTTTTGTAAGGGTTTGCCTATATGGTTATTGGTTGGTTATGATTTAACTAATGGGTCTTAAGTAACCCAAATTATGGTGGTTTATACATTGGTTTTGGTCTTGGTAAATGTATGCCCTCAACATGTTTGATAAAATGCCCCAAAGAATGTTTTTACCCTATTGTTGAACTTTCATTGGAATTCTTGCATGGTTTGGTTTGGTAATGGAACTCTAAATGGTTTTGGATGGGTTTGCATGGTTTAAATGATATAAATGCTTATGAATGCTTTAAATGTTTGGCATGGTCTAAAATGGTCTAAAATGGTTTAAATGCTTAGGTTTGGTGGTCATGGTTGGTCTATTTTGAAAACCTTGCGGGATACATGGAAATCCCCCAAGTGGATTCATTAATGGAATTGGTTTAAATGGTTTGGAAAGGTAAAAGGCTAAATGGTTATTCTTGTGGAGAACATGAAAGTCTCCGAAGTGGTTTAATATGGTATACGGAAGAGCACTTGAACATCCCCTTAAACCTAAAAATGGTTGGCTATGGATGATACTTGCAAGTAAGGGTTAATATAAAAATACCAATATCAATGGCCTTGGTTAATAAATGGATAATGGTTTGGTTATTTGGAAACTGATTTTAATTGGGCATTAATGGCAAGGTGTGTAGCAAAGCCGTGGAAGGTGGCGGTTTTGGGGGGACCAAAATTAGAAACTTGTATTTGCTGAAATGAGGATTGGTCTTAGTGGACCGTGTGCATGATGTCACATTATTGGGGGATGTATTAGTCATCACATGGGATACTTTCTTGGTCGTGCGTCTAGATGTACTGGGGCCCTTACAGCAGAGGGAGATGAACTCATATAGCCTGTGGGTGGTTTAGGACGACCAAGCTACATAGCCCAAGATTTCAAGGCATGCTAAACTCAGTTCCCTTGCTCAACATGGTTATATATGTATATGTATGGTTGTATACATTATGGATGGTTTTTACTTGGCTTTGTAAATGGTATTATTTTATCCCTATCCTGAGTGCATACTGGTGTTCTCTTACTAACCTATCTACTGGCAGCTATATACCCACGCTATGCAGGAACCAATCATTTTACTCCTCTTGCTTAGTAATCTTATTTGGGTGTAGCCGATGTAGGATTGAAGTGGTGAGCTTCCATAGTTTGGAAGGAATCTATTATGTCATGGTTTACTTTACATATTTGTTTCTTCCATAGACTTGTTTTGGCTATGGTCAGGGGCATGTACCGACTAGGTACTCTTTGGTTGGTCTAGAGGCTTTGTATGGACAACTGTAGACTTGGGTATGGTATGGACTATTTATGTTATTTATACATACACTGTCTTATCATTATGGTATTGGTTTATGGATTTCACATTAGTTTAGTTGGTCTTTGGGTGGTTGGACTTGATTGGGTTGGTCTCGGTTATAGACTTGTCCCAGAGTCACTGCATGGATTGCTACGCTATCTTGTTATATATTCGGACTTCAGCTGACTCAAGGGATGCATTTGGTGGTTGGGTTGGGTAACGGGGGCGGTTCCTGATCCTGGCTGGGCCTGGGATTACCCATTACAACAAGGCCTTTGTTCAGGTCGTGTCAGGTCCCCCGGGACCTCCACCTTCCACGACGAGCTACACAACTCCCTTTAAGCCTAAATTTACATATAACCCATCTATTTAACTAAGGATTCATCTATTTGGACCTTATAAAATGGTATCATCGTACCGATTAATTATTATTGCAAGCCAATTCCATTATGCCAACCTATTAAATGATTAGACTCCAAAGTTCTAGTTTAAAACCATTCCATTGACACCAAAGCCTTTCAAAATTGAATTTTTATTCCATTAACCTTTTATTTAATGCAAGGTTTCGATAAACAAGTTAAATTATCTGTATATCCATGTTTCAAAGCCAATTTCACAAGGTTTATTGAGGTTAATACCAATTCCAATACCAAAATTCATCAATTTTGGGAAATTCTATGGACCCCTTCCCATCCACCATATGCATGCACAATTTTAGTTCAAAGACTATTCGATAAAGCATGAATAACAATTCCAAAATCATGGGAAAACTAACCAAGTAGTAATCATACAAAACCAAGCTAGAGAAGAGATACATGCCTGAAACACCAAAGAATTTTGAAGACAAACCACAAATTGAGGCCTAGATGTTCAATCCCTAGGAACCCTAGCTTTGTTCTTGACTTGGGAATTTTGAGAGAAAAGAAGTATGTTTTGATTTGTCTATGGATGATAATGAAGCCATACAAAAGTTTTTATGTCGTGGGTTATAAATGGTGAATGAGGTAAATTACCAAAGTTCCCCTAATTAAAAGTGCAGGAAAATAGCGTACAGTCATTACAGGTCGTGTAACGACTCATAATGACTGGCTATAAGTCATTTCTTGGACTCATAGTCTTGGCAGTAGATCAGGGTAACCTCATTGGTTTGGTCACAAGTCATACCCTATGACTCATGACCATACCTTACAACTCATAGGGTTCTAGTTGTACTCAAGGCAGAAATATTGCACCATCTCACTAGTTAGACCATGAATAGCACTATACGATTCATGAATAGACTTTAAGACTCTTCACTTGAGCCGTAACCTGAGTACGACTAGAACCCTACTGGCCATGTATCGTATAGCTCCAGAATGTCAATTTTAAGCTAGGTGGACCTTTGGTTCAGGTATTGAGACACCCGAGCTCATTTTGAGCTATGACCAAACGTTAAGAAAATAGAAAGTTGGGTGTATGAACCATTTTTTTGAAACAACCACGAATGAAAATTTTAACTGTGCTATTGAGTTCAAAATGTCAAATTTGATAGGGTAGCATAGTCTATTTACATATAAGGTATTTTAAATGAATCTTGAGGGGTTGCGAAGACTTGGAAATTACCTATTATTAGTTGGTGCTAGTGCACCAATGGTTGCAAGCTAAGGATCATGTATGCAATATGGAAGATACCAGTAAATATCACATAATTGACATATGAAGTCGCATAAGTAATTCCCCCTGGTAGCATGCATGTATCAAGATCGTTATAATAATTTTGCATATGCGACTTCTATCCCATGGCTAGATATCACATATGCGATCAACGGATCGCGAATGCAATTCTCATGTATTTGGGAAGGGTATAAATTCTCTCTTTACCCCATTTTTTCTCATTTCTCATTCATTCTCAAGTCTTAAACTCTAAAAAGTGGGATAGCATGGGAAGAGCAATCATGGGCAGTGTTTAAGCTTGGATAAAGATTAATTATATGATTTTCCCTCAAGTAGTAAGATTTCTTCATTTTCATAGTTTCTTTCCCCTTTTCTCCATCTAAAATCCCTAAATCTTGGTGACTTGTAACACCAAAATAGCTAAAAAATGATCCATTTTTGAGGTAAAATAATCCTTGAGCATATAGGGATGTTGAGTTAGTTTTGGAAATGTGATTTCCATAAATGGGCCCCACATGAGATTTTTACCTAATTTTTAATCCAAAGCACAATAGTGAAATATGGGTATCATTATTCTTGTTTTGATGAGTAGATTGTGATTTTGATAGCATAGCACCTTGTAGAATCTTATCAGAAGAAAAAATTAGTGATTTAGTCAATTCCTTGAGCTTTCTTCGACATCTAAGTAGGCTAGTTTTTTCCCTCTTCATAGATTGATATATATCATAGTATGTTTATGATATTATGTCATATTTGGGATGGAATTTAGGTGTTGGTGATATAATTGACAATACTTGGGTTAGTTAGACCGTTTAGGCTATCCGAAAACTGTAATTTGGACATAGTTGGCTTAGTTTCTTAGTAGAATTTCTATCTTAGGGATAATTAAGACTTTCTTAACATCTATAACTGGATCTTGATACCTTAGCCTAGTATGAGGTAGATTTTAACTTATAATAGATTTTAGAGATAGAAGTGGGCCCTTTATCCTCCATAGCCTAAGACATGAATTAGTTTTGGTAGACCTTTATATGTTTGTTATACATTTTGAAATGCTTATTATAAAGCTTGATTAGACTTGATATTTAATAGTCATGATGTTTTGATATTAGGAGTTGATACTAATTACGGTAAAATTTGATATTCATAATATTATTAATATGAATATCGGTTCGAGTGCAGTAATTAATTATGATATTAATGATATATATACCAGTTTGAGTTTGGTAGTTGATTCTGGTATTGATGATATATGTACTGGTTCAAGTCTGACAATTAATTATGATATTGATGATATATATATTGCTTCAATTCTTACTATTGAATATGATATTGAGTATTTAAACGCCGGTTCGAGTCTGGTAGGGGGAGTGGTCCTTAGTGTGACATGATACATATATTTTCCCTATGATAACATGTAGGTTGGTAGATTATGGTTACTCGCTTATATATTTTCCTTGATTGTACCCTCCAAGCTTATGGGGGCATGCATTGGGTTATTTACTTTTCTATATTTATTAGCTTATGAGGCCCAATTTGATAGTTATAATTGCATGGTATGTATGTTATTATTACGGCTTATTTATATAATTGTATATAAAAAGGTGGGAATTACTCCAGGTTTGCCCCCTTTTTTTGACTTAGTTATGTTATCTTTCATCTTATTATTTCTATGTCATGATTTAGCTTAGTTGGCCAATGATACCTATTGAGTATCCATGGTTTTTGTACTCACACTACACTTTTATATTTTTTTGGTGCAGGTCTGAGTACTAGTTGCCGCCGTCGATTTAAGAATTATGTGATGGTCAATTTCGGAGATAGGGTGAGCTCTTAGAGTTGGAGTTAACCCTTTTTCTTCAATTTATCCGTGTCTAGTTTTTTGTTTCAAGACAGATTGTATTGACTATACTAGAACTTATGGTGTGTTTTAGTATCTCTTGTACTTACTTTATCAGGTCGTGGGATGGTTCTATGTTATTGCTACCTTTTAAACTATTTTATTTACTTGCTTATTTATAAATTGTATTGTTTAATTTTCCCTTTTTGGGGCATTTTCCACTATGTTAGCCCATAGAAATTAGCTCCGAGCTATGGTTCAACTTTCCTACTAGTGAGATTAGTAGGTTCCATCATGACTTGTAAATTGGGTCGTAACAAATTGGTATCAGAGCCTAGGTTTCACAGTATTGTTGGTACAAGAGCAAGTGTCTAGTAGAATCCCACGGATCAGAATGATGACATTTGTTTATTATCTTCAGAAGGTTATTGGACATTCAAAGGAGTCTTACACTTCTTTCACTTATTTTGTGCTAAGTTTCTGAGTTGGTTTCTAAAGCCTTCCTTTGGTTTCACTCTTTTGTAGATGGCTAGGACACGTGCTACTGCTATATGAGATGAGGGTCTCGAGACTGAGCCTACGAATCCTATCATTGTGTGGATGAGCCCAGAGGTCATGGACATCCTCAACATGTGTCCCCAGCTAGGGGCCAGGATAGGGGGCCTTCACCAGACCTTATTTCTACTCCTTAGCTAGAGATTCTTCCACCTAACAAATGGTAGGCTAGGGATAGACCTAAGCTCAATCAATATTTATTTCTTCTTTATTTCTCAGGGATACTTTGGTTTAACTTTTAAGGTTGGTTATTGGTGCACTATCTGATGGTTAACAATCTATAAATTAGAGTGTTATTGAGATAGAGGCGCAATCTGTAGCTGCAACTTTTAGAGTTGAGTTCCCTTCTGCACTGATAGTTACTGTGCTGATAGTTACTCAACTGGTTGTTGCTTAGCCAGTGGTTTCCTAGCCTGAATGTCTATTGAGGAGCAAAAGATATTGGGATTTTTATTAAGATTGGATATGCCTAGGTTTTCTAGTGCACTGAGCAAGGATAAATATTATCTTCTGATTACTTGTGACGATAAACTCTATAATTTAGGCCTATTTGAGACTCGTGGTATGGATTACACTACTTTTCAATTGGTCTTAGTCACTGGACATTGGTAGAGAGGTCATCTTGATTCTAGGCCAGCTGGATCTTCTCCCTTAACATGGACTCAATTCTCTGGGATTTTCTTAGAGAAGTACATGCCTTGCTGTCTTAGGAGTTGTTTGAAGGATCAATTCTCGAGGTTGGAGTAGGGCTCCATGACTATTGTGGAGTATGAGGCTTATTTTCATGAGTTGGCTAGGAATGCTACTTCTATTTTGACTATTGAGTATGAGAGGGTCCATTACTAAGTTTGAGGATTCAGACCAGGGTAGATACCTTTCACGATAGCCATATTATCTTAAGAGTTAGCCTAGTAGACCTGTTCAGGTAGCGCTCAAGATTAATGATGGAGGTCAGTCTTACATTACTAATCACAAAAGTCAGGTAGCGATCATTCTTTGAGGGGTTTGTCTTTTGGTTATTCTAGATGTCGTGGTTATTATTGGTTAGCCAGATCTTTTGGTTCTAGTTTAGCTGAGGGGGTATGTTATGGTTGTAGAGCTTTTGGACATTACTCGTGTGAGTGCCCTAGTTATGGGGCAGTTGTGACCTCCACTCAGAGTGTTTCCCTTATTAGAGAAGTTCATCCCTTAACTAGAGATAATATACATGGTTGTAGAGGTTATCCCTAAGATGCTTATGGATGTTCTCAGCTAGGTAGAGCAGGAGATTAATCAAGAGCCTAGCCAGGTGGAAGAAATGGTCAGTTGTATGCGGTTACCGCTAGTACCAAAGCTGTCTTTGGATATTGTTGCCATAGGGATAATTTTGGTTGGACGTTAGTCAATCTTTGCTTTATTTGATCTAAGATCCACTTAATCTGTGTCTGTTTATTATTCTCGGTAGTTAGAGTTATCTTGGGATTTGTTATTTATGTCATTATGTGTATCTACTCCCGTGGGCAATTCTTTAGTAGTGGATTGGGTTTTTAGATCATGTGTTATGACTATTAGAGATGTTGATACTCATGCCGGTCTTATTATATTGAACAAAGTGGATTTTTATGAATATCTGGGAATGGACTGGCCATCCCACTATCATGTGGTCATGGATTATTTTGCCAAGATTGTTACCTTAGCCATGCCTAACATACCCCTGATCATAAGGTAGGGAGCTGTTAGCTGTAAGCCGATGAGGATTGTTTCTTATGTTTATGCTAGGAGACTTATCTTGAGGGGTTGTGATCCTTATCTTACATATATTCATTATGTTAGTAAGGAGAGTTCGTTGCTTGACTCTATTGCTATAGTCCCTAAGTTTCCTGATGTTTTCCCTAATGTTCTGCCTTGTATACCTCCTGCCTATATATTGAGTTTATTATTGATATAGAGCCTGGCACTCGACGTATTTCTATGGCACCTTACCGTATGACTCCCACCGAGCTTAAGGAGCTAAATTCTCAGCTTCAAGATCTTTTTAACAAAGGTTTCATTAGACCAAGTATGTCTCCTTGGGTAGATCTTATGTTGTTTATAAAGTAGAAAGATGGCTCCATGCGTATGTGTATTGACTATAGGCAACTTAATAAGCTGATGGTGAAGAACCATTATCCAATGCTTTATATTGATGACTTATTTGGCCAACTTTAGGGTGCAACAGTGTTTTCTAAGATTGACTTGAGGTCTGGCTACCATTAGTTAAGGATTTAGACTAAGGATATCCTAAAGATAGCCTTTAGGATCTGTTACGGTCATTATGAGTTCCTAATATTGTATTTTGGGTTGACTAATTCCCCATCAACATTCATGGATTTGATGAACCAAGTGTTCAAGCCATATTTGGATTCCTTCATAATTACGTTCATTAATAACATACTGGCGTATTCATGGAGTAGAGAGGAGCACACGCAACACTGAGGGTTCAAACTTTGAGAGATTATTTGCTTTTTGCCAAGTTCTCTAAGTGTGAGTTTTGGCTTGAGTTGGTGAGTTTCCTTGGACATGTGCTATCTAAGGATGGGATTATGATAGACCCAGTGAAGACTGAGGCTATTCCTAATTAGGCCAGACCTACTTCTCTAATTGAAATTCGTAGCTTTATTGGCTTGGCTGGTTATTATAAACAATTCATCGAGGGTTTTGCTATTATTTTAGCACCTATGACTAGATTAACTTAGAAGAAGCTTCTTTTTTGACGGTCTAAGGAGTGTGAGTTGAGCTTTGGTAATTTAAGACCCTAAAAAATTCCATCATTTTATTTTTGACCTTCCCATGTCCGAAACATCAATTTTTGACTTGAATTACATTTAGGTAGGTTAATAGTGTGTCTCGGAAGAGTTTTGAAATTTTCAAAAGGGGTTTATGATCATTTTGGAATTCTGAGGTAGTAAGGCTTTGCATTTTTGGCATGCCACGAAGGTTAGCCTCCACGATTTCTCTGTGTCATGGAGGCTACCATTTGCGATATTGGCGTGGCATGAAGGATAAATATGCGATATTGGCATGCCATACCAAGGAATATTTTTAATGCAGTTTTGTTTTTATTCACTTGGGGTGAGGGGATTTTGGGACTTTTCACTCTTGTACAAATTTTAAACTTAAAAGTGAACCCTTTTAATCAATTTCAAAAGTTCAAACTTACCCATTCTCTCTCAAAACTCAAAACCCAAGAAAGCTTCAGGATTTCACTATGCATTCATCATCTGGGCTCCAAAATCTGTATTGCTTTCAAATTATTGTGTATTTAAGGCATGTATCTCTTTCCTATAATTTATTTTGTTAAAACCATGTGTTTAATTACTACCCACGTGAATTTAATTATTATTTTTGAAATTGGGTTGAGGGCTTTTGGATGCTACTTTGTTGAATTGTTTTTTCCTATGGTTTTAATGGATTATTCATGCTTTGAATTAATGGTTTTGAACTAATTGGGTTCATGGGTATGGAATTAGAATGGAGGTCATGGATTCCCTCCAAATAAATAGAATTTTGTATTGGAATTGGTAATAACCTCAACCCACCTTATGAAATTGGCTTTGAAACATGGATATATGCATATTGAAACCAATTTGGAAACCTTTCATTGCATAAAAGGTTAATGAAATAAGTTTTGATTTTAAATTGGACCTTGGGGTTGTGGATTACCCCAAGTTGATGGATAACTGAAATGGAAAAATAATATTAGCTTGCAAGCATAATAGGTATGATGATACCAATGGTATATTCCTTACTGGATGATTTTGGGTTTGATGAATAGGAATGTGTAAATGTTTTAGTTGGGCCTAAAGTGGGTTATGTAGCTCATCGTGAAGGTAGATGTCCTGAGTGACTGATATTGGAAACCCATGTTTGCTGGCATGGTGGTGGTCTTAATGACTGTGTGCATGTGTCACACTTTATATATATTTGTATCCTGGGATGGCATAGGGTCGTGGATTCCCCAAAATTCCTTGATACCTCCGGTTCATGCCAAAAATATGCACTGGGTCCCTTTTGGTGGTGGGAGCCAGACTTATATAGCCCGTGGGTGTCTTTATGATGGTTGCAGTTACATCATCCAGGTTAATGTTTTAAGTCTCATGCTAAATCTTTTTTCCTATTCCAACATCTTATATATAAATGTATTTCAATGTGTGCATATGGTTTTGAATAATTTTGGACTGATTTGATCATGTCATTATTTTACCCCTTTATCACTGAGTTACATGCTAGCGCTCACGCGGCTAATCATCTGAGGATGCTATATTGTTTCATAATGTAGGGTCTAAAGACATTTAGTTTAACCCTGAGCATCATTAGCTGGATCAGCACGCCTGTCGAGTTGCTTTGAAGTGGTGAGCTTCAATTCTCTAGAAGGCTCATCATTTCATAGTTTGTTTCCTTTATGTATTATACTATTTTTGGGTTCTTTTTTGTCTATAGTTGGGGCATGTCTCGACTTAGGTTGATATTCTGGTCTTAGAGGCTACTATGGATAGATGTGGGTTGGTTGGATGTTGATTGACTCTTAGTTTTCATTTGAGTATCTATTCCTTTGATCATTATTATTTAATTAGATTCCACATTATTATTATTATTATTATTATTATTATTTGATGCTCATGATGGTAGGTGATGGAGTGATCTCCAATCCTTGGTGGACTTGAGATACCCGTCATGGCCAGGCCTGGTTTAGGTCATGACAAGGTTGGTAGCAGAGCATAATTTAAAGTTGTTGGTTGTCCATAAAATGGTGTCGAATAGAGTTATTTTTATTAGTGTGTAGCGCGCCACACTTATAAGGAGGAGGCTATAAGATATTTACAAATGTTTTCCTTTCCTTTGTTTTATTTTCGGGCTATAGAGTCTAGTGTTACGAAAATTCTCTAATTCAGGGCTTTCTCATGTTTTAGATCATGCCTTCTCAAAGATCTGATGTTTGTAGAAACTCTTTGATCCCACCCAAGGACAATGTGGATGAAGCTCGCCCTATCTATCAAGTAGAGACCCGATCTAGGTTCCCTGCTCCAAAGTGTACTACCCTATGTGGAGTTCCACCAATTCCTACTAGTCGTTCTTGGGCTCCTTGGGCTGAAGATGCTCATGCTTAGTCATCACAAGAAGATGTTTCTAATGTGGAGTTCCATCGGTCTATTCATCCAATTACTCAATTGGTGGCATCTTAGTCTTGCCAGTATAAATATATGGGTTCTGTTGCTCCTTCTTCTGAGGTCACCTGGGTTGGCCAATTCATAAGGTTAAATCCCCCAACCTTTACTGGCTCTAAGGTGGAGGAGGATCCTCAAGGTTTTGTGGATGAGATGGAAAAGATTTTTTGGGTTATGCAAGCTAATGATTATGATGGTGTAGAGTTTGCCACATATTAGTTTAAGGATGTAGCATATCAGTGGTAAGAGGAATATGAGAAGTTAAGGGGTTATGGTGCTGATCACGATATATGGGAGGAGTTCTCTGGTGCCTTTCTTGGTCATTTCTTTCTCCAGGAGTTGAGGGAAGCAGAGGTTGAGGAGTTTGTGAATCCAAAGCAAGGTAAGATGACTGTGAAGGAATATGCCTTGAAATTTTAGTAGTTCTCCCAATATTCTCCTGAGTTGGTGTCTAGTCAGAGATCTAAGATAAGGATGTTTGCTTCTAGGTTGTCCTATGACTTGGTATTGGATTGTAAAGATACAATGTGGAACAATGATATGGACATCTCCAGATTTGTGGTTTATACGTAGTAGGTTGGGGATGAAAAGAAGAGGCAAGCAGAGATATGGGAAAGAAAGAGTAAGAAGTTTAGATATTTTAAGTAGAGTGCAGGGCAACATAATAGTAGAAGTGATGCTAGACAGTGAACTAAGAAGAAGAATTAGGGTAATTCGTATTCGTCTGCTAGTGTTTCTTATCCTAATCCTTCTAATGATTATCATTTTTAGGCCAACAATAGTTGTAAGGCATAGTGTTTTCAATCCTAAGCTAGTGGAGCTCAGTTAGCCTCACCCTATCCTCCTTGTAGATTTTGTGGGTAACTTCATCATAGATAGTATGAGAAAGGGAGGAATTAATGCTATAAGTATGTTTAGCTTAGTCATCGGCAATGACACTGCCCCTCAGCTAAGGCTGCTACTAGGGCTAATAAAGTTTTGGTCGCCACTTCTTCAGCTCCTTCTCTAAAAGGTGCTACTTTTAGTATTGGTACTGGACAAAATAATCTTTACGCTTTTGCTACCCATCAGGAATCCTAGGATTCCTTTGATGTTGTTGTCGATATGTTACAAATTTTCTCTCATGATATGTATTATTTGCTTGATCCGGGTTCTACCCTGTCTTATGTGACCCCTTATATGACTATGTATTTTGGCTTTTGTCCTGAGACTATTTTTGAATCCTTCTCTGTGTGTACCCCGGTGGATGATTCTATTATAGACAAAAAGATTTATAGGGTTTGTGCCATCTCAATCTTTCATAGAAAGACCTTGATGGATTTGATAGAATTAGACATGGTAGATTTAATGTGATCTTAGGAATGGATTGGCTCCATTCGTGCTATGCTTCTTTAGATTGTCGAACCCAAAAGTTCAGTTTCTAATTCCCTAATAAACCGGCGATTGAATGTGAGAAAACTTCCTTAGTGCCCAAAGAGAGGTTCATCTCTTATCATAGAGCCTAGAAGATAATTTCCAAGGGGTATCTTTATCATTTGGTTTGGGTTAAGGATTCTAGCTCGGGGGGTCCCTCTTTACAATCTATTCCTATGGTTAATGAGTTTCTTGAGGTCTTTCCTAATGATTTTACTGGCATTAATCCCAATAGGGAAATAAACTTCGGGATTAATATTCTACCCAATACCCACACTATATCTATTCCTAATAGGATGGCTCCAGTTGAGTTAAAGGAGATAAAAAAGTAGTTGAAGGATCTCCTTAATAAGTGTTTTATTCATCCTTGTGTGTCCCCATGGGGTGCTCTTGTTCTTTTTGTGCATAAGAAAAATGGGTCCTTGCATATGTGTATTGACTATCAGTAGCTTAATAAGGTTAAGTAAAGAATAAGTATTCTCTGTCTAGGAATGATGATCTCTTTGACCAGCTTCAGGGTGCTAAATGCTTCTCTAAGATTGATATTCATTTGGGTTATCATCAACTTAAAATTAGGGAGGTAGATGTCCCTAAGACTACTTTCTAAACCTGATATGGTCACTATGAATTCCTGGTTATGTCCTTTGGATTGACTAATGCCCCAACTTTATTCATGGACCTTATGAATTGAGTGTTTAGATAATTTCTAAATTTGTTTGTTATTATGTTCATTGATGACATCTTGGTGTATTTTAAGAGTGAGAAGGATTATGTTAATTACGTCTAAATTATGTTACAGACTCTTAAGGATCATAAACTGTATGCTAAATTTTTTAAGTGTGAGTTTTGGATGGGTGTTGTGACTTTTATTGGCCATGTCATTTCTAGTGAGGGATCAGGGTAGATCCACAAAAAGTTGAGGTATTTGAGAAGTGGTCTAGACCCATGATTCCAACAAACATCTAGAGCTTCTAAGGTTTTGCTAGGTATTATAGGAGGTTTGTAGAGAGTTTTTCTATTGCTGCTCCATTGATGAAATTGACTCAGAAAAAGGTTAAATTTTTGTGTTCTGAGGCTTATGATGGTAGTTTTGAGAAGTTGATTGATAAGTTGACTTTTATGCCAGTTTTGACCCTTTTCGAGGGTACTGATGGTTTTGTTGTTTATTGCAATGCAATCTATGTGAGACTAGATTGTGTTTTGATGCAACATGCGAAGGTTGTGGCTTATGCTTCCAGACAACTCAAAGTCACCAAAAGTCTTATACGGATGTGAGGCAAAGAGAATTAGAATTTGAAGTAAGCAGAAGGGTGTTTCTAAAAGTCTCTCCTATAAAAAGAGTTATGAGGTTTGGGAATAAGGAGAAGCTCAGCCCCTTTTATGTTAGGCCATATCAGATCTTAAGAAGAGTTGGCAATGTTGCCTATGAGTTGGGTTTGCCTGCGAGTTTCGGTTCCATTAATCATGTATTTCATGTTTCGATGTTAAAGAAGTGTGTGGGTAACCCTTCCTTAATAGTTCCTATTAAGAGCCTTGGTATTTCAAATTTTTTGTCTTATGAGGAGCTCCCGGTTAAGATATTGAATAGGCAAGTTTGTACATTAAGGACAAAGGACGTAGCATCAATGAAGTTTTATTGGAGGAACCAAAAGGTAGAAAAAGCTACTTGGAAGTTGAAGAGGATACAAATACCAAGTATTTATTCTTGTTCTATGTGTTGGATGAAAGTGTGTAAGGTATGAGTTTCATTTTCCTCTCGTTACTTTCTGATTTTGTCAATTAATTCTGGTGTATTCTTGTTATCCTCATGCTAAAAGTGTCCTAAATCATTATTTGGGGATGAACGATCCAAGGGGTAATGTAAGGCCCTTAAAATTTCCATCATTTTATTTTTGACCTTCTCGTGTTTGAAACAATGATTTTTGACTTGAATTGTATTTAGGTATGTTAATAGGGTATCTAAAAAGATTTTTGGAATTTTCAGAAAGGGATTGGGATCATTTTGGGATTCTGAGACAATAAGCCTCTATATTTTTGGCGTACCACAGAGGTTGGCCTCCGCTATATTGCTGTATCATAGAGTCTACCCTCTGTGATATAGGTGTGGCACAGAGGATAGCCGCTGCGATGTTGGCATTCCATGCCAAGGTATATTTTTTGTTCAGTTTTGTTTTTATTCACTTAGTGTGGGGGGCTTTTGGGGTTTTTCACTCTTTTACGACCCTTTAATCATAAAACTAACCCTTTTCATCAGTTTCAAAAGACCAAAATTCTCCATTCTCTTACAAAACTCAAACTCATAAAGCTTCAAGATTTCACCGTGCATTCATCATCAAGGTTCCAAACTCAAAATTTCTATCAAATTCTTGTGTATTTAAGGCATATATCTCGTCCCTATAACTTATATTGTTAAAAACATGTGTTTAATTACTATCCATTTGAATTTAATTATTGGTTTTGAAATTAGGTTAAGGGATTTTGGATGTTACTTGATTGAATTGCTTTTCACCATGGTTTTTGTGGATTATTCATGCTTTGAATTGATGGTTTTTTATCTTATTGGGTGCATGGGTATAGAAGTAGAATGGGGGTCATGGATTCCCCCAAATAAATGGATTTTGGTATTGGAATTTGTAATAACCTCAACCCACCTTATGAAAATGTATTTGAAACATGGATATATACATATTGAAACCAATTTGGAAACTTTGCATTGTATAAAATGTTAATAGAACATGTTTTGATTTTAAGTTTGAACTTGGTGGTCGTGAATTCCCCTAAGTTAATGGATAATTGAAATGTCAAAATAATATTAGCTTGGAAGCTTAACAGGAAAGACGATACCAACAGTCTATACCTTAATGGATGATTCTAAGTCTGGTGAATAAGAATGTGTAAATATTTTATTTGTCTTAAAAGGAGTTGTATAGCTCACCATGAAGGTAGAGGTCTCGAGGGACTGATACTAGAAACCCACATTTAATGATGTGGGGGTGGTCTTAATGACCATGTGCATGTGTCACACTGTATATATATTTGTATCCTAGGATGGCGTAGGGTCGTGGATTCCTTGGCCTTCTTTGATACCTTCAGTTTGTTCGGCTAACACACACTAGGGCCTTTCCCGTAGGGGGATTTGGACCCATATAGTTCATGGGTGTCTTTATGAAAGTCGAAGCTACATAGTCCAGGTTAATGTTTTAACTCTCATTCTAAATTATGTTCCCTATCCCAACATCTTATATATATAAATGTATGCATATAATTTTGAATGATTTTGGACTGATTTGATTATGGCATTACTTTAACCCCCTTTTCCCTGAGTTACATAGTAGCTCTCACCCCGCTAACCATCCTAGGGTGCTATATTATTTCATATTGTAGGGACCAAAGACACTTCTTTTATCCTTATGAAACATTAGGTAGATTAACATGTATGTCGATTTAATTTGAAGTGGTGAGCTTCCATTCTCTAAAGGCCTGTTATTTTATAGTTTGTTTTTTGTATGTTTTAGACTATCTTTTGGGTTACTTTTTGGCTATATTCGTGGGCATGTCCTGACTTAGATTTATATTCTAATCTTAGAGGCTACCGTGGACATATATATGTTGGTTGGATGTTGATTGATTCTTAGTTTTCATTAGAGTTATCTTTATTTTTTTGATCATTATTGTTTAATTGGCTTTCACATTGTTATTATTATTATTATTATTTTGTTCTCATGAGGTTTTGTGATGGGGGCGGTCTCTGATCTATGGTGAACTTGAGATAATCGTCATAGTTATGCCTTGGTTCAGGTTGTGACAGGTAAGCTCAAGTATTTCCTTACTTTGACTTCTAGTTTGGCTCTTGTAGTTAAGGCTGAGGGATTTACCATGTATTGTGATGCTTCTGGTGATGGTTTGGTATGTGTTTTGATGTAGTAAGGTCGTGTTATTAATTATGCTTCAAGAGAGCTTAAGGTGCACGAGGGCAACTACCCCACTCATGATTTGGAGTTGGCAATGGTAGTTATCGTGCTTAAGATTTGGAGGCATTATCTTTATGTTGTGCATTATGAGATTTTCATAGATCATCACAGTCTTCAGCATCTTATGACCTAGAGAGAGCGTAATATTAGAAAGCATAGATGGATGAAGTTGCTTAAGGATTATGATATCTCCATCTTGTATCATCAAGCAAGGTGAATATGGTAGCAGAGGCCTTGAGTTAAAGGTAGTGAGTATGGGTAGCTTGTCTTGTATTTTAGTTTCATTGAGGCCGTTGGCATGGGACATTCAGTCCTTATCCAACTTGATGGTACGACTTGATATTTCAGACCATAAGAGGATTCTTGCTAGTGTTGAGATGAGGTTCTCGCTATATGAGCAGATTTAATATCATCGATTTTAGGATAAGAGACTTTGCATCATTTGTGATCTGGTGTTTAGTTGTAAGTACAAGAGGTCTACCATAGATTCTGAGAGTATTTTGAGATTTGATAGTTATATTTGTATTACAAGGATTGATGACTTGATTCAGTTGATTTTGCACAAGGATCACAACTTTAGGTATTCTATCTAATCGGTATAACCAATATGTATAGAAATTTGAGACAACATTATTGGTAGAGTGGTATAAAGAGAGATATAGCAGACTTGGTGTCTCGTAGCCTATGTTGTCAGTAGGTGAAGGCTCAGCATCAATGACCTAGTGGATTATTTAGAGGTTTCCTATTATCGAGTGGAAATGGATCAAATTACCATAGACTTCTTTTGTCGTTTGCCTCACATTTTTTGTTTTTCTGATGGTATTTGGTTCATTGGGGATCGGTTGACCAAGTCGGCATATTTTATTTCTATTCAGATATCATTCAGTGCTGAGAGGTTATCCCGTACCTATGTATATGAATTAGTCTATTTGCATGGTGTTCCTATATCTATCATTTCAGACCGGGGTTCTATTTTTAATTCTAGCTTTTAGAGAGCTTTCCAGGAGGAGTTGGGTACTCAAGGGGATCTTAGTACAACCTTTCTTCCTTAGACTAAAGGCCAGTCAAAGTGGACTATTCAGGTTCTCGAGGATATGGTCTGAGCCTGTGTTATGGATTTTGGAGGTCAGTAGGAGAAACACTTAGCCTTGGTAGAGTTTGCATATAATAACAGATATCATTCGAGTATCGAGATGGTGCCTTTTGAGGATTTGTATGGTAGGTGATGTCGCTTCCTAATTGGATGGTTTGATACTTTCAAGGTTATACCCCATGGTACTAATTTTCTCCAGGAGTCGTTGGATAGAATAAGGGTGACTTAAGATAGGATGAGAGTAGCACAGATCAGGTAGAAAACTTATGCAAACTGTAGGTTTTGTGCCTTAAGATTTGGAGTTGGTGATTAGTATTCCGTCATGTATCACCGATGGAGGATGTGATAAGGTTCTGGAGGAAGGAAAGCTCAGGCCTAAATATATTGGACCCTTCGAGATTCCTTGCATAATGGGTGAGGTAGTTTATGAGTTAGCCTTATACCCAGATTTTAATGCTGTCCATTTGGATTTCCATGTTTCTATGTTGCGGTGATACATTCCTGATCTCTCTTATGTGCTTAAATGGGATTTAGTCTAGTTGGATGTGCTGTTGACCTTCATAGAGGAGCGTGTGCTCATGTTGGCTAGAGATGTTAGGCGGTTGCGCACTAGGGAACTTCCTATAGTTAAGGTTCAGTGGAGGAGCTGCCCAGTGAAGGAGGCTATTTGGGAGATCGTGAGCGAGATGCGTATCAAGTATCCTAACCTGTTCTAGGCTTTAGGTACATCCTAATCCTTTACTTTTGTAGATAAAAGTTCCTTTAGTAGTGGATATTGTAATGAACCTTCAGGTCATTTTTTGCATTTCTGCTTATTTTCACCGTTAGAGCTTTCCTATAATAGCTGCCCCAAGTCATTTATGACTTAATAGGACTGATAGTTTGGTTAACAGGCATTTCGTTTGTTTTTTAGAGCTAATTCCCTATTTTGAAGTCTTTGCTGGTTCAAATTGGCTACCGAGTGAAAACATTGGACAAATAAAATTATATGCCAATTTTGACTATTCCAACAACTCTGGAGTGTCAATTTTAGGCTAGGTGGAGCTTTAGTTCTGGACTCGAGATGCCTGGGCTCATTTTGAGCTATTGATCGAAAGTTAAGAAAATAACAAGTTGGGTGTTGGATCTACTCTTTGTTGAAACAACCTCAGATGGATATTTCGACCACGCCATTGAGTTTTAAACGTCGAATTCAATAGTATAGCATAGTCAGTTTGCATATACATAATTTTGGATGAATCTCAAGGGGTTGGCGTAGATATGGAAATTTGTTAGTCTTAGCTAGTGATGGAGCATCAGTGATCGTAAGCCAAGGATCGC
Source organism: Capsicum chinense (assembly GCA_026120095.1). Taxonomy (NCBI): domain Eukaryota; kingdom Viridiplantae; phylum Streptophyta; class Magnoliopsida; order Solanales; family Solanaceae; genus Capsicum; species Capsicum chinense. The sequence continues at coordinate 85,321,097 of JAPEIP010000005.1, read as the reverse complement.
GTACACGATCTGGAAGATGCCAGTAAGTGTCACGTAACTGACTCCCCTTGGAATAACGCATGTATCTCAATCACGATACTAATATCGTGTATGCAACTTCAGTCCTTATGGCCAGGTATTGCATATGCCATTGACAGATCTTGAACGCGATCCATATGTTACTGGGAAGTGTATAAATACCCCATTCAATCCATTATTCCCATTTCTCATCCATTCTCAAGAGTGTTAAACCCTAAAGAGTGGGATAACTTGGGAATAACAACTGTAGGCAATTTTTGAGCTTGGATAAAGATTAATTACGCGATTTTCTTCAAATTTATGGTAAGATTTCTTCATTTTCATGGTTGCTTTCCCCTTTTCTCTATCTAAAATTCCTAAACCTTGGTAACTTGATTTTTAGCACCAATATAGCTTAGAAATCATCCATTTTGAGGGTAAATATCCTTGAGCATATGGGGAAGTTGAGTTGGTTTTGGAAATACAATTTTTGTAAATGAGCCCAACATAGAATTATTGCATAATTTTGGACCCGAAGAACAATAGTACAATATGGATATCACTGTTCTCGTTTTGATGTGTAGATTATGATTTTGATAGCATGATACCTTGTGGAAGCTTCTTAGAAGGGGAAATTAACGACTTAGTGGATTCTTCAAGATTTCTTCGGTGTTCAGGTAGGCTAGTTTTTTTTCATAGATTGAGCTATGTCATAGTATGTTTATGATAACATGGTAGATTTGGGATGGGATTTAGGTATTGGTGATAAAATTTATAATACTTGGGTTAGTTGGACCGTTTAGTCTATCTAAAAACCATAATTTGGGCATAACTGCTTAGTTACTTGTTAGAATATCTATCTTAGGGCTAACTAAGACTTTCTTAACACATAAAAGTGGATCTAGATACCTTAGCCTAGTCTAGGGTAGAGTTTACTTTATAATGGATTTTAGGGATAGAAGTGGGCCCTTCGACCCGCCTTAGGCCAAGACTCAAATTAGTTTTGGTAGGCCTTTATACATTCATTATACATTTTGAAATGCTTATTATGAAACTTGATGAGACTAGATACATAATAGTCATGATGATTTGATATTAGGAGTTGATACTAATTAGGGTAAAATTTGATACTCATGATATTGATGATATGAATACTAATTCATGTTCGGCAATTGATTTTGATATTGATTAAATATGTACCGGTTTTAGTCTGGCAATTGATTATGATATTGATGATATATGTACCGGTTTGAGTTCGGCAATTGATTATGAAATCGATGATATGTATATCATTTCAAGTCCAACTATTGACTATAATATTGATGATAGAAGCACCGGTTCAAGTTCGGTATGGGGAGTGGTCCTTGCTGTGACATTATACGGATGGGTTCCCATTGATAACATGAATGTTGGTAGATTATGGTTGCTTGGTTATATATTTTCCTTGATTGTACCCTCCAAGTTGATGGGGGTTTGCGTTGGGTTATTTACTTTTCTGTATTTATTGGCTTATGGGGGCTAATCTGGTAGTTATTATTACATGGTATGCACGTTAGTATTTCAGCTTATTTATTTAATTGCGTGTAACAAGGTAGGAGTTACTAGAAGGTTTTCCATTTTCTTTGAATTAGTTATGTTATTTTTATCTTATCGTATCTATATCACAATTTATCTTAGTCGGCTGATGATGTCTACTGAATACCCATGGTTTTGGTACTCATACAACACTTCTGTACCTTTTTGGTGCAGATTCGACTACTAGTTGCCGCTGGTGATTCGAGGATCATGCCATGGTGGATTTTGGAGATAGGGTGAGCTCTTGGAGTCGAAGTAGCCCCTTTTCCATCTATTTATCTATGTCTAGTCTTTTGTTTTGAGTCAAATTGTACCGACTATTCTAGAACTTATGGTGAGTTTTAGCAGCTCTTGTACTGACTTTACAATGTCGTAGGATAGTTTTCTATGTTATGTCTACCTTTCAGACTATTTTATTGCGTTGCTTATTTATAATTTTTTTGTCTAATTTGTCCTTTTTGGGGCATTTTCCAATAAGTTAGCCCATGGAAATCAATTTCGGGATACAATTTGGCTTACCTATTGGCGGGATTTGTAGGTTCCATCATGACTCATAAATTAGGCCATGACATGTATCTCAAAAGTTGAGCACAAATGGTAAATTGATCGGGGCCCAAATCATTCCTAAGCTTCAGGGATTTGAACACCTAATTTCTAAGAATTTTCCATGAAATGGAATCGAAATTTATGAAAAAAGTAATGAAAAATTACGAAGGAGGGTTAGGCTATCATACCTTAGCTTCAATGGATGATTCCCTACTCTTTCCTCTCTTCAAGCTCTCAAAATAACGGAAAAAATGATGGGAATTCTAAGTGAGGAATGGGATTTAATAATCCCTAGGTGCCGCTTAAAAGGCTACCGCTGAAGTGGCTCCTCAAGCGCTAAAATGGTTTGGTATGAGGCGCGGGTACCGCTAAAGCGATGCCTAGGCGACTAAATTGGTGTTGATCTCTTAAGAGGTATTTGGTCAAATGGTCAAGGCCACTAAATCGACCTAATGTCACTAAAGTGACGACTTCTTAAGAAGGCAAATGGATGGTTAAGTAGGTAAATGGCTGCTTAAGCAGTTGCACCAACAACCTTATGAATCAGATTTTTTAAGTCTAAAATGGACTCTAATTGGGTGCTCAGGAGTTGTTTGAAATACTGTGCACATAAACGAACTATTTTTTATACCAAATTTTATATTTTAGACTCAATGGAGCCATCAAAACTTTCATCCGAGATCATTTCGGCTAAAAGTGAGGCTCATACCTATAGTTTCATTTTTTTTTATAATCACTCACATAGATGCAACTTATTAAAAATTGGGAACAAGAATCAAATTATGCTCACTCTCACAAAGAATTCACAAGTTACACAAGATGAACCATAGGCTTGCCCTTAGTGTATTACTCTAATACTATTATAATGATGAAGCTTTGGATTAAATCGGACTTTAAGGATGGTAATGTAGGCTAAGGGATGCGTAGGAACTATTTTAGCCAAGAGTAGTGACTCTCTTACCTAAGCACTTAAATACATCAAACTTTTCATTTAATTCACCTCTAACAATCCATTTACACCACTTTTGTCTACCCATATCTTTTTGTTTTTCCCTATCTCATTAAGCTTGTTCACATACTCTATGGTGGGAGTGTTTTCTATTCACATCTTATTCAATTTGAACTATCTTTATTCTTTTCATTACACAACTCCCAACCATAACATATTAATTATACACGCCAATAACTACTACTTTGGGGCTTCACTTTTACCTTTTCCTAACTTGAATTTCAAACTCCTTAAATCAATTAATTTTACACTAAACCACTTAGAAGTTTTGGATCAAATTATGGTTAATGAAAAAGGGGATACAGGATATAAATGAGGCTACCAAAGATACCTAAAGGCTCAATAAGTTTAACTAGGATTATGCATAAGTGTAGGTCAAAAGAAGGTATGAAACATGGCTTTCAAAGAAATGCCTATATCATCTCCTAAACCTATACTCTTTATTTTACTTTGCACACACACAAGGTAAGTTTTATTATCAAGTACAATAGGAAATACATAAGCAACCTCACACACATATGGCACATGCTCAACTCAAGTAGGATCAATATAGACTCTCAACCAAATAATAGCATGAATTCAACATTAATCCAACAAGTACAAGAGTCATAATCAAGAGCGTACGAGTCTTAAAAGTAGTAATTATTACAATTAACACTCTTTACAATAAAACACTTG